>CM032454.1:87784616-87807116 GCA_019049505.1 Pachyrhynchus sulphureomaculatus | reverse complement strand
CTGGCTTGACGTTCTTCCTTAGAAATGAATGTTCGAGATGGCATTTTTTTCCAGTAAAGTGCGTTCTCATCAACATTGAAGATGAGACAAGCAGGAATTTTCTCTCGTCTAACGAAGTCTTGAAACTTGTCTGGAAACTCAGCTGCAGCTTGAATGTCCGCGCTGGCCGCCTCGCCTGTTATGTGGATATTGTGAAGATTAGAACGCTGCTTGAACCGATGGAACCAGCCTCTGCTGGCAGCAAAAGTCGGAGTGGCACTCCCTTCTCCTTCTTTTGTTTTCAGCATCTCATACAAAGATTTTGCTTTTGTGCATATGAGATCTTGACTTAGTGGTGTGTTCTTCTTATTCAAATCTTCGATCCAGACTGACAGTAATTTCTCCATTCTTTCTAAGATAGATGATCTCGAACGAGAAAGTTTTTGTTGCACTTATAGGTGTTGAACCTTCGCTGGAGATTTTAATTTTTTCCCGATTTTTATAAATCGTTCTCACAGTCGATTCTGAGAGTCCAAAATCTCTCCCAACAATTGTTGCTTTGCCTCCATTTTCCATTCTTCTTAACACTTTCATCTTCAATTCCAAAGTGACGCTTTTACGCTCTTTTTTCTTTACAGGCGGCATTTTTAACGTAGGGTTAAATTATGTATGTATGTATCTCCAATAAATATTAAAACAAAACTGCCAGCCGACCGAACTAACATTACGGAACAAATGAACACACGAAACGAACGAGGAAATCCCCATAGAACAAAGTCGAAGGACAGGGAATTCCCAATTCTTCAAAGAGAATATTCAGAGAAAGCGGGGATCCCCCCGCGACCATAGAGAAGTTAATGACTACATGAGCGCGAAATTTGAAATTCGCGTTATAGTGAAACCGCGCGTAACGGGGTCGCGCTAAGCGGGGTATTACTGTATATGATAATTTTGACTTCGAGTATTCAGGTACTTACCCAGAATATCCATTTGTGGCATCCACTTCTTAATTAACACATTGTCAGGCTTCTCTGGTAATTTATCTTCAAACTTCCACAAAACTTTGAGTTTTAACTTCTTAAATACATTGATAAAAATTTTCTTCTTCTCATCAGAGAAAAGTGCACTTTTAATATGAGATCCCATACTAAAATAAATAGCACCATCTTGAGCACTATCTAAAAATTTCTGCAAATCTTTAGGCAGTTTTTTTTGGTGGATCAATATGGAATCCCCCAATTTCTACCATGTTGGGTAACACAGGAGTCGATTGTCTTAAACTTGAATGAGAACCTAATAGCACCAGAGATATATTATGGTAAAGAGTGGCAACATCTGGTGGATTTTGAAAATATTTTTTTAATATCTTATTGTGTCCAGGAAAAGACGTATAATGTTTAAATTTATAGTCATAGATGTAGAATAATAAGTTATACACTCTTTGCCAAAAATTCATTCCTTTTGAGAAGTCTCCAAGTAAGAAGAAGTGAGGAACATAAGACGGAGGTAAGAAATTTCCCATCATATCATTTGTCCATGGATTTACTCCTCCCATACTAGTAAAAATGATAGTAGGGCATTTATAAATATGCGAAAACATAAGTAAACTTTCACTCCATAAATGTTCCATTATAACAAGATCAAATTTTGCATCGGAAGCTAAAAGTTTTTTTACATTTGGATCAGCAAATGTATCATCCCATATGTAATATAGTAATCCATAAATATCATCTATTTGTGTAAAAGTAGACTCCTCAGCAGTTTCGAGTAAACCTGCATCATCTACCATTTCTAAAAACAAAAATGATTTGGTTTAAATACATATAACTAAGTATAGTCTTTAGATGTGTTCTGGGTCACGTATCGCAGTGATATTGCACTATAAAAGTATCTGTTAAATATAGGTGAATTCCAGAAATTAAATTTGGTATTTTAATGAATTGAAGTGTTTAGTATTGAAATAAAAATAAATATTAATTATAGAAAAAAGTCAATGTACTATTAAAATTATATGTAAAATTTCTATCGCTGAAAAAAGCAAGCAAAATTGAATATATAAAATAACATCTCAATAATACATGATTTCAGGCCATGTAAAAATATTATTTAGTATTAGAAATCTATATATGCTCCAACAGCTTTCAATTCAATTTACCTCAGTTCATTTGCATTAGAATCCACATAATTTCAAAATTATAACGTAGGTTTCGTCCAGAGAGATGTAAAATAACTTGCAAATAAAATATATATAATTATATAGGAATGCACATGTGCATTACATCACAAACAGTTACACACACATACATACACTTATTATTTCAATCATACATAGGCAGACATCAACAAAAGCCTACGTTATATGTTTTATAAGTAAAAGTCGCCAAGCAATTAACCACTGGTACAAAAATGTTTTTTTAAAGAAGTGTTTTAAATATTTGTCGCAGGATATTATATATTTTGCTTGAAACATAAACAGAATTTTTTCTAGGCGTCGTGAAAATGATTCCTGACAGATCAGTATATCTAGAGTATATTATAATTATGAAAAAAACTCTTGAGATCTAATGAAGTTTTATGTGTTGCATAGGTTATTAGCCAAACCCATATTTTAGGATACACTAATTTTTCACAGGCCAAGCAACATCATTAGAAATACTGTTTAGCCTAAAATAAACTACTTTGTTCTGGTATGAAAACTCACATTCCAAGACAAATTGACGTATCTTAGGCTAAACTAATTGAAACTGTTTTAAGAATATACTATATTGGTATTATTTAGACAAAAGTAAAACACTAGGTACCAAAAAATAAAGATTTAGCTAAATGAAAATTGAAGTTTTAAAATTATGAACGTAACGTAACAACAGCAATGAAATAACAGTTAAGTTATTACTCAAAGAATCAAGTTTTATTTTTTTATTTTTTTTTTACATGTGTTTTATGGCCTTGGCGTTTAACCAATTAGCCATACACACAAATTTACACATTCACACAAGGGACAAATCACAAACACCCAGCCCAGACACGGAATCGAACCGCGGACCTCTCGGACAACAGTGGGCAAGGCTAACGCCTTAACCCACTGCGCCAATCGGCCGGGCAACAAGTTTTATTAATACAAAGTTTAATTTTTCTAAACATTGACATAAAATAACATAAACCACTATCTAAAGCTGGATAATTTAAAGTTAATTAAAAGTTAAACTATCATTTGTCTTTACAGGAAGTGCCCTACTGGCTTGTCTTATTGCAAAGTATCATTTTTTCTTGTACTAGCATTTATTCACTAAACGGTTTTTAGAGCAGCTATAACTGACAAAACCTTATTCCACACGAATTAAATGTCTGGTTACTACAGTTTTCAATGAAATTTTAATATCTTCGTTGACTTTCTCCTCTTGTAAGTACGGTGATAAGCTAGAAAACAAATAATGTTTGCTACCAACTTTGTAAAGACAGTGGACATTTATATTAAGAACATAGACAATCAGCTAAGGTCTCCCATGCATCTGTCTACATCTGGAATTGGTATGGTCATATTGGCTGGGGAAAAGTCGAATTGCTTTAATTTTCGTAGCCTGTTTTTCAAGATTTTCTTAAGTCGGTCTTTTGAATGTCATATCCGACTGAAGAAAAATTATCGTTGTCACCATTTGCTGAAAAATATCTCAGTAAATGATGGCAACGGTTTTCTGAACTACTTGTCAACATACACTGATAGTGATTGTCAGCAAATGGTGACAGTAATCCTCAATTTCTTCCCTATTTTCGATGTTTTTAAAGGTCATCCTCGTTCATAAGCTTTGGCGACAATCATGTAGTCAAAAGTTCTACCCTAGGTTTAGTCCTAAGCATTTCCTTGGAAGGCAATTGTTTAATTGGACATATCTCAATCCCTCGGACCAATTTTTCGATTCGATATCTTTCAACCAAAATTTAATCATATTCTGACTCTAACTGTCTCGATTTTCGTACGTTTGAATTCTTGCCGTAAAACCTACTGTTCATTTCAGAATGAAGAATTGGTTTTGAAACTAGTCCTATTTTCTCTTTTTGTTTTGTTTTTGTTGACAGGTTCCGCACATAGATAAATAAAAAGTTATCGTTTTCTTTGTCATATTAGCCAATATTACGTCACGACCAATGAAGCCGATAGTCACATGAACAGCGTCAACGGCCGAAGGATTATATTTTATATTTTATTTACTTCGTAAAATGAGCTTTTTACACCTTCAGCACACCAAATCGTTTTAACATCCTCTTTCTTCTTTGAGCAACAAGTTTTAAATAGTGTCTAGGTTAAGATGGGACAGTATTTTATTTTTTCTCTACAAAATTTCCGTCAAGAACTTTTAAGAGGACTAAAATAAGTTAATTAAAATCGAATGAGTAAATAAAACAAGAATCAAGACTCGTGGTAACAAAGGATATGGTAGGGGTTTCCCACTTTAGCAAGTCTCAACTAGTGTCAATCAGTTTAGAGTATGTCATATCAGTTTGTTCTGATGTGTACGTCTTCATACCAGGCAAACTAGTTTATCCTGTGCGTTTTTGAGAAGGTTGATCCTCATGCACTTTGGATGTACTAGGTTATCCTAAGAGAAACTAGTGTTTCGTAAAATTCGAGTTTGGCCGGTAACATATACAAACCTCTAATTTTAAAATATGTATTGGTAAACTGGTAAAATATTATATTTCTTAGAAGTATCGCGGTCCGTAGAACTATAGGATAGATCAAATGTTAAATAAATTTTTCTTTTTTAAATAATGAAAACTTAATGAAGTTCAGTGGCTTGTTACCGAATTACTATATTATAGGTCAATGTTCAATAAATAAAGACAATAAATATTAAGTAGAATCTTTTATGGAATTAATAACATAAAAACTTTTATTCAGTCTGAAGCATCATTTCACTACGTTCACTAAAATTGTTACACAAATGGATATTTCATCATCATAATCATCATTAGCTTATACTGGCCACTGCTGGACAAAAGCCTCTGTCAAGTCTTGCCACTTTTTTCTATTCTGGGCCGCTTGTACCCAATTTCCAGCCAGTCTTTTCAAATCGTCAATCCACCGACTTGGTGGTCTACATCTACTCCGATAGGCTTCGGATCTTGGTCGCCACTCTATGATTCTCTTTGTCCATCGTCCATCTTTAAACCTAGCAACATGCCCAGCCCAGTTCCATTTAAGATACAGAATGAATTTGACTGCGTCTTGTACGCCCGTTCTCTTCCTAATAATGTGATTTAGGATATGATCTCTACGAGTAACGCCTAACATTGACCTCTTCATCTTTCGTCGCACGACAAATATTTTATTGATGTTTTTCTTCGTCATTGTGAGAGTATCGGCTCAGTACGTATGCATCTGTCAAATACTTTTCTTTTTAAACACATAGGAAGGTTAGATTTGAATACATAGGCCAGTTTGCCATATACAGCTCAGGAGAGACCTATTCGCCGCTGAATTTCATGTGTTTGGTTATCTCGCCTATGCTGATTTCATGTCCCAGATGTTTATATTGGTGCACTTGCTCTATCTGTACGTTATTCAGTTTTATAGTGTAGCTGAATACACGATTTGTCATAAACTGGGTCTTGGATAGACTGATTTTTAAACCAACCTTTCGTGAAGCTTCCTGAAGCATGTGTAGCATAGTTTGTGCTTCTTGTATTTTGTCTGTTATTAAGACAATGTCGTCTGCGAAACAGAGGTGGTTTAACTTTTCACAGTAAATGTTAAGTCCCATTCTTTCCCAGTTTATTGAGTTTAGAATACTTTTTAGAAAATGTTACGAAAAGCTTGGGTGAGAGCGTATCACTGCCGCACTCCTCTTTCGATTCGAAATTTACTGGTGGATTGATTAGTTTATGTTTTAACATGAACGGTGGCATTTTCATATATGTATTTAATTACATTGAAATATCGATGATCATACGACACTCAACGAGCACTTCCAAAAGTCTCTTCTGAGTTACAGAATCAAAAGCCCTTTCGAAGTTTACAAATATGAGTAAGAGGCTTACTATATACCTATACATTTTTCAATGAAGATGTTAACTTTAAGCAGATGGTCGTTTGTTCCATACCCCGAGCAGAAACCTGCCTGTTCTTTTGAAAGGAGAAGCTCGAATGGATATTTAGTACCGGGAAATTCCTGATCTTTTGAGGGTAAGGCCAAGAAACCGGAAAACAAAATCGAAAGAGGCGGCTCTTGTTGTAACGTTCAAACATACAGTTTTTATATGATAATCATAAGATTATTGACATAATAACATGAAGCCTTGTAGCAACAAGTGAATTTTTACAAACTTTCGAATAAATTACTCTTATCAACTCTCGATTTACTTATACCTAAGGAACGTAGTCACCAAGATAATAACTGACACTTCTTCCTTATTAATCATTTTCTAGCTTATGTGAAAGGTACATAGATAGTTCTATCCGTTAAAATGTGTCAAAAAGATGTAGTTTAGTAGATTTTAATTGAATGACAAAAATGAAGAAATTATGGTAAAATGCCAGGAATTAATTTTTAATTTCAGTCTTGTTATGAATTCAATGAACGGTTTAGAATACGTCTGTGTAAATAAAACAACTTAGTACAAACGAACAATATAACACCATCCAGCTGACCGGTGCAGTGCGCTTACAATAAAAATGTATTGTATAACATTATATTGACTCGGTAGTAGAGCGTAATACTCTATGGCTGGAGATGGATGGATATTGACTGACTAAAACAACTGTGTGGAGATTTAGAAAAGTTGTATATATAGTTATCTGAGATATTCTCACCATTTCTATAATTTTTTCATGTATCAACAACGTACCAAAATAGATAAATTATAAAAAAACAACTATGGTTCTGAGTGACAGGTTCTCGCTGATTTTTTAGTATGGGTACGTTCTGGGCTAGTCTATGGCAAATGTTGCTAAAGTTAGTTTAGGTGTTAAATTAGTTAAATTGAAGTTTAATTTGCGATTACCTAAACTAATCTCTATCCGCGATTAGCTAAAATTTAACCTAAACTAAACTAGTCACTAACAAAGAGATAAGTTTAAATGAAATTAAAATTTAATTAATACAATAATTTGTTTAATTTACATATATTTGAACTAACCTTAACTAACTAATTGAAATTTCTAACTTCTCAATAGGTTACTCTAGATAAGTCTTAACTAGATACTTAATTAAAAACATAAATAATTAGCCAAATTATAACACAATTTCGATTAAATTCAGTTAATACTGATTTTCCAGAAAGGTTAGCCGCGGATAAAGTTATTTTGGGTTACAAATTAATTAAAATCAAACTTAACATAAGACTACTCGAACTAACCTATTTGGATTCACTTAACTAAACTAATCAGGGCTAAAATTTAATATAATAATAATATTCAGATACATCTAAATGGAACCACGACTTAATAATTTAAGAGAGTTAACGTTAAAAACTAAATTTTAAAAAATACATAAATTATTTAATTAATTAGTTCAATTTGTACTCACTTAAACTTTTTTTACGTTGTTAAGGGGTTAGATTTTTTAAAATAAAAGTTAATTCGATAGTATATCACAGTCTCTTTCAAAAATTCAAAAATTTGACCCTTGGAAAAATTTATTTTTATAAAGTTTAGTCATTCGAAAATTTTACTTTCAAAGATTTAATTATTCAAATACATAGCCATTGAAAGATGTTAGTTTCGATAATTATCTATTTCAAAATTGAAAATTTTTCTTATAAATCGACAAAACACAGATTCCGATCATTCTCCTTGTTATCTCTGAATATCAAAATTCTATATCAAATTTTAATTTTTTGTCATAAGTTTTGACGTCTCTTTTTCTGGTCTCAGCTCTCGAGAAAATGTACCTCGCGCCAAAATAAAATCAAGTTCTCATCAATTAATTATCAACTGGTTTAAGCAGATATGTTGGAAAATATAAAATATTTATTATAACATCGTTCTATTAAAAAATAGAGGAAGTAATTTATCCAGTACTTTAACTTGTATTCATATTTCAAATATTATATGTGCACCAAATTTGAAATCTATACCTCTTGCGAGAGTTATAGTGCCAAAAAAAAGACAGATAGACAGACCGATAAATGTACAGATGAATCCTGGAGAATTGCAAAATTGTTGAATACATAACTTCTATCAGAGAGGCAAGTAATAAAACAATATAAAATTCGGATTTTTAAACAAATATATCTAAATAAATTTTGATAATCTGTATATTTGAGAACTTAATGACTAGTATAATTACCACAAAAAGAAAGTATATTTTATTTAGTAAGAATTATTGTATAATTTACATGTAGATGTGTTTTTGGACAACCTATCTGGTCATGAAAATGAAGTTTTATTAAAAAAAATGTTTGGTTGTCAAATAATTCTCGCTGTTTTAGGTAATTTTAGTTATGTATATATTTTGTTTCTGCTCGATGTATCCCAGAACTCCTTAGATCTGAGCAGAAACTGGCAAGGAAAGAAATTCTCAAGAACGTTTGGCGCTTTTAGGAACAGTGAAAGTTATTAGGATCCCGCCATAAAGCAGAAGTGGATGGGTTTATAAAGACTTCTACCTCCAAAAGAGACGAAAAATTGTTTTGTGCCAACGAGAAGGAATTTTGCTTATTAAATAAATAGAACGAGACTCCAAAATTAATGAGATGTTTACAGGAGGATCCAAAACCTAAAGCAAGCTATGAAAGAGAAACGTCCAAATTCTACAGGTCCCACAAGGCTGGTACAGTTCACTCATGATTCATTACTGAAAGCTGTAGATTCACCGAGTTAGAACATCTACCGTATAACCATGATTTAGCCCCCTACGACTTCTTTGTGTTCAAACATCTTAAGTAGAATCTCACTGGCCGAAAACATTCCCCAGATAATGAGCTAAAATCTGCTCTAGCGTCGTTTTTAGAGTCGCAAATAAAAGATTTTTTCTCGGAGTGACTGAAACAACGCACTAAACGCTGGACAATACTTATGTAAAAAAAATTAAGGTGTGCTAATTTCCCTCATAGTTAGGTAGATAACCTAAAAAGGCAACCTCATAGTATACTTTAATTTGGCATACACAGAATAATAATTAAAGCTATTTAAAAAAGAAAAACGTTCTGTACATGATACTATATTATTCAAGTATAAGTGAATAAAGAGTTGCCGATTACAGTGTTGAATCTATTTTAGACAATTGATAAATTAACCGTTAAATACAGACATAGAGAACATAGGTCAAGTTAAATTATTTGAAAATTACATGGAGTTATTTATTATGTTATCAACTATTTGGTTATAATACTTAATTTTAAGGTCATGATCATTATTTTAAAAAATTATATGGTAGTGAAGAAGTATTTTATTAAACATTGTAGGTTCCGAGAGAAATACTTTTGTACACATAGGGCATCTCGAAAAAGTGTAGAGTAATAAACATACATTTTAAAAGTATACTCTCAATAATAAATTTATATAATATCAAAATTTTAAACCAAATATAAATCTAAAAGTATAATTACGAGAAAAATAACGCGCTCTGTTATATCTAAAAACTACAACTTTGTATTAATTTGTCCAGGAGTTTATATAACGCTTTCTTCATAAAATTTATATTAGCACCCCTACATTACCACTTATAAACGGACCGCTGGACTAACTTTGAAAGAATTAAGCAAAAATAATAAATACAGAATTTTTTGAATATTCTGACAAAGTTAAAGTAGTAAAAATCCCTTATTGCGTTTTTGAAATAGGACACAAACTTTAAATTTTTGAAATAAAATACCCTGTATATTATTTTTCAGTTCATAAAATGCTTAAGCCTATATAGCTATATATATATATATATATATATATATATATATATATATATATATATATATATATATATATATATATATATATTATATATATATATATATATATATATACAGTCCCTGGCCAAATTATTAGACGCACTGTATTTTTTTTAGTAATTTTATGTTTCTTAAAAGTTTTTATGCAATAATGGTATATTTAAACTACAATATTATGGATTTTTATTTAAAAGAATTGTTGTAGACTACATATTTGTATTTATTTTTAACATATGGTAACACTGTGTTGACAAAGTGATACATGAACGTAAATAAGTACAAACCTGTATCAGTCGCGATCGGAATCGAGTCAGGTACGGACGTGTTTCTGTGGCTTTATGGACTGTGATTGTTTGTTTAACAGTTTTTTATACTACTCAGTTATTAGTTTATTTTGTATGCAGTGTTTTTAAAAAAGTAATTGGACTATTTTCATTATGGGTAGAAAAGGCGATCTTTCACCACGTAAAAAAGCTGAAGTGAAGGCCCTTGTGATTGCGAAAACATTTACAAACCGAGAAATATCACGAAGATTGGAGGTTTCGGAAGCTAGTGTACGACGCATAAAAAAGAAAATTGAGTCAGGGAAGGAATTAAGCCCGAAAAGAAAGAAAAGATGCGGTAGAAAACCAATTTTCACTCCACGGTCAGAGAGATGTTTGAAGAAAATTTGTGTAGAAAACAGATTTGCTACCACAAAGGTAATAAAATCACAACTCCAGGATGCTAGCGTAAATGCTTCTGAGCGCACTGTTCGAAGAAAATTGAAAGAATTAGATTTTAAGGCCTGTCGCCCCGCCAGGAAGCCCAAGTTAACAGCTGCAATGAAAGCAAAGCGCCTGAAGTGGGCCAAACAATGGTAAGACAAAGATGTGGACTTCTGGAGATCGGTAAGATACAGCAATTTAATCAATAATTGATACATTATTATCATTTTCAGTTAAATAAAGCAAATAAACATGGAAGTTTATATATTTTTCCTATTTTTGACAGGTCTGCTTCAGTGACGAAAGCACATTCGAAATTTTGCAGAATAAAGCTCAGTATGTGCGTCGTCGTCATGGAGAAAAGTTTCATCCTGATTGTGTCGTCCCGACGGTTCAACATCCCACCAAAGTGATGATTTGGTCAGTCATCAGCGGCAAGGGCACTGGACGTCTGTACGTCGTCAAAGGAATAATGAGGCAAGATCAGTACAAAGAAGTATTACAAAATCGGTTGATTCCGCAGCTCAGAGAATGGTTTCCAAATGGGGAACCATTCACTTTCATGCAAGATGGAGCTCCCTGCAACACTGCTCGGTCTGTTAAAGCTTTTTTGGCAGAAAAAAATATCCCTCTGTTGGATTGGCCCTGATATGAACCCCATTGAAAATGTGTGGGAGCTGATGAAAAGAGAAGTGGCTAAAGATGTGATTACCAACAAAACCCAGCTCCTAGAAAAGATTATTCATGTGTGGAATCATCATTCTCAAATGCAGGAGACAGTACAATCTTGCATTGATAGCATGCCGCGCAGAATTAAAGCTTTGATAGCGGCTAAAGGTGGTTCAACTAAATATTGACTTTTACTAACATTAATTTCACTTTTCTTTAAAACTTAATAAACTTATGCTTTTCTAAATTAATGCTGTTTTATTTATGTCAAATAAATAGGTAATTGATTGGATAATATAAAAATAAAAAACAAATCAATTTAAAATAATAAAACGGTACAATATCACTCGGTAATTAATATTTTACATGAAATCTTGCAGTGCGTCTAATAATTTGGCCAGGGACTGTATATACAGAGTACCCCATATGTATAGAATAATGATTCCACAACATTTATTAATCAGTGTATCAAAAAAATGTTTAAATAAAACTTATAGGGTGTTATACGGCGCACATACTGACGTTGACAAGTTGACAATAAAATGTTTTGAACTGTCAGTTCGAAGAAATTACGCCATCTTGATTCTTTTAGATAGAAAGCCCTATATATTATTTTATTTTTGATTTTATTTTTGAGTCCTACTAAAGATTTTAGATGTTATTTGTCTGACATACCATATGTCTAAATTGAACTGTTTTGGAATTATTGTCATTTGAAATTTAAAATAAAAAAAGACAAAAAAACTATTAATAAATACCTTATGTTTATTTTAAAGGTAACAATTGCTCAAAATGTCTACCGTTAACAGCAAGGCAATGACAGCCTGAACAGAGTTTTGCAGAGAGTCTGGGGTGCTCTGTGCTACTTCATATTGAATTCTTTGTTGTAAATCTTATGCAGTTTCAGGTCGACTTCGGTAAACTTTGGTTTCCACATTACCCCATAAAAAAAATCAAGTGGCGAAAGGTAGGGACTCCTTGCAGGCCATTCTACACCACCTCTTCTACCTAGCCATTGATTAGGAAAAATCGCATCCAAATATCTACGAACGTTGATACCACAGATTCCTGTTAGGGGTATCCAAATTATTTTCATCGGGAAAAAGACCTGCACAAGTTGGAATAACTTGCTCTTGGAGTAACTGTAAATACCGCTATCCTGTAAGATTGCCATCGATAAAAAAGGGACCAATGATATGACGTCCACAAATCCCTGCACACATGTTTATCTTTTGTGATCTTTGAGAATGACTGTCGATTATCCAGTGGGGATTCTCAGTAGACAAGTACCGGCAATTATGCCTATTAACTCTTCCGTTAAGACGAAATGTAACCTCGTCAGAAAAAACAATATTGGTTCCATCATGACCTCGCAAAATTCAACGTGTCTATCGTAGTCACCTCAGATAATTCTTGCCATTGTATGGATGCATTTTTTCTTCATTGAGTATACGACTTAAGGTACATTTACTTATGTTATGGTCTAGGCAAACCTGACGAGTGGCTATATGGGGATTTTCTGTAATTTCCAATAACACATCCAACCTTTTATCATCGCTTGTTTTAACTTTTGAAGGTCCTGATTTAGAACAATCCTTAACATGACCTGATTGTCTAAATCGTTTTAATGTTTTGCTAACTACGGTTTGGGTAATAGGTTCTCGATTCGGATATTCTGCATTAAAAATATCACACACCTCCTGTTATGTTCTCCTACGGTCTCCGTAACCAACCATCATTAACAAAGTGATTCTTTCAGTTTCTGTTAAATGTACCATTATGATATTACGCTCAAATTGCAGTTTCACAAAATGCAGCAATAAGCGTTTTCGTCAATAAATCATTTTTGATGCCTTAAGTCGTTACCTGACAGTAAATGTTTGACACAAACCAGCTTAATTTTTTTTTTTAATAATTTCATCTCCTTAATTTCAAATATCAATAATTCCAAAACAGTTCAATTTAGACATATAGTATCTTATACAAATGATATCCAGAATTTTTAGTAGGGCTCAAACGAAAATAATATATAGGTCTTTCTATTTAAAAAAATTTGAGATGGCATAATTTCTTCGAATTGACAGTTCGAAACATTTTACTGTCAACGTCAGCATGTGCGCCGTACAACCCCCATAACTTTTATTTATACACTTTTTTGATACACTGATTAATAAATGGAATCATTATTCCATACATGTGGGGGACCCTATATATATATATATATATATATATATATATATATATATATATATATATATATATATATATATATATATATATATATATAAATATATATATATATATATATATATATATATATATATATATATATATATATATATATATATATATATATTATATATATATATATATATATATATATATATATATATATATATATATATATATATATATATATATACACTCCTGGACAAAATTAACGCAACAATATATTAAATCATACAAATCTCTATAATGAATTAATTTTAATAATTTTTTATGAACATTGGTTACACTAAAAGTTAGAAAAAACTTATTCGGATACTTTAAAAGTGAATTAGCTACCAAATTTCTCTATAAGATTCGAATTAAAATTATTCTTAACACCTAATAACAAAATCGTTGAAATTATGTAATAATGAAAAAAATAAACTGGGACACTAGTAGCAAAATTACTGGTGTAACTGGGACACTAGTAGCGTGTGTTGCCTCCTCTACTTCGGATGACAGCGTTTTATGCGCCTAAGCATGCTTCTAATTAAATTTTGGATAAAATCTTGAGGAATTTGCTCCCATTCTGTGATAACTGCATTTTCAAGTTCCCTCAGGTTTCTAGGTGCAGCTATATGACGTTTTACATTTTTCTTAAGGTGATCCCATACATGTTCTATCGGATTTAGATCCGGGCTTTTTGGTGGCCATTGCATAATCGGTATATCAACTTGATTAAAATAATCGAGTACCTCCCTAGCCACGTGAGGTCGAGCGTTGTCTTGCATAAACAGGAGATTGGGCCCTACAAAATGACCGAAAGGCATCACATGTTCTATTACGATATTCTCAAGATAGTAGTCAGCATTCATGGATCTCGTACGGACAGGAACTAACTCTGTGCGAGCATCAAAGCAGATGCCACCCCAGAACATAACAGAGCCACCGCCGAATGGAATCCTTGTAGAGATATTGCAAGGAGCAAACCTCTCTCCTGGTCTTCGCCATACTCGCTCACGACCATCTGAATGTTTTAGACTAACCCTAGTTTCATCTGTGAAGAAAAACTTGGTTCCAATCATCCACAGACCAGTTTTCGTGATTTTCGAGCAAAACGTAACCTGGCAACTCTGTTCTCTCTAGTAAGCAAGGGCGCAGTGGCTGGTGTCCTACTGGTTAATCCAGCTTCATTTAACCGTCTTCTAACTGTTTTAGAAGAAATTTGTGACATTGCGAACAGTTTCGAGTTCGTTTCTTATTATAGAACTAGTGACAGTCCTGTTTCTTAAAGCATATTTGTGTTATAAAACGTTCATCTAGGTCGCTAGTGCATCGTTTTCGCCCTTGCCCTAGCCTTCTAGAATAAGTTCCTACTTCATTCAAGCGTCTTACCATACGACTTATTGTGAAACGATGTTTGCCTAACAAATTGGCAATATAACTCTGACAATATCCCTCGTCCAATAAAACTTAGGTTCGCACTACCTCGTGTTCAGTTAAATTCGTTGTTCGATTAATTTTTCTAATTCTTTGGGGTCAAAAATACAATAGTCTACCACAAAAAACGTATTACTTTGAAAAAGAGAACAATTTATAAGCTTACTTTTAAAGAAAATCTATCGCATTATTACAGAAAACTGACATAAGAGAAAGATAAATTAATTTTCAGATTGTTGCGTTAATTTTGTCCAGGAGTTTATATATATATATATATATATATATATATATATATATATATATATATATATATATATATATATATATATAATGCAAGATAAGGAATACTTTAAGGTTAGTAAGTTGGCCACTCTATAAAGAAAGAGTTTCATATAATGGTTTGGGAGAGACTATTTTACGGTGAAACACCGTCCTGCTGCTAGATTATTTCCCTACTTTTATGTGGTACAAAATTTACAACAATTTTCTTTATATTTTAGTATACCACCCCACTTAAATTTGTATTAAACTATATTGGTCATATTATTCTATTAATAAAACATTTAAACGTAATTATTTGTTTTCCTAGGTCAAATGCTACACTTGTAAAACATTAGAACAGTGATAATCATATTTATGGCAGGTATTTTAAGTCTTGTAATATATTTTTCCAAGATCTTCAAAAACATCTATTAAAGAGGGTAATATTGATTTTCATTTAGCTTACATAGCAGTAAATGCAATACAATATTCCAGTTTTTGATTTTCGTAGTTCTTCCTCTTCGTGCAGTCCTTTGCTTCTATTTAAAAGATCTTTCGGTTAAGATGTGGCTATATAATTTTACAAATATATCTATGCATGCAAGTTCTTATTCTTTAAAGTCCTATATATTACCGTTCTTTTTGCCTTTTGTTACAACTATTTTTAATAAATATTTCGTATATACTCCGCTTTTCAGTCTCTATAAAAAAGATTTTTATACCATTTGGCTTTACCTCACTACTAGTAAAATTCTTAACATAAACAAATGCCGTTGTCGATTTGCGTTGTTATCCAAGATACATAGCTAATTTTGACAAAGTTAGAAAAAGTACTTTTTTTCCTTCTATATACAGGCGAAATACTATAAATATATATTGTCATTTCCAAAATTAAGCGTTTTATAAAACGGAAAAATAATTTATTGCGTGTCTCATAACATGCCATATGCTAAAAAGGTAATGCAAGATTACTCCTGTTTTTACTTATATTTAAAAAAACACTACAATGCGTATTTGATATTTTTGCCTCTTCAAATAAATGTTAGAAGCGTGGTATATTTATAACCAAAAAACTCGTACAACCAGTGCAAGAATTAATTAATACTACTCAGAGGCTTAACTTCGTTCAACAAATACAAGATTAAAGCATCAAAAGCACATTCCCGTAAGTAGTGGCATGGGCCGGAACGTCGTCACATGGAATCTACCTATATGTAAACCCTAATCTATCTTGGAACAGACCTCACCTTATTGTTTCCATTTTTTTAGTACGCAATTTAGGCCTAGCGTGCTAAATGATCAACCCATTTTATCTAGGATCTCCCTCTTCATCTTCTTATAATCGCCAGTATATTATCTGTTTGTTCCATCTATCATCCTGTTGTCGATTGTTACGACCAGGAAATTGTTACTTTTTTGCCAACTGTTCGTTTACGTCTTTTATTTTTATTACAGTTTGTTCCTCCGGCATCAATCTTCTATTGTTCTATTTCTTTGTTAGTGTCCAGACTTGGAACCCATAAATGCAAACAGATAGAGTACACAAGTTAAATGGATTTATTTTGAGCTACTCTGGATATCTTTCAAAATCTAACAATTTGCTGCACGCTGCTCAGGTCAGTCTAACTCGTCTTTTTACTTCCGCCGCTTCGTTTTCTTTGCTAAGTTTTACTGTTTGTCCTAGATAGATGTATTTACTGATTTGTTCTATTTCTATTTTATTTTGTCTTATTGTGATTGAAGCATCTTTCATCAGTGCTTGTCATTATTACCATTTTATTGTAGTTTTTAATAAGGCCTATTTTCCTTGTTTGTATAGATCTGTTTCTCTGTTCGTAATTAAAATTATATAATATATAAGTACTGTTCACAATTTTTTATATCTCGTTCTTCCTAGATATCCTATAGCGTCTGATGGAAAAGTTTTGGGGATATTAGGCCATCCCTGTATAACACTCCAAGTATGTGGAGTAATCCATCAATATTATAACCAAAGAACCTGGTTGTAACAAGATGAGGCGATATTACATAAATCGAATCCATTTTTGCCAGCCATTCCAGAAATTCTCAAATAAATTGATTTCCAAAAGAGGGAACATAAATTGACCAAGACGTAGTCCCAATTTGATGGTTTTTTTGTCTCAATATCTCAAAAGTTAAGCTCACAAAAACAATCTTGACTTCCTGATACAATTAAAAAAAAAGTCTGGCAAAAAGGCGCCCATTATAGAAAATAATAGAAAAAAAATCAATAAAGAAATGCGAGACAGGATATGTCGACAGAAATAAGAATTTGAAATTCACTAACATACAAATAGTTGACTTTCAAGGTATGTAGTCTTGATTATTTTATATTGTTGTTATATGTGTAACTATTTTAAATGTCCGAGTGTGCGTAAAGTATTATACATTTTTTAAACTTGTAATTGAGACCAAAAAGATTTTACCATGTGTTTTCTAATTTTAGAATGAATAAAGGAAAAAAGAAATGTTTTGAAAATGCCTAAAAAAATAAGCAAAGGTCAAATAAACAACTAGCGTTCTATTTTACAAAAGAACCTAAGTACCCAAGAAAAAACCAATCAGGGTTATGTAATCAAAAGGTTCAACAGAAAAATGTATATATATATATATATATATATATATATATATATATATATATATATATATATATATATATACACAAATATTCTGTCTACAGTCTACAATAAAATATTGGAGAAGGTAATTCGAATACAACCACTAACACATTACGTAACAGGAACTTACTCTCATATGCTTCTGCAAATCCATTTAGAAATATCTCAGTATAACTTCCATTCAAAATTGGAAGTTTATTTCTAACTCCGCTTATAACTGTTACATCATGACCAACATCAGCTAATCCTTTCATTAATCGATTATATAAAATATTGATACTTTTCCCAGGTTCAGGAAATACTCCTAAAATTTTGGCACTCTCTATAGACGTTTGAAAAATTAAAAATAAAATTGCTGTTGTAATCAAACCTACAAACTTCATGATCTCTATGTGTGTATTATGTCGATTTTACTTTATCACTAAAGTAGACGGACAGAGTTGATATTGTTATATTAAATACTCTAAATTGGAATATTGTGTAACATGGTAGGACTCCAGCGAGTGCAAATTCGACGAGAAATGTCTTCTTCTATTTATGGAAAGACAAGAACATGACAATAGTTGTTGGTTGCTTGTCTACAGTTTTAATAATCGTTAAAGGTGACTAACATAATGCTATTACTTAATAGCAGGATTTTTGAAGGTGAGGTCAGTTTGGCGCAAAATTGTTTCAAGGGAACACAAACCTACTAGAAAAATAGGAACCTATCATAAAATTGTCTATTCAAAGAACTTTTAATTATATTTAATATAAAACAAGTGTTTTCTAGAAATAGACCCAGTGGATCCTAAGCTACTGGTTACAAAATAATTTAAATTTAATTTGTTGGATGATTTATCCGAAAATAATAAGTTTTTAACAGCAAAATGCTTAAAGTCAGCAGTTTCTGAAATGTTATTTTTCTTATAATAATAGAAGAAAACATGAAAATAACCATAAAATACATATATAACATAACATATTTTAAATAATATCTTAATTTAAATCACAAATATAGAAAAACAAATCCATGGCGAATCATGCAATTTTTTATAAAAATACCTTGTTTTTATTTATTAAAATCACAGTAGCTTATAAGACTTGTTTAAATTTAAACATGCAGTAAAATATTCATATATATAATTGTACAGCACATAGCTGCATTTGCACTTCAACACTAATTATTGCATTTAGTTATTAAAATAGTTATTGCATTTTAGTTATTACTATTACTATTATTACATTAAAAAACTGCCATATTATTTTTTTTAAATTTGCCTATCCGGGGCATGCCATTAGTAAATACATCAGATATTAATACGAACTCCGACGAGAGAATTGAGACCTGTATTAGCACTAAAGAAGTGCAACTACCAAAATTGATCTGTAAAATACTCACAATGCCAAAAATCTTTTATTTCACATTTTGAAACTGAAGCCTTGGAAAATTAACGACACCTTCAGGTTTTACCACGGGCATAAAACCTCTGGTAAATTTATCCATATTTGTTAAAACATCGCATTTTATATGGCTGACTCCCGTAGTATCGTTGGGTTAGATTGGATGTCGTCACTGTAATTCAAATACTTTCCACTAAACTTCCCAATGTGAGGACATTTTCTTGGCCTTCAATATATTCTCTACTTTTAAAACACAAGGAACAATTATATTAAACTTTATTTGGTTTTATAAAGTTTTGTTGGATATTTTTTTTATTTCATATTCATTAGTTTTCGATCGAGTAGCCATTGGGTTTAGACTACTTTCGTAGTTTTTCATCCAGGTGTCGACTTTGTGGTTGCAGCTCCGGATCTAAACCAGACTTTGTGCGCCATCTGTGTTTTCCTTGGGTAGTACACCCATTCACTGCTGTTCTCTAATAACTGTTCTCTTTGCTATGACTATTGCTCACTATAATTTTCTTACGTATCAGCAAGTTTTTGGATCTGACCCGATAGAAGGCTGGCCATTGTAGCGTTTTTGTTCCGTAAGAGTCATTTCAGGTTTTAATGTACTAATGGTGTTTTAGACTGTTAAAATGTCTATTATAGACAATAAAAAAATATATTTAATTAGTACTTCCCTTAAAAACAGGCAGTTATACAACCAACACAACATTTGAGGCTCACACTAAAAAATAAATTAATCCATACACTGCAACCAGTTAAACACAAGTACGGCTCTAAAAAAATTAGACATTATGAAAATATAATGTAATTTTCAGATCCTCGACTGCCAGAACCCTGAAACAGATGGATGTTACAGTATATATATATATATATATATATATATATATATATATATATATATATATATATATATATATATATATATATATGTAACTCCTCCTCGAACATGGAACCCTGAAACAGAACGATGTTACAGTATATATATATGTATATATATATATATATATATATATATATATATATATATATATATATATATATATATATATATATATATATATATGTAACCCATATATCTTTTATTTATAATAATTATGTTAAAATTATATGCAACATACCGGCCAAAAAACAAGGAAAAATTCTTTCAATACCCTTGAAACAATACTTTATTTAAAGATTAATTAACTTTAAACACCCCCGCCTGATAGAAAATTTTACAGATTTCACGACTTAAAAACTTTGAAAAGGACTTATATATATATATATAATATATATATATATATATATATATATATATATATATATATATATATATATATATATATATATATATATATATATATGTATATATAATACAGATTATGTTTGGATATGACACGTGACAGAATCACGTATAACTGGCTATGCGAGAAACATTGAACGCTAAGGTCTAAACCAGCTACGTTTATTATTTGTTCCTGAGCTTTATTTATCGTCATCGAGAAACAGTTTTATAGAAAACTAGAGCAGGTTAAATTGAAACAGTAAGTCGGTTGGTTAGCTCCACAGCCCCGCAGAAATATGCATTCATTCAAATAATTTTTAAAGGTCTTTATTTGTAGTGCTCTTGCATAATTTTGGCGGACTTATATTACACAGCAATATTATCGGAGCCCTTACTTTTAAAATCAGTTGGTTGGAGGCGCGAGTTGTTCATCCGTAAGAGTCATTTCAGGTTTTAATGTACTAATGGTGTTTTAGACTGTTAAAATGTCTATTATAGACAATAAAAAAATATATTTAATTAGTACTTCCCTTAAAAACAGGCAGTTATACAACCAACACAACATTTGAGGCTCACACTAAAAAATAAATTAATCCATACACTGCAACCAGTTAAACACAAGTACGGCTCTAAAAAATTAGACATTATGAAAATATAATGTAATTTTCAGATCCTCGACTGCCAGAACCCTGAAACAGATGGATGTTTACAGTATATATATATATATATATATATATATATATATATATATATATATATATATATATATATATATATATATATATGTAACTCCTCCTCGAACATGGAACCCTGAAACAGAACGATGTTACAGTATATATATATGTATATATATATATATATATATATATATATATATATATATATATATATATATATATATATATATATGTAACCCATATATCTTTTATTTATAATAATTATGTTAAAATTATATGCAACATACCGGCCAAAAACAAGGAAAAAATTCTTTCAATACCCTTGAAACAATACTTTATTTAAAGATTAATTAACTTTAAACACCCCGCCTGATAGAAAATTTACAGATTTCACGACTTAAAACTTTGAAAAGGACTTTATATATATATATATATATATATATATATATATATATATATATATATATATACATATATATATATATATATATATATATATATATATATATATATATATATATGTATATATAATACAGATTATGTTTGGATATGACACGTGACAGAATCACGTATAACTGGCTATGCGAGAAACATTGAACGCTAAGGTCTAAACCAGCTACGTTTATTATTTGTTCCTGAGCTTTATTTATCGTCATCGAGAAACAGTTTTATAGAAAACTAGAGCAGGTTAAATTGAAACAGTAAGTCGGTTGGTTAGCTCCACAGCCCCGCAGAAATATGCATTCATTCAAATAATTTTTAAAGGTCTTTATTTGTAGTGCTCTTGCATAATTTTGGCGGACTTATATTACACAGCAATATTATCGGAGCCCTTACTTTTAAAATCAGTTGGTTGGAGGCGCGAGTTGTTCATCCAAATCTTGCAATTTAAAGACAGTTTTTATCTTGCACAAAACAACGAACCCATTTAATTTGATACATATTTACAGTTCCCTACCTAAATTACTCTTTTTAGTTGAAGTATTTTGTCACGTTTATTTTTAATATATTTACTTGGATTTTCTGGGTTAACCTTTTTAGGTAGATATATGCTGTCCCGGATTCTTTTGTAGAAATATTTGAAATGAACAATATTGCCATACATTGTTTTCACGTATCTCTAACTATTTACGCAGCACACATAAAAAATTATTGTTATCATACACCTTGTCTTTTTGGTCACCCCCGTTGTCACAGTTGGTGTGGTCTAGCCTACCCTAGTCATCATCACCATCATCTTCCCCATAGTAATAAGGACCTTTTGGCTTATCCTTTTCTACCCTAAGCTAGCGCTCTTCTAAACATATATAATTTCTTGTTCAACATCTGTTTAACAAAAAAAAGGCATAAGGAGTTTTATGGTGAGACGAACGTTACCCTCT
>CM032454.1:87781121-87784516 GCA_019049505.1 Pachyrhynchus sulphureomaculatus | reverse complement strand
TATAATGATATACAAGGCCAAAAAACCGAAGAAGATGGACTTGCTTAGGGGAAGCTTATGTCCGACAATGGACTACATAGCTGATGATGATTCAAAACAAGATTGAATACTGAAATACTGTATAAGACAAACTCTTATTATAACAAATATATTTAATGAAGGAGGATATTTTAAAGAGAAAAAAGTTCCTCATTTTCTTCAAACCATTGATAAAGTGGAATATCTTCATAAGTCCAAGCAAGGGTATAGTAACTGTTTTGAATTTCGAATCTTTTATCATCAGCTGAGGATAAAGCTAACTTATTAACTAATTCACTATATATCTTATGCAGTCTAGATCGAAATGTATACATAAAACAAAAGGTTTTGGAATTATTGCCTTACCACATCCATTTTTATTAATACTGTTTTTTAATGACTTTAGCCTCTTTAAGTAATTTATTTTTTTGATTTTACATAATACGCTTTCGCTTCAGTTCTATAAAAAAATTCTATAGATCCACCAGCACATTAATTTTTTTTTTAAATTTGCCTGCCACAGATTTAGTAATTGACATGTTGCGTATGCTATCAATTTTAAAACTAAAAGTGGCGAATTTATCAATATAATCTTGCCTTTCTTCATAGACACTATCTGTTTCTATTTTCAAAATAAATGAGACAGTACTTGTGTATGAGGTGGCCATAGTGTAGTAGGTAAGCTATTTACCTTCTATGTCGGAAACCCGAGTTCGAATCTCGTGTCAGAAACCCTTTTATTTCGGCCATAACACTTAGGAAGGTACTCAAACGTACTGTGGAACAAAAAAATGTTGGCATAAAGCAATCAAAGCAATTTGTATTTTAAATACGATTTTAGAACTTTACTTGGTTTACAATGCTAAAATGTAGCGACTAAGGAGAATAATACAATTAATGAAAAACGAATTGCTGAAAAATTAGGACTGAGGATACTTGCTAATGTTGTCTTAGTCGTAAACCATTCTTTGCGAAAAGAAAAATTTTGGTCAGCTTTTGCAACGTAACACAATGGCTAGACCACCATCATATCCTCTACATCAGGGGTGCTCAAACTTGAACTGCAGGCGATCTACCTCAATATTGTTAGACTACGTTCGATCGACTCTGAGAGGCTGCAAGTAAGTGTGATGCAGGATTGTCGTCTAGGTAGGGTGTATCGTGGCATAGATATTAGTTTTCCGCACAATATCAATTTTTTTTGTCAAGGTAAGTGTAGGTCTGCTCTAAAATGTCAATGAAAAAACCTATAATTATTCAAAATTGCGAGTTTATTGGTTCTTACAAAACAAACGAGTTCTAGTGTCTAAA
Organism: Pachyrhynchus sulphureomaculatus; assembly: GCA_019049505.1. Classification (NCBI taxonomy): domain Eukaryota; kingdom Metazoa; phylum Arthropoda; class Insecta; order Coleoptera; family Curculionidae; genus Pachyrhynchus; species Pachyrhynchus sulphureomaculatus. The sequence continues at coordinate 87,783,187 of CM032454.1, read as the reverse complement.
CTTAACTAAAGAGTGACTTTGGATGTTGAAGCGTGGCACTGCATGTCCTCAGCATACTTTTCATAAGATGGTACGTAATTACCGAGTGCTAATCGCAAGCATGATGACATATGTTCGTCAGTTAGTCGACTGCGATATTTTGACTTAATTATCTTCATTTCAGAAAAATGCAGACTCGCACAAGTAAGTTGACCCAAACATTGCCGTCAGTTGAAGGGCGATTTGCCTTAGATTCGGATATTTATCTTCAGATATAAAACACTAGAATTTTGTATCAGATGCTGTGGCTTTGAGATGTATATCTGATATAATCTGCACTAACTCATTTTCGACAGAACATGAGTCCATGTTAAACTGACTTGCTGTTTCAGTAGCTAATTCCTCAATGTTTTTACACGAAAAAGGATAACTCATAAATGATGCGATATTTGCCAATTTACTGAAATCATAAAAACGTATTTCGAATTGGCCCAAAATATTTGATAATTCTGCCTCGTGAATATCATAATTCAACTGAGGAATCCTTGCTTTCAAAGACGGAAAATTTTTCAGATCCTTTCTTTTCAGTTGATCTATCATAAGTTGCAATTTACTTTTGAATGCGTTTATTGCGCTAATCATCTCAATAATTTTTCCTTTACCTTGAAGCTCCAAATTAATGGTGTTGCAAATGCAATGTTGCAAAAATGCCAAATCAATCAGCCATTTTCCGTTTTTCAGCATCTGAGTGTCATCACCTCTTTCGTCCAGAAAAGCTGTTATTTCGAGCAATAATTCTTGAAACCTTTCTAGGAATTTTCCGCGACTCAACCACCTGACGTCCGTGTGAAGAACTAAATCGGTGTGTTCAGCTGACTCACTATCTTCCAACTGTAATTTAAAGAGCCGTCGTTGCAAGCTACGTGCACGGATAGAATTCACAATTTTTATTGCAATGCCCATAATCTCCTCCATGTTTAGAACTTTTGAACACAAAACTTGTTGATGTATAATGCAATGGAAGGAGAAAAATGAAGGGAAATCATCATTAGCTCGACACAATGCCACAAAACCGTTTTTGTTTCCAGTCATTGCTGTGTGCTCCATCGGTTGTAATGCACACTAGTTTATATATTGGTAGCTTGTAGTTTGTTACAAAACTGAAGAAAACGTCATATATATCTTCGCCACGGGTCTTTCCTTTCAGAGGAATCATTGTCAAAAACTCTTCCTTAGCCGACATGTCATTGAATACCATTCGAATAAAAATACACAGCTGGGCAGTGTCTGTCATATCGGTGGATTCGTCGAACTGTAAAGAAAAGTATGTACATTCCATGATATCATGTTTTAGTTTATCTGCCATGTCCTGACTCATTACTTCAACACGCCTTGTGACAGTCGGACGAGATAACTGAAGTTCTCTGATAGCAGACATAATCTCTGTTTTATTTTTAAAATCTCCAAATAAAGTCTCACGCGCTTCAATAAATGCTTCCTTCACAACCAATCCATCATCAAATGGTTTATTGTGTTTCGCCAATATATGAGATATTTTAAATGACGCGATCGTTGCAGCTTTTGATTGTTTGGCTGGTCTTGTGAACATGGTTTGTTCTTTTTTCAAACAAGTTATCAAATCACGTACTTTTCCTTTTCTTAATTCACTCTGTGACGGAAAATCCTTTTCATAGTTTTTTATGAACCGTTTTATGATGCCTCTCTAAGTTCCCACGCTTAGGTATTGCAACCGACGCACGGCAAATGAGACAAATGCACTTATCCTTTACCATACAAAAGAAAAAATCTTCCTCCCAATCGTTATTAAAATGATAAGTTTTACTTTTCTTCGCCGCACTCATTTTGGACTATTTATTAATAAACTTTGTATCTATGTATCGCCTTCAAGTTACAACTCAGACTGACTCCTATTCCTGCAGGCGCAACATTTATATCGGCGCGAACGAAGTCTCGAATGTTCCCGTCAAACACGCCGCCCGAAGTTTCTAGAAAAATCGGCGGGAATCAAAAACGCGGCTTTTCTTTGACAAGTACCGCGCGTTCCTTTGATAAAGCCGCCTTTTGCC
>CM032454.1:87758621-87776121 GCA_019049505.1 Pachyrhynchus sulphureomaculatus | reverse complement strand
TGAAAAATTTCCCGTGTAACCCACGCCTTTCTGTTTGATCGCCACACAACTGGTAGACTTGTCTTGTCTGTGCCTCGCATTGCACGGGGTGTTTCTGAATGGTACAACTAGTAAAGGTTTCAGTTTGAAATCACCAGTGGCATTACCACCCAGCAGAAGTGTTAGTCGATCTTTCGCAGCTTTGAAACCACTGGCTTGACGTTCTTCCTTAGAAATGAATGTTCGAGATGGCATTTTTTTCCAGTAAAGTGCGGTCTCATCAACATTGAAGATGAGACAAGCAGGAATTTTCTCTCGTCTAACGAAGTCTTGAAACTTGTCTGGAAACTCAGCTGCAGCTTGAATGTCCGCGCTGGCCGCCTCGCCTGTTATGTGGATATTGTGAAGATTAGAACGCTGCTTGAACCGATGGAACCAGCGTCTGCTGGCAGCAAAAGTCGGAGTGGCACTCCCTTCTCCTTCTTTTGTTTTCAGCATCTCATACAAAGATTTTGCTTTTGTGCATATGAGATCTTGACTTAGTGGTGTGTTCTTCTTATTCAAATCTTCGATCCAGACTGACAGTAATTTCTCCATTCTTTCTAAGATAGATGATCTCGAACGAGAAAGTTTTGTTGCACTTATAAGTGTTGAACCTTCGCTGGAGATTTTTAATTTTTTCCCGATTTTTATAAATCGTTCTCACAGTCGATTCTGAGAGTCCAAAATCTCTCCCAACAATTGTTGCTTTGCCTCCATTTTCCATTCTTCTTAACACTTTCATCTTCAATTCCAAAGTGACGCTTTTACGCTCTTTTTTCTTTACAGGCGGCATTTTTAACGTAGGGTTAAATTATGTATGTATGTATCTCCAATAAATATTAAAACAAAACTGCCAGCCGACCGAACTAACATTACGGAACAAATGAACACACGAAACGAACGAGGAAATCCCCATAGAACAAAGTCGAAGGACAGGGAATTCCCAATTCTTCAAAGAGAATATTCAGAGAAAGCGGGGATCCCCCCGCGACCATAGAGAAGTTAATGACTACATGAGCGCGAAATTTGAAATTCGCGTTATAGTGAAACCGCGCGTAACGGGGTCGCGCTAAGCGGGGTATTACTGTATACATGTCTGTATATATATATATTATATATATATATATATATATATATATATATTATATAACATATATATATATATATATATATATATATATATATATATATATATATATATATATATATATATATATATATATATATATATATATATATATATATATATATATATATATATATATATATATATATATATATATATATATATATATATATATATATATACATATATATATATATATATATATATATATATATATATATATATATATATATATATATATATATTGTGTAAAGATTATGAGGTGAAAAGTATCGGGATAGCTGTCTATATAGTAAAATTATTCTTTTATTGTTTAAAACTCTATATTTCGCCAATCCTCGGCTTCATCAGGAGTGTTACTAAAATTAAAACCGTCATGCCCACATAGGTCGCTAAACACATACAACATGAACTTACCAACCAGAATAAAATAGATACAAAAGGAAAACAAAACATCACACAACTAGATCAACTATACACACTTCGATCTAAGGTGTTTCTTTAGAACTGATATTGAATATTACTTTATTTCTTTTTTTTATTATTATTATCGGTGTGTGTGTGTGTACAGTAGTCAGAGGTAGCGATTGATATAATTATTTAGAATGTCACAGTAAATGATTTCTTTCACGTTGCGTAATCACTTTTATGTTGAATTAATCTTTGTTAGCGTAGTCTTTGAAGGTCGAGACTATCTTGTCCATCAGACCACCTATGTAGGGTAGTTTCTTGTATTGGACTTCTTCCATGGGTCCATCAAAGATGTTGGAATTGAAAATCAATCTATTCAAAATATGCCTAGGATAACCACTGTTGCGAAATATATATATATATATATATATATATATATATATATATATATATATATATATATATATATATATATATATATTTTATATGGTATGACGATATAAAAAAATCAGCTGGGGTCAATTTGTATCAAATTGCTCAAAACAGGCACATGTGGAGTCACATGAGAGAGGCCTATATCCAAAGGATAGAGAATAGCTATAGAAAGAAGAAGAAGAAGCTTTTATATATATATATATATATATATATATATATATATATATATATATATATATATATATATATATATGCTTATCTATTTAAGGTATATATATATATATATATATATATATATATATATATATATATATATATATATATATATATATGATATCATCCTTGATATCAGAACCAACATCCAAGTTTCTCAGGAGACGAAAATGTTCAGACACAGACACAAGTACACACCTCCTACTAAGTCACAAGCTATGACTCGGATAGAAGTGCTTATCCATTTAAGGAATGGATGGATGACGTCACAACTTTGAAGAATTAACTCAAGGTAAGTGACGTTTTAATGATAGCAAAAGCTGGGAGATGCATTGAGACATTGAGGTTATCGTTATTTTTGAGATTGGAGACCTGTAGCACATATATGGGAAAACTTTTGTAAAGATCTAATTGTTGTTTTTCCTGATAAAGAAACTCCTGGGATACGTGGTTATATTGCCGGTACGCTGACTAGTCGAAAGTGTGACACCTTTTCTGATTATGGTGCCTTGGATGATTGTGGCGGCCCGTAGCTCTGTGGCGTAGTGCTTGCTTATGGTACAAAAGGTCGACGGTTCAATCCCGTAGGTCGGTATACTTATTTATTAATTTATTTAAGTATATTTGGCCTGGCCACTTATATAGATAGTAGCTGTTTGCAGAAATGCAATAATGTCCCTGGCCGCACTACCGCGTTGTCTAAAAGGTGCTGTGAAATACAAAAACATATGTTCCGGTACTTGGACAACGTTGTGGGTATTACAACATCCTCTCCGATATCCTTGGGATATGAAAAAAGGGTAAAATCCCTTCTCAGGCGAGGAGGTGAACAATAGAGAAAAATGGTAACCAAACATGTGATAAATAGATTTTATAAACAATTACCATGTATGATAGAATGTGATTTATATCATAAGGAAGCCCGTTCAGCGATTCGTGTCCAAAGTCAGCATCAGAACGTGAGTTATTACTCTTACTTGCCGAACTTGATGCCCGTCGCATAAGATCATCAAGAATGTTTACGCCAGAAGGAAAGGTTGAACGCGGATCTAAGGAACAAGAAGGTTGGAAAGGTGTGCTTATTGGAAATTCGATTTTATTGGAAACTCGATTTCTGTTTGTTTTAAATGTGGTCGCCGAGGACATCATCAAAATAAGTGTCGTTTCATGCAAAAAGATGAAGCTAGTAAGTTCGACCCTATAAATGTTTTTACTAGTTATTTTTGTAAAAAGATGGACCATGCTGAAAAAAACTGTTGGTCTAAAAACGGTAAGCCTACAAAAGTATTTCTAATAAAGAAATGTCGCCACTTGTATTCAGCACTTATGCAACAGGTTTATGCGAAGAAAAAGTGCTCTCGTGTATATATCTTATAGACACAGGTGCCGATGTGTCCATTATTAAACAATCTGTAGTCAAAACTGTGGATGCTACTATTAAGCCAAATCGCAAGCGAGGTTAGGAGACCGAAATGTTAATTGTGTTGGTGTTTCTGAATTAATAGTTTTTTTTTTGCTGGCATTAAGTTTGTTGTGGTACCAGACAATGTTATACCGGATGGAATTGATATTGTTATTGGCTGGAACATTATAAGTCAGTCAAGTACTTAGGAATAAAGGAAGAGAATAACGGACTGTAATTATACTATCAACCATATAACATGTCAAAACTACACACAGCAGTGCACCTCTAAAATTAAAATCAATCAACTTAGTTTAGACGATGATTTGAAGTTATATTTAGAAGAGTTGTTAACAGGGTATAAAAATAAAACACCAGTCCATATTATGACCGGGAAAATGACGATAACATTGAAAGAGGATACGCCGGTAGCGTATCGTCCTCGTCGATTAGCGTATGAAGAATGAGTTCATGTCGCGAATATAATAATTGTGTTAATCAAGAAAAAGAACGGTCAGCTGAGGCTTCGTATAGATTAACGTAGTCTAAATAAAAAAGTGGTCAAACAAAAATATTTTTACCAGTTATTCAGGACCAAATTAATGCTTTATATTATGCTAAATATTTTACAACTTTGGACATGAAATCTGGCTTTCACCAAATGGAAATTGAGGAATCTTCCAGGCATATTATAGCTTTTATAGTTGCTATTGGAATCGAATGCCATTTGGCTATTTAACTCTTCGTGTATTTATCAACGAGCCATTGACAAGATAAATTAAAAGGTAAAAAGGCCTCTGTATACCTCGATGATGTGCTAGTACCATCCGCCACAATTCAGGACTCCAAAACTTAGAGAAAGTTCTAAGTACTTTAGCTACTGCAGTATTTTCTTTAAACTATGAGAAGTACGTGGTCTTTACGTTGGAGACTAAATATTTGGGAATAGTATTAAGTGAAGGAACAGTGCGTTCGAGTTCAAGAAAAATTAGTACACTAACTCAACCAAATATTCCAGTAAATGTGAAAGGTGGACAGCAATTTATGGGACTTGCAGGCTACTTTTGCCGATTTATAAAGGGGTTTTGCTAGGTCACTGCCCCAATAACAGCATTATTAAAGAAAAATCATGTGTTTGAGTGGACACCCGAGTGCGAATCAGGAAGACAGTTGATCATAAAAAAATTAACTAATTCTCCTGTGTTGCGTAATTACAACCCAGACTTGTCCTGTGAACTACATATTGAAGCCAGTTCGGTAGGCTTGGGAGGTATTCTACTCCAGAAAGAAAACCGTATTGTTGATCCCGTTGCCTACTGCAGCAAGCGCACCACAGATTATGAATCACGGTGTAACTCTTATGATTTGGAAACAATTGTTGAAGCAGTTGAGCATTTCCGAGTGTACTTGTTTGGTGTATATTTCACAGTGTATACTGACTGTAAGTCAGTGCGAGCAACTGCTTTAAAGAAAAACTGACACCCTCGTGTTGCGCGCTAATGAGTTAAGGTATTTCTTACGAGAAGACAGAGAGAGCATTATGATAGAGAAAGACGCGAAATACTTTGGTTTTCAAAGTGTAATGAATGTGGCAACGTAGCTTCTCGCTTGCTTCCAACCGCACGCAATCACGTGTTATGGCATTGCATATATTAGTCCAAGAGCTGACGACCAAAATACTACCTCATCGAGGAGTGGCAGATAATAGTATCACTTTGTTAATTGTGTTCCCTTTAGTTTCTCCAGGTAGTTTGAAGCCTAAGTCTGGTTCCTGTTTCTGGAAATACGCTTTAAAGCTGCAAGAAAAGTTGCTGGACGAACCCAACGCTGAGTGGCAGATATTTTCGGTATAGCTTTATTTCTGTGAAATATGACTGAACAATAAATATCTGCCATGGATATTGGGTTAATCCAAAGTTATAACGGTCCAAAGTTGCAGAAAAATGGACCCAGCTGAACCACAGAGGAGCGAATGAAATTTGTTTTAATATGTTCGCTGAGGTTTGAAGATACTAAAAATAACATTATCTACCATGGAGTCTGGTTCTTTATTAAAATAAATTATATTTTTTGCTGCAATAACGTATAAGATTTTCCAGACGCGCTAGCGCCTGTCCTACAACGCGCGCGCCCGTCCTGTAATTTGTTTATCTCTCAAATACTATACACGTGCGCCAGTGTCTCGAGATATGCTCAAATCATCATTGAAACAGTTACAAGCAGACTAACATATTTATTTAATTATTTAGTGCAATTTCGCTCTATATTTTTTATATTTAACCTTTAAATTTTGTTTATATTTATATTCAAAACCAAAACCTCTTTTAATGTGTAATTGTGAAAATTTAAAAAAAAGTTTTTTGGTATCCTCAATTGGATAATACATTTGAGATTTTTGATTTTTAACGTGACAGACAATAAAACTGATCCAAAAAACCTCAAGAATAAACATTTAAAACTCACAATAATTTTTGCCGCATTTGGTTAATGCCAATACAACAATGACCGAATACTCCATCAGCCACCCCGGGTTTCACTGTGTTCTTTTTAAACTTTGAGCGGTGCGGGTCCACTCTAGTCTACATTATCTTTTTTTGGGTCGCAGAATCCGATCCGAATTAGTTTTTTGAAATAATGACCTAGTAATTGTTACTCACAAATGTTTAAGCAATTATCTAAGAAATGGAATTTGATATAATTTATTTTTATAATTGCGAAATCTAAGTTTGTGAAGCGCTCCACCCAAATTTTTTAGTCGTATTTCGACCCACTGAATACGGATTCAGTATCTATTTTAGTAAAAACTTAACCTTTTTATTGTTATAAACAATTTAGTATAAGCAAGTATGCTAATAAACAGAATTTCATAGGATTTATCTCCATAACAGCAAAATTTAAGCTTTTTACGAGCTCTACCTAAGTTTTTTATATGAATTTTGACTTGCTGCCATTTTTCTAATTTATTAAAATTAAGAGCTAATCAGTTTATTTATATGCAATTAGATAAAAACATTTGAGTTAAATTCCCAAAGAAAAATTAATATATTTCTAATAAATTGTCAGTAATAATAAAATAATTGAGTTTTCGAAAAAATGAACAGAGAATAATAAAATTATATTAAATTATAGAAAAAAAAATATTTGAAACAAAAATTGATAAATTTTTAGCAAAAATGGATTAGAAATTCGACTTTAACGTCTCAAAAAACATATGAACTCATGCATCACAGCTAGGTAATAGTGCGAATAGAAAAAATCAATTTGTTTATAACTTAAGCTTTGCATTAAAAACACAAAAATTCTGCTGATAAAAGCAGGGACTGGACTTCACGGCACATATTCGAGATTTCACCTTGTATTATAGTATTCGAACACTGGTTCATTTTTCTGCCGCTCTCGAATGAGTTCAGGTGACTCCAAAAACTCTACAGGTTCAAAAATTCATGGAAATTGAAAGAACCAGGATCTATGGCAAATAATATTTTTTCACTTCTTTTTGGGTCCCAAAGTAACTATATTTCGAATATCTGCCATTCAGCGATGAATACATTTTTTGAGCCCATTTTTTTCAAGAAAAAAAGGTTTACTCCCACAGGAACCGGTCTCCATGGCAGATATTAAGGCTATAGTATCCTCATAACATATAAAACTGCCACTCTGCATTGCAATTTTTTGCAACTTCCTCCCTGCATAACCACGGCAGGAACCGGAATTTGGATCTATAAGTTGTATTTTTTGGTTCAGTTTGTCACATTCATTAAGTGATATGTGATATATTTATCTGCCACTTTTCGATAAGTCCAAAATCTTGGTTATGAGTTCCCGGACTATATATGATTCAAAATTTGAGAGAACGCCAACGTCCGCTCGAACAGTCTTCTTTAAGCTACGTTGTCGCAGCGAAAATTCACTTCATAAAATTCAATAAAAAGTAATATTTATCTAATATTTTTGCAACTACTAGGTGGTAAACAGCCTTCATATTTTAACAAACGATAGCAAAGTAATTTTTTTATGTATATATAATTTTTTGTGACTTTTTACTTTTTAATGCACATACGACAACAAAAATTGTAAAAAACGATCGAAGAAAAAAAGAATGGAATCCTATCTTTTATGTGTTAAATATCTGAAACTTTTATAATTAGTTATAGTAATAAGGCGTGGTAAACCATCTTTATATTAAAGCAGTGAATGCATGACGATAAAATCTATTATTTGTCAAAATTTCAAGCAAAACTGTATTTAACAGTTACTCGTAAGAAAAGAAAAGTTACAAGATTAGAATCTTTCTGTCGAATACCACCCTGGTAATAAAATGACACATGTATACTATTTAAGCCAGAATCTCGAAATGGCCGATTTAAAAGTGTGTGCTTTAAAAACAACAAAACATAAAAAAAATTGTTGAGTAAGGCACGCTTCGCGAGTTTCAATATAGTGAGGCGTTTTGTCGTGAAATATTAGACAATCCAGACACTGATACTGACTATGTTATTAAAAACAATATGGTTGTAACCAAAACAAAATCGCCGAAATGTTTTGTGTCCGCTGCCGCACGTTTGTTTACAACGAAATTGTATCATGATAAGTCTTCACATACAGAGTGGGACAAATGTATTAAAAAAATGGGTAGATGTCTAAAAAAATACACCAAGAACCGCAGAGCGTTCATATTAGAAAAATTGCATTCTGGTCCTCGATGTGGATTATGGCAGCACGGAGAAAAACCACACGATATATTGGAGACATGGCATATTGATCTCGCTGGCCCTCTAGTGAAATCAAATGGTTGCACACACATCCTCGTAACCATCTATGCTCTTTCAAAATTATGCCGACTGCAGCCGATTTCAAAGAAAACATCTGAATATTCTATTCGCGCGTTTTTGCGCGTTTTGAGGAATTAGGGAAACCACGACGGCCTGTGACGGACAGAGCTGCTGCTTCTACAGTATTTCAAAACTTCCTCAGTGAACAAAATATCGAGCTACATTATATTGCGGCCGGTGTACCTAGAGCTAATTCCCAAGTTGAACGTCTTATGCGTACAATGTTCAATCTGTTATGAGCAACACTTACTCAAGAAGACGAAAGCAGTTGAACTGTCGTGTTGCCAACAACTTAAATACGACCATCCGTTCGGTGACTAGTTATGCAGCTACAATATTGCATTTTGGAGCAAACCCAAAATTGGTTGCAACTCGATGATTTTTGGGAAATGAAATACTTACTGATAAGTTTACTGATATAGAGATTGTAACAGCTTGGCGACGAGTGACTAGGAATGCTAGCCGACGAGCTCAGCAATACTATAAACCTCGATGTCGGGCTATTTTATTCAAGCCAGTCGAAATCGTGGCCATGAAAGATTCGCAACTCGCAGGTGGTGGGAAATTAAAGTCAAAATACAAGGGATCTTATACTGTCTCAGAAATCCTACCAAACGAAAGATACCGACTATATAGGAAAGAACACGGTAGCTGCACACGATCAGTTGAGGTCATGGACTTTAAAATAATTGGATAAAAAGGTGAATTAGAGTGGTCACACTACCTTCACCTAAAATAAAAATTTACTGAAAAGTCCGTGCAAAAATAAAAACTACTTATGTGTTTGGGGTAAACCTTTTTTATTTTTCGACATAGTCTCCTTTTAGGCTTATACACTTCGTCCAACGATGTTCTAGTTTGTTGATCCCTTCCGAATAATAGGATTTGTCCAAGTCTGCAAAATATCCATTAGTGTCTGCAATCACCTCCTCGTTTGAATAAAATCTTTGTCCCGCCAACCATTTCTTCAAATTGGGGAACAAATAGTAGTCCGAGGGAGCCAAGTCTGGAGAATAGGGGGGATGTGAAACGAGTTGGAATCCTATTTCCATTAATTTTGCGACCACAACTGCTGAGGTGTGTGCTGGTGCGTTGTCGTGATGGAAAAGGACTTTCTTGTGGGCCAATCGCGGGCGTTTTTCTTGCAGCCCGGTTTTCAAACAGTACAATAACGATGAATAATATTCACCTGTAATAGTTTTACCCTTTTCCAGATAGTCGATGAGGATTATCCCTTGCGAATCCCAAAAGACAGTCGCCATAACCTTTCCGGCCGAAGGAACGGTCTTCGCCTTTTTTGGTGCAGATTTCCCCTTGGTAACCCATTGTTTAGATTGTTGTTTGGTCTCAGGAGTATAGTAATGTATCCATGTTTCATCCACAGTGACGAAACGACGCTTAAAGTCCTCCGGATTCTTCTGGAACAGCTGCAAACCATCCTTGCAATACTTCACACGATTCCGTTTTTTGGTCAAGCGTGAGCAATCGCGGCACCCATCTTGCGGATAGCTTTCTCATGTCCAAATGTTTATGCAAAATATTATGTACCCGTTCAGTCGAGATGCCCACAGCACTAGCAATCTCACGCACCTTAACTCTTCTGTCATCCATCACCATATCATGGATTTGATCAATGATTTCTGGAGTCGTAACCCTCCACAGGCTGTCCAGAACGTTCAGCGTCACTCGTGCCCATATGGCCAGTCCGAAAATTTTGAAACCACTCATAAACTGTTCTAATCGAAGGTGCAGAGTCACCATAATGTTTATCAAGCTTCTCTTTAGTCTCCTGAGGCGTTTTGCCTTTTATAAAGTAATGTTTAATCACCACACGAAATTCTTTTTCGTCCATTTCTTGAAAATCACTCGACTTCCTTGATTCACACGAATGCCAAACACAAAGAAATAGACCAATATGGCTGAAACTTGGTGTGCACTCATTCAAGAGATGCTACTAACTAAACATGACCTCGATACGCGCCGGTGGTGCCATCTCTCGGACTTTGCACGGACTTTTCAAACAGCCTCGTATATATCTGACTAAAGTTGTCACTATCATTAATTTATTTAGAGGATTAGTGATGATCTCACTAATGCCTATTGACATAGTGGCAATCTCACTATAAGGATAAAAATACACAGCCTTTCCATTAGGATAGTGGCCTGGCAATCTCACTATAAGGTTAAAATACTGAAATCTACTACAAGGTTAAAAGAGGATTAGTGACGATCTTACTAATGCCTATTGAGATAGTGGCGATACCACTATACGGATAAAAATTACTAATAGCCTTCCCATCAGGACAGTGGCAATCCCACTATAAGCTTAAAATATAAGCTTAAAATATTAGTGGAAATCCTATTAGGTCTAAAAAAGGTAGTGGCAGTTAAAAATTCTAATGGATATCCCGTTAGGTCTAAAAAAAAATAGTATCTAGGTAGCAGCATGCATGCTAGTCATAACAAAGACACTATTCGTGATTTTTTAGGTGAAAATAAAATGAAGACGTTGCTAGGACGCTCCTTTGTAGGATGAACGTATTAGCTGTCAGCATTTACTCTATAGAAAAACCCCGTTCCTGATTGGGGAAAAACAAGAAACTTGTAGGATAGGCCGTTGTAACATGCGAAGTGGATTAATAATTGCTTTTACGCAGGCCAGCTTGGTTACATTACGCAGATTAAATTATACTTAAGTAACAATTTTCTTACTGTATTGAATTGTGAAACCATTGAGTTTATTTCAGTATATTGATATATGGCCATATAATACTTAGAATGATGTTTATGTAACTGGTATTTTAGTATGCACTATTCTGTCGTTTATAGAGCCAGAAGACGGCCAGCTTTGTTAGATGTCGGACTGCAAATTGTTAATAGGTGATTGTTTCCAAGGGGTACGGATTTAAAAAAAAAAGCAAACAAAAAACTACTGTTCTATTCTGATAGTAATTATTGTCAAAACATATGAAAAAAAAATGAGTACTCGAGAAACTAGACGACTTCAGTTACCCATGTTATAAATCTTAACAGCTGGTACGTCAACGAGAAACTGACTTTGGCTATCCACTTCTCAAGTAAATAGGTGCTTGAATGCAAATATTTAGCTCAGAAATGAAATTCCTTGTCGGATTGGCACCTCTAGCCTAAACTTTCAGACGGAACTAACTTGAAAGCATACTCTAAAGGTTCTTTAACGAGACCTAGCCTCTTGAAATACTAAAGGTGGATTACGAGTAAATACTCGTATATACATACTAAAGGGCTTTAAAAGACAAAATGTTCTTAATTCAAATTACCCTCTAAGTTTATAGTTTTTTTCTAGGCTGATATATTAACATTTATTGTTTACAAGAACAGAAAATGCTTTATTTGATTTTGTATCTATTTTTACAAATTTAACGAAATTATTAGTTGCCTTTATTCTTATATATTTCAAATTCTACGTCAATGTTATTTACAAAATTTGATAATTTAGTAATTAGCATTTACTAAGTAGTAATTAGTATAAAATTACTGAAATTACATGATTTAGGAATAATAGACATCGCAAAAGTAAATAAAAATTTCCAGTTAACATTCAGCATCTTCTGTTTAAATTGAAAAAAGTATGTTTGGGAATAAAATTTAACTGAGAATGGAAAAAATCCAACTTGGTTTGTTTTGTGGCAGTACTTTATTAAATTCTAAAAAACGACTAACTGTTTCATATACATATAAATATATATATATATATATATATATATATATATATATATATATATATATATGTATATATATATATATATATATATATATATATATATATATATATATATATATATATATATATATAAATATATAAATATATATATATATATATATATATATATATACATATAGATATATATATATATATATATATATATATATATATATATATATATATATATATATATATATATATATATATATATATATATATATATATATATATATATATATATATATATATATATATATATATATATATATATATATATATATATATATATATATATATATATATATATATATATATATATATATATATATATATATATATAAATATATATATATATATATATATATATATATATATATATATATAAATATAAATATATAAATATGTATATATATATTTATATATATATATATATATATATATAATATATATATATATATATATATATATATATATATATATATATATATATATATATATATATATATATATATATATATATAAAATATATATATATATATATATATATATATATATATATATATATATAAATATATATATATATATATATATATATATATATATATAATAAATATATATATATGTATATATATATATATATATATATATATATATATATATATATATATATATATATATATATATATATATATATATATATATATATATATATATATATATATATATATATATATATATATATATATCTATACATATATATATATATATATATATATATATATATATATATATATATATATATATATATATATATATATATATTACTGTCGAAAAATTATTTTATATTGCATATAAAATATTCCAGAAGAAATGCAATGTTTCAAGTCATTCTCGAAAGAACCTCGAAAAGACCTATAAAAATACGAAGTCACTCTTCTACTCCTCCCCACCAATCCTTTGGCATCTTACAAGTTTTATTATAAATTATTTTGCTTAAAAATTGCCCATTATCCTAATGAAAAATTCTCATTATGGTAAATAATAAATTTTCAAACTACTTGGTTCAGTTAGTGGGTACCTTTTTATTCCCAGTGAAACGTTAGATCTTTCGTCACTGCACAAATTCGCAGTGTCAGTTTGCCATGTCTCAACTATTTCGTCAGATTCCCAACTAACCAAGTTGTTTTCAGTTCTGAGAGTAATTGTGCGAGATTTTTTTCTACTTTTTTGATGCTTTCAAAAATGTTTTTTTTCCACAGGCTTAGCAAAATTAGTTTTATTTTAATCTGCGATCAATAGCAGGGTTATTCAGGTTTATGTAATAATAATTAGAATCTTAGAATACGGAAACTTGTAGTTGTGGCACTCGACAAATTGATTTAAGGCGTAGATTTTCACGATTCATAAAGGAGTCAATATCTCGAAATCTAACAATTTTTCAAGGTCATATTTATATATTCTGGTGAGTTATAAGCTGGCCTATCAGTTAGTTTTTGGGACACCCTATATATATATATATATATATATATATATATATATATATATATATATATATATATATCAGTGGGAAAATTTCACGGTTAGGCGCTAGGGAATTACACATGATGAAATATGAAAGTAATTTTGGTCTATACACTGCTTGTAAAAATTTTAACATAAGTCTAATAATTACCAAGGCAAAATGAAATCTAAAATATACACTTAGATTGTTTCTGTCTCAGGAGTTCACATGAATCTCTCATCTTATGCTTGCAAACAAGTAAACACCAAACTACCATACTTGACAGAATTATTACGCGTTGTAGAAGTGTTATTTATTTTCTTTTTAAAACTAATTATTACCTTGGGATTTGGGGTTTTTGGCCCAACAACCCACCAAACAGTTTATTTTTGCAATTAATCCACGTTTAACTATTAGTATCACTAGGAGCGATTCTCGCCCCTGATGGTCCGAATATGGTTAACGAAACCTGCCTCGAGCGCGAAAATAAAATGTTCGGTGTAGTGGTGATAACAGTTTGTGTGAAGCTAATTATTGAATTGCTAAAAGTAATAAGCGGACTTCTAGTTTACAATAAATTGGTAGGAGTTCTACAGATTTTGATGGTCACTGGCAAACCTGTAAATAATCATTTGCATACTCTAACTGTCTGAAATTTGTCTGACACAAAGTAAGAAATCAATTTAAATTATTTAATTTGTTTGTTTTTAAATGCAAGGTCACTCCAGATTCACTATCATAATCTTGTCGGTACCCATAGTTTGGACGAAAAAGCTGGTAGAACTGACAATATTTTACACTTTTACTACAAATTGTTAAGTGTAATGATCCCACGTTTTTTTTTATAACCTCAACATTCACGTCAAAAGAAAATTATCAAATAATTGTATTAGTAGTGCGTTGTGTTTTGTTCTTCTTGTTCTTTCTTTTTATCGGCACAAACTGCATGTTTATTACGGTGTTTACCCATCTTACTTTAAAAAAGGTGTCTCTTCAACGTTTTCGAGGTCTATATTGACTTTTTTCCATTGGGAACATATTCCTTGTGACTAGCTAATCTATCTATATGATTGTTCTATTCTACTTTTTTGTTTAACACCATCATCACTCTCTGTCCAGTAGGGGCTTATCATTTGGGGCCCAATTTTCATTTATGTTATTTTCAGTACTTTTTGTTGCCCCTGTGTGCATTAATTGAGTTCTAATTACAGTATTGTAAATTCGAGATCTTGTTTCAAGTTTAATGTGCTTGTTACAGACCATATTGTATCATTTAAGTATGCCTTTGTTTTCGTCATCTTTGCGGTTTGGTTTCTCACTTCTGTGTTGATACCACCGAAATTCGATATATATATATATATATTTATATATATATATATATATATGATATTAATAATTTATAATATATTATATTTTCGTAGATATTTTAAAATTTATTTCTTTGTAGAATCTAATCATCTACAATAAATTTACACTTTAATGGTATTTTAGTGGATTTACTAAATCGATAAAGTTATCCCCCGTATCAGTACGACGTCGTCAAGAAAAGCACAGTCGTTTTCTGGCTTTATTCCCATCGCATGTATCCTCATTTTGCGACTTTTCTTATTATTTCACCTCCTATACTACCTATACTTACCTTACTTTGCCCAGTGCAAAAATAAAAACTACTTATGTGTTTGGGGGGGTAAACCTTTTTTATTTTTCGACATAGTCTCCTTTTAGGCTTATACACTTCGTCCAACGATGTTCTAGTTTGTTGATCCCTTCCGAATAATAGGATTTGTCCAAGTCTGCAAAATATCCATTAGTGTCTGCAATCACCTCCTCGTTTGAATAAAATCTTTGTCCCGCCAACCATTTTCTTCAAATTGGGGAACAAATAGTAGTCCGAGGGAGCCAAGTCTGGAGAATAGGGGGGATGTGAAACGAGTTTTTAATCCTATTTCCATTAATTTTGCGACCACAACTGCTGAGGTGTGTGCTGTGCGTTGTCGTGATGGAAAAGGACTTTCTTGTGGGCCAATCGAGGGCGTTTTTCGTTTCTGCAGCTCCGTTTTCAAACGGTCCAGTAACGATGAATAATATTCACCTGTAATAGTTTTACCCTTTTTCAGATAGTCGATGAGGATTATCCCTTGCGAATCCCAAAAGACAGTCGCCATAAACTTTCCGGCCGAAGGAACGGTCTTCGCCTTTTTTGGTGCAGATTCCCCTTTGGTAACACATTGTTTAGATTGTTGTTTGGTCTCAGGAGTATAGTAATGTATCCATGTTTCATCCACAGTGACGAAACGACGCTAAAAGTCTTCCGAATTCTTCTGGAACAGCTGCAAACCATCCTTGCAACACTTCACACGATTCCGTTTTTGGTCAAGCGTGAGCAATCCGCGGCACCCATCTTGCGGATAGCTTTCTCATGTCCAAATGTTTATGCAAAATATTATGTACCCGTTCAGTCGAGATGCCCACAGCACTAGCAATCTCACGCACCTTAACTCTTCTGTCGTCCTTCACCATATCATGGATTTGATCAATGATTTCTGGAGTCGTAACCTCCACAGGCCGTCCAGAACGTTCAGCGTCACTTGTGCCCATATGGCCAGTCCGAAAATTTTGAAACCACTTATAAACTGTTCTAATCGAATGTGCAGAGTCACCATAATATTTATTAAGCTTCTCTTTAGTCTCCTGAGGCGTTTTATCTTTCATAAAGAAATGTTTAATCACCACACGAAATTCTTTTTCGTCCATTTCTTGAAAATCACTCTACTTCCTTGATTCACACGAATGCCAAACACAAAGAAATAGACCAATATGGCTGAAACTTGTGTGCGTTCATTCAAGAGATGCTACTAACTAAACATGACCTCGATACGCGCCGGTGGTACCATCTCTCGGACTTTGCACGGACTTTTCAAACCAGCCTCATATAATATCTATATATATATATATATATATATATATATATATATATATATATATATATATATATATTATTTTTATCCTTCGTATTTTTGCTTATCTACGAGGCTGGTTTGAAAAAATCCGTGCAAAAATAAAAACTACTTATGTGTTTGGTGTAAACCTTTTTTATTTTTCGACATAGTCTCCTTTTAGGCTTATACACTTCGTCCAACGATGTTCTAGTTTGTTGATCCCTTCCGAATAATAGGATTTGTCCAAGTCTGCAAAAATATCCATTAGTGTCTGCAATCACCTCCCCGTTTGAATAAAATCTTTGTCCCGTCAGCCATTTCTTCAAAATTGGGGAACAAATAGTAGTCCGAGGGAGCCAAGTCTGGGGAATAGGGGGATGTGAAACGAGTTAGAATCTATTTCCATTAATTTTGCGACCACAACTGCTGAGATGTGTGCTGCGTGCGTTGTCGTGATGGAAAAAAGGACTTTCTTGTGGGCCAATCGTGGGCGTTTTTCTTGCAGCTCGGTTTTCAAACGGTCCAGTAACGATGAATAATATTCACCTGTAATAGTTTTACCCTTTTCCAGATAGTCGATGATGATTATCCCTTGCGAATCCAAAAAGACAGTCCGCCATAACCTTTCCGGCCGAAGGAACGGTCTTCGCCCTTTTTTGGTGCAGATTCCCCCTTGGTAACCCATTGTTTAGATTGTTGTTTGGTCTCAGGAGTATAGTAGTGTATCCATGTTTCATCCACAGTGACGAAACGACGCTTAAAGTCCTCCGGATTCTTCTGGAACAGCTGCAAACTATCCTTGCAACACTTCACACGATTCCGTTTTTTGGTCAAGCGTGAGCAATAGCGGCACCCATCTTGCGGATAGCTTTCTC
>CM032454.1:87641274-87758521 GCA_019049505.1 Pachyrhynchus sulphureomaculatus | reverse complement strand
CATGTTCCAGTGTCCAGTTCTTCCTACAGCTAATTTCAGTTCTTCCACCCATTTTATTGCATCTCCAATATTATCTGTAATCAGGACGATATCGTCCGCGAATCTAAGATGATATAGATATTCGCCATCTACAGTAAATCCCATGTTATCCTAGTTCAAAGTTTTAAATGCATACTCCAACGTTACTATAAAAAGAAGCAGCACTGTATATATGTTTTATTAATTTCGCGTATTTATAATCGATTCTGCATTCTCTTAAGGCTGCCGGTAGTTCAATGGTATCGAATACTTTTCGGAAGTCAATAAAAACTAGTACCAAGACTCTATGACTTTTTCGATCAAATATTTTTAGCGTTAAAAGGTGATCATTTGGACCAAGACCAGTTCGGAACCCAGCTTGCTCCGGCGTTTGATAGAAATCTAATTTTGCTTTTAGGCGTGTTGAGAATATTTTCAGGAAGGGCTTATATAGGTGACAAAGTAAGCTGATTGGTCTGTAACTTCAAATATCAGTAATGTCACCTTTTTTGTGTAAATGAATCATGATGGAGTTGTTCGAAGCTTGAGACATGGTTGCGTTATGTAGACATAAGTTGAATAATAGTGTTAATGTCTCTAATACTTTGTCTCCTCCTATTTTAACGGCTTCTATTACAACTCCATCTTCGCCAGCTGATTTGTTATTTTTCATTTGTTTTAGGCTATTTTTTATTTCTTCTATGTCTGGCAAATCTTCACTTCCTTGATTTAAAGCTTTCCTCTCTCGTCTTTCTCTTCCGTTCATGTGTTTGCTTTTATATAAGTCCCTGTAAAAGCTCTCTGCTATAGTTAAAAGCTCCTGTCTAATTGTAGTTACGAGGTCCTCATTCTTAAGTTTAAGGATTTTATGTTTTCCATTTGTTAGTTTATTCTTCAAGACTTTTCTGTTCTCATTTCGTTCAATTGTTTCTCTAATGTTGATTGTTTAGTATTTTCTGACATCTTTTCTAATTTCTTTAGTTATTGTTCTATTCAATCGGTTAAGTTCGTTTGAATGTACGCTTCCATTATTGGTTCGTAGTTGTTTTTTTTCTTTTTATCAGGTCTTTAGTGTTTTGACTAAGTTTGTTGTTTTCATGGTTTCGTTTGGACAGTGAATTTTTTCTGCTTCTTTAATTGCTTTGGTTATGTTTGTATTAAGGGTTTTGACATCTGATTCCTCTGTACTAGGTCCCTCCAGAGCAGCACAGATAGTATTTTCGTAGGCTTTAGGGTTAGTCGGAGTATACCATTTAATTGATTTGATTTTAGTGATTAGTCGTGCTCTTTCTTTTTTCAAACTTATTTTGAGATTAGCTCTGACCAGTCGCTCCTAGTAGAGAAAGAATTCAGCACAGTGACATCGCTTACGATTTGTCGTTTATCAGTAATAATAAAATTGATCTCATTTCTTGTGCTACCGCTCGGGCTCACTCAAGTCCATCGTCTGTGTGGCTTGTTCTTAAAAAAAATGTTCATAAGTTATAAGTTGTTTCAATGAAGAAAATTTATCATTTGCTGACCCCGTTCGTTTCTTCGATCAAGTCCAAATTTGCCTAGTGATGTTTTCGAGTCGTTTTATCGTGGACCAATCTTGGCATTCAAATCTCTCATTATAAGTTTGTAGTAACAGGGAAATTTCTCTTGAGCAGCTGTTATGTCTTCATAAAATTCGTCACATTAATTATCTTCATGATCTGTTGTAGGGACATATGATTGAATAATTTGCTATGTCTATTATTTAATTTGAGTATCAAGTATGCGACGAGAGGTGATCTTTACTTTACACTGACTATATTGGAATAGTCTCGTTTGTTAATTAAGAAATCGACACGACCATAGGAATCATCCATATTTCCGGCATAGTAGAACATATGTCCTGACTTCAAGGTAATCCATCCATAATACAAACAAATAATATAAAGGGCCGTAAAAAACCTATGAACTATATATTACCTACACTGGAATTTTTTCTGAGTTTAAATTTAGAAATGTAAAAATTAATAACAGCTGTTAAAAATATTTAGATTTTTTATTAGACAGCATATTGAAACTATATCAAGAAATAGTAGTATTGTAAAGTATTTTGAGAGTAAAACATAGTTAATTTAAGGCCACTTAGAATTATTTCGACTTTAACATACACAACATCAACTGGCGTAAGCGACCAATAAGGTCGTGAAGCTGAATCATTCTCAATCAGTTGTGGTTTTACTTAGCTTATCGATGAAACAACACGCTTTTCTGATCGAGACGGAGAGCTCGCTTCTTGATCTATTTAATAAGCAATCAAGAAATTTACACTGTCATCGTAAATCCACCGTTAGGTTCTTCCTACCACAAACTGCTTTCAATATCGAGTATCTTACGGATTAGTAGCAAAGAGGCGCCCAAGACGCGCAAGATTTAGCGTTACAAATCTGCTAAATGGAAAGAACTTATGGTATGGAAGCCTACATCCCCTTTTCGAAGAAATATTCTGCCAACGGCAAGCCTTTGGTTCGACCAAAAATTCAAGGAAGCTGTTGCATCTAAACATCATGCCTACCAACAATGACGAGGAAACTTTAACATCATGATTCGTAACATCTTTGTTCGTGCCTGAAACAGATGCAAAGAAATTATCGACTTTTTCAACCAAAAGGGGAAATGTGTTCTTGCTGTTGGAAATGCTGATACCCAAAAAAAGCAAGAAGACCTTGCTAAAAAACGTCCGACCAATCACTTTAAATAATATTGAATGTTATGAAAAAGCCACCAATCAGCATCTTTTCAAATATTTAGAAGGTTTTAATATTATTAGCGATCATCAATATGGCTATGTAAACAAAGATCAATAGAAGGAACATCGCAATTCATACATTTGATCGCGTTTAGCATGATGAATTTTTGGCTAAGATGCGCTCTTATTCTATGTCTAAAAGGTTTGGTTATGGCTCTCAAGTTTCCTCAGAAAGCGTTCTATACGAGTAGCGGTCGGCAAGTTTCTTTCTAGTACCTTGTAACATTCATTTTTTCCTAGATTTTAAGACCATGTAATGTTACTGATTTTTCACTTCAAATTGTACTTATTTTCATTTTTGTATCGAACGGTATATTAACAAGAGATTCCAAGCCGTTCGGTATATTAGTGTGCTGTGCGGGTTTCTGACCGAATCTATCGGCACGCCGGGATTGGTTGAAAATGTGTATCCGGATTTTTGGTTCCGGCGTCGCGATATGACCGAGAGAAGGCCCACGGCTTATTTAAGGGTCCGGTAGGACAGGGATCGAGGCTGAGTACCATCAAGCCGCAGCCAGGCTAATTTTCATCGGAGCCGCCAAGTAGGCTTCCTTCTACAGAGCTGCAGTAAAGGCTCATAACAACAATCATGAGAGCTAAATAAAGCACAAGTTTTTTAACGAAAAGCCGTAGTGGGCTCTCTAAGTGTTTACTAGAAAAGTGTGAAATCGGTCGTGTACCATCGAAGCCGAAATAAAAACAGTAAGTTACCAAAACATCCTTCCATAGACTTATCCCTGAGTAGTGCCTTAACAGCATTTTGAACTGACTAAAAAGTGAAGTGAAAAGCACTATTTTTCGTCTTCGGGAGTAGTCAGACTTTAGAATTTAAATGTCATAACTACCTGTTTGGCTAAAATTTTTAGTAATCCTGTAAAACTGCAAAGGTTAGAACTTTTTATTTTTAAAAACATGAATAAATTTTCTTTTTATTGATTAAAGCTAGTGTCTCACTGAATACCTATCTTACTTTTCAGGATAAGAACGGCTGTACCAAACTGATTTTTTTATTTACCAACAGTACACCCTTTCAGTATTTTTTCATTTTTTTTTAGCTGAAGTTAGATCCTTTCTATTTTAAAATGAATGGTGCCCAAAAAGTCGTACAGCTGAGGTTTCTTTAAAAATATAAAATAATTCCAAAAAGACGTACAAAAATTATCTCTTACCCATATCTCTCTACCAAAGAAAACTGAGCTAGTGTGTGTTAATTTCTTTAGTTCTTTTAAAATCAGGATTCACTCAATTCATTATCAGAAATTAAAGCGGGGCTGCAAGAAAATTGTGCTCAAGCTTGGGGCATCCAAATTTCAAACGGTACAAAATTGCGCTCAAGCGTGGGACAAACAACTTCTCACAGGGTACAAAAAGAAAAAAAAGATGCCTCAAACTGAGGACAGTTTCTCACATGGTACAAAATGACGCAGTCTACGTGGGGCGCAATTAAACACCTTTTCATAGGCTACAAAATGACGCCTCAAAAAGCGGGTAAGTTCCCACCTCACAAAGTAGCGCTGTCAACGCGGGGCTTTTGGAATTTTATTTTTTAAAAAGGGTTCAGTGTACTAGCTTTCGAACAAAGTAAAAGCTCTAACTTTTCAGATATTTTTATTTCATAATATTTAATTAAACGAAACTACACAATAGCAATAAGACAAAAGCAGGAAATTTGTAGAATTATTTATTTCAATTTATCTGATGGTGGTTTAGATATTTGAATTTTGTTAATCGACTCTAAGATAAGAGATTCCTACTTTTTTCTTAAAAGCTACTTTTATAGTTCAGATTAGCAGATGTGCTGGTTTACTTTAATTTTTGCAGTGTTAGATTTATTTTGCGGTGAACCGAAGAAAAAACTGTACTTTTTTTTCCTCACCGATGTTTTGCATGAATATTAAAAATACTTTGCTGATACGAAACGGTATTTGGAGATTTTTTGTTGAAAATTCTTAACATATTTGGTAAAAGAATTTTAATAGAAGGCAATACTTAGAAATTTTTTTTTGAAATTGTCGAAGATTTTTTAAATGTTTGATAAAGAAGTTTACATATTTTAAGTGCCTTTACATATTTTGATTTTATTTAGACTATTGGGAGCACAGGAGAAATATTTTTACGATTTTTTAAACAATTTTAAATTTTATACATTTATCATGGAAGCATTCAATTTTAAAGTCAATCACCTACTGGAAAATGAATTAGACTATGAACTGAAAATCTGTCGTGCTTTCTCAGAACGTCCGGTCGCGGATAAAAGAAAGATTCTAACGAGGATCTTAAGTAAAGAAATATTCCAATAGATCAGATTGGACTAAATAGTTACAAAAAGTTTCTGATTTTTTAAGTCTAATAAAAATTCTCCTTATCAAGTTAAAACTCCTGCTTCTCCAAATGGTCACATGTCTCCTTTATTCGTGCATAAATATTCAGATAACAGACCGCATATCAAGATAAATCTATTAGGTGCCCATTTCTCGGCTTTATTTGACTCTGGTGCAAATGCCTCCGTTGTAGGTCAGAATGGTATTAAAATTTTAAGTCGTTGAAGTATAAAAATATGCCATGTCAAAAATAGAAGTGTTACCACTGCAGATGGCAGCCGTCTAAAAGTTTTAGGTACGGTTGAGTTGCCGCTAGTCTGCAATGGTCATTGTTTAGTAATCTCTGCTCTAGTAGTACCTTCTCTATCACATACTTTGGTTTTAGGATGTGATTTTGCACAAAAATTCGGAATTTTAGTAAATTTTAAAGATAATTCGTGGTATCCACAGTCCCTAGAAGTCAATTCTCATACAAGTTTTAAAGATTGTTATTCAGAAAGTTCTTTAGAAAACCTTTTCTCGCGTCTATGTACCCTAGATGATCTCTCGCGGACGGAACGCTTAAAGGCAGAAAAAGTAATAAGCTCGTTCAATGAAATAAGTAGTAAAGATAGGTTAGGCTGAACGAATAAAATCACCATGTCTATAGATACGGCTGATGCCAGTCCTGTAAAGACAAGACCCTTCGCCATGTCTCCTTATATGTCAAAAGTATTAAATAAAGAGTTAGACGAAATGTTGAAACTCGGAGTGATATCGTCTGTGCTTTGACGGAAGAAAGCTCAACGAGGTCAGCAAATTTGATAACTATCCATTACCGAACATCGACAGAATTTTGACATCACTCAGGAATGCTAAGTATGTATCCTCGATAGATCTTAGAAAGGCATTCTGGCAAATTCCTTTAGACAAATCCTCCAAGGAAAAGACCGCTTTTGCAGTAGTAGGCCGAGGTCTATTTCAGTTCGTCACTATGCCGTTTGGTCTAAAGAACGCTGCTCAAACTCAGCAACGTTTAGTAGATGCTATATTTGGTCCGAAATATGAGCCACATATTTTTACCTATCTCGATGATATTTTAGTAACATCGGAAGACTTCGAATCGCATATTCGCTTACTTAAGGAAGTAAAAGATAAATTGAAAGAGGCCGGACTGACGATAAATTTGAGCAAATGTGATTTTTTCAAAACTTCTCTAAAGTTTTTAGGCTATATTGTAGGCTCAATTCCTTGCGTACCGATCCGGATAAAGTAGCAAGCATGGTTAATTATGCGAGACCCACTAATACTACGGAAGTTAAGCGCTTCGTAGGAATGTGTTCATGGTATAGGCGTTTTATTGAGAATTTTTCTACCTTGTTGTCACCTATTAATGATCTTTTGGAAGGACGAAAAAAAGGACAATCGATAGATTGGACAAACGCAGCAGAAAGATCTTTTATAAAGATTAAAGAGCTATTGGTTTCAGCTCCAATTTTATCCCAACCAGATTTTTCCCAACAGTTTTATATTTCTAGTGATGCTTCTAATACCGGTTTAGGGGGCGTCCTAACACAGAAAATCAATGGTGAGGAAAGAGTGATAGCGTATGCCAGTAGAACTTTGTCAAAGGCTGAACGTAACTATTCGGTTGTTGAAAAAGAATGTTTAGCAGTACTCTTTAACATCGAAAAGTTTCGACCTTACATAGAAGGTGTTCCTTTCACGGTCATAACAGATCATTATAGTTTATTGTGGCTTAATTCTATTAAAAACCCTAGTGGCAAACTAGCGCGTTGGGCGATTAGGTTGAGACAACATACGTTTAATTTAATTCATAGAAAAGGAGTCCACAATGTTATTCCTGACGCTTTGTCAAGAATCCCAGATCATACAGTGGACGAAAACAGTCTTAATGCACAAATTGGCGTAAGAATTGATACAGTTGATATAGATCGCATTGAACCATGGTACGACAATTTACGGCAGCAAATTAAAGAATTTCCTGAAAATTTTCCGCAGTGGAAAGTGGAAAATGATTTCGTGTACAAGTTTATCCCAAACCAGTTGCCTTTAAAAGTTAATGTACCCGAGTGGAAAATACTAGTTCCTAAACCACAGAGAGAGGAAATTATAGACATGTGTCACACTCCTACTTCTGGTCATTTTGGTTTTTATAAAACTCTTCACAGGGTTCAGGAACAGTATTATTGGCCAAAAATGCGTTTTGACATCGTAAAGTTTGTGAGGACTTGTGAAGTATGTGGAGCGCAGAAATCTCCAAATGCACTACCTATGGGACTGATGGGAAAAGAGAAAACGGTTAATTACCCTTTTCAAGTCATAGCAGCTGATCTAGTAGGCACATTCCCACGTTCAAAAAAGGGAAATAAATGGCTTCTCGTGGTTTCTTGCTGGTTTACAAAGTATACCATGCTATTTCCTTTGAAAAGCTCTAAAGCTGGATATATAGAGAGAATTTTGGAAAATAACGTCTTTCTAATCCACGGGGTTCCATCGCTCTTAATATGCGATAACGGTACTCAGTTTACCTCTAAGAGTTTTAAGAGCTTAAGTGAAACTTATGGTTTTTAACATCCGTTTTAATCCCGTGTACTCTCCACAATGTAATTTTGTCGAACGTAATAACCGAACAATCGGGACCGCTTTAAGAAGTTACGTTGATTCACATGACACTTGGGATGGCAATATTTCCAAAATTCAACAAGCAATAAATACCGCAAGACACGAAGTAACAGGGTTCACACCGTCTTTCTTAGTTTACGGCAGACATATACCTCTATCTGGATCGTATTATAAAAATTTAGATTTGGATGTCAATGTTGACAGCGAAATAATTCCGGGTAACAGGGGCGCGTACGCCGAAAATTTAAAGGGTTTAAAAGAGATTTTCACCGACGTGCGTGGTAGGATACATAAGGCTTATGAACGGAACAGTAAGTCTTACAACCTTAGAAAAAGGGATTTTGCCTTTAATATAGGTGATCACGTTTGGCGAAAAAATAAAATTCTTTCCAGTGCAGCAGATAAATTCACATCTAAGTTGGTACCTAAGTATGTGCATTGCGTGATAAGAGAAAAGATTTCAGATTTAGTTTATGGTTTAGTTAATTTAGATGGGACTAAAATAGGACGATGGCATATTAAAGACTTAAAACCATTCAACGGACCTAACCCTAGTGAAAGTTTGTCAGAAGAAGAATAATTTATATTTACATTATCTTAATTGCTTAAATTTTTTTTGATGTTGCTCTGTAGAGGTGACGACCTCGTTTTTTTTGACTGTTATAAAAGTTGAGCAGAGAATAGCTTACTTTTATTGTTTAATGCTAAGGTTTTGGGTATTGGCCATATTCCAAACTTAGGTTGAATGTAGTTGATGTTTAGCATCGACTCAGCTGTTGCGAGCTTGCGAAAGAGTCACACTCAGGATATATCATAAGACTGGTATGTCGGTGGTCGCCGGATTTGATTTGCTTATGACCCCAAATAATATCCGGTTCTTGACACTTGGAAGCGAAATTTTGATTAGAGGCAATCCAAGGTGATCTTGAGTTAGGAAAAGCGCAAGATGGAGCTCGAGTAGTGTGATGTAGAGTCAAAATTTTTATGAGCAATTTCAAAGTTTGTTACCCGAGTGGGGTGTATTTCTATTACCTTAGTGGTATATGTTGGGTGCAATTAAGAGTAAATTGATTTTGGTTTATCCAGTAAGTCTAAGACTTGGATTATTTTGATTTAGATCTTCTTCTGAATTGACAAACTGAGGGTACTTTCTATTCTTTTCAGGGCCGTTTAAACGTTACCTTTGAGTCACTAATTTTCTTAAATTTTTTTGCATGGACTCATAGGCGTATGTTGAGTTTTTTCGGTTTACTATCAGATTGATAGAAAATTGAAGTTCTGCAGGAGAACTAAAGGCTGATCATTTACAGGAGATGAGAGCAGAGTAAGACAGTCGTTTCACAAAGAAATGATCAAAATCTGATACCGAGATGAGAACCTTGTCAAGAGAGGCTAAGCGCAGTGAAGGAAGATTCCTAACCGAATTTTTAGATTTTCACCAGATAATCTAGAAGTTTGGGCTGACAGAAAACGGTTATGCCTGATACCTCTAGCAGTTTCTTCTAGAGGCTATTGTCTAGGGAGACGATTAACAACATGATCGAATATTTTAGCTGTCAACGATGTTTTCTTCTTGTTTCTGATTAAGCTGGAAAAGCTCTTGTCGTCTTCAAAAGTTTTGTTGCGTTGCCACCGAAAAATAGAGAAATTTTTGCTTCATGTAGCTTTTTAAGCTCATTTTCGTTTTTTGGAAATTTCCGTTAGAGGCTTGGTTAAGCTAACCTTGTAAACCTTTTAGGTTGTATCCCATGAGTTATCTGTTTTTACAGGCTGTGATGCACCAGGTGCTAACAGATGCCGTTACGACGTTTGGCACGAAGTTAGTCTTCTTGGGGAACAGACTGATTGGAAGGGTAGTCTATGGGGGGCGAACGTTTGACCTTTGGGACCTTTTAGAGGTTTTGTTACTCACTGGTTATTTTTATTTGAGCCAAAGGAGAGCCTAGCTACTGTAGTCGACCTCAGCTCCAATTAGCCTATTAGTGGTGACAGGCTGTTGGCAGTAGTGTGTTTCGGAACACCCTATTGATTAAATTTTTTTGACTTATGGTGGTGTGGTAGACACCGTTTCAGTTTAGTGGATGCTATAATCTACTCCCTTTTGTTGGTGGACACCAGGGTCACCAATTCTGTATTTTATTGTCTCCACCATTCAGTATATCGTGGTGAGGTGTTTGTCTCCTGTTATGTGGGATGGATTGAATGTTTTTCGTTGTTGTTCTAGGGCGAGACTAGTACACGAGGGTTCTTCATGCAAATTGGAGAAGCGCAATGCTGGTTAAAATTTTATATCTCTGAGTAGCCACCCTGAAGAATGACGGAGGGCGTTTTTTTCTGGCTCATGTTTCTAGGCAGATTTGTCACTTTGGTGCGATGTGCCGAAGATTTGATTAGCTTTTGCTAAGAGCTTTCACCAAGCCCAGTATGGAGTTATCATAACCAAGACTTTGGGATTTGAACTCCTGTATATATTTCTGTATATATTTCTGTATATATTTCTGTATATATTTCAGTGTATGTTGGTTGCCTGAGGGCATGTGCTCAAAATGCGTGATTTTGAGTCGTTTTGCTTATGGACTCCTATACATAGGATTATGACTTTAGGGAGGTCCTATTTAGAGACTAGCTGTCTCACATAGTTGTGCTAGGAATGTTTCCTTGAATGTTAGTTGCGCGTGGACTAATCATTCTGTTCTTTGTGAACATTGCTTTTTGAAGCAGGATCATTCAGTTTGGTGAATTTTAGCTTTTATAGCTATTCACTGTGTTTAGAGTGAATTTTAGCTTTTATAGCTATTCACTGTGCCTATAGTGGTATTGTTAGCTTTTATAGCTGCTCACTATGTTAATGGCGAGATTGTTCTTTTAGAACGCAGGCTTTGTGTAGTCGAGGACTATTTACCGAGTGTTTTCTTGGCGAGGAGCCGAGTTTTTTCTGGCGATATACCAGAGTGTTTTGTTGGCGATAAGCTGACGTGTTTTCTGGCGATCAACCAGAGCGTTTTCCCTAGCGATTTTAGCATGTCTAGATGTCTTAGGACGTCGACATTGCGCGATAGAGTGCGATTATTTTCCGAGTGCGACTAATAGTGATACTAGATTTAGAATGTTCTCTTAGTGATGAGCTAGAGCATGGATGGCGATTTTTCCCGAGCGTTTGTCTGGATATTTATCCAGATATTTTTTTTTTTTGGCCTAGTGCTAAATGGTCTGACAAGACTTTTTCTTTTTAGTGTAAGTGTTTGCACTAGAATCATTTTTTTATTTTTTTTCTTTATTTAAGAATTTTTATAAATTTCTTTTGCTGAAATAGAAAATTTTCAGACAATCCTTAAAATATTTTAAGGGGGGTGTTCATATTTTATTTCAGTTCACTTTTTTTGATTTAGACAAGAGTCTAGACAAAGTTATATTTTTTTGTTTTGGTAACAATAACAGAGCTGATTCTTTTATATAAGAAGACCGCGATTGTTATTTTGGAAAGGTATTTCTTATGTTCATGCAAGGATTTTTATTTGCTTTTTGATGTACTTAACCTTAGTGTCTAATTAAGTTAAGTCTAGTTATAAGATTCTTGTGATCATGCAAAGATTTTCATTTGGTTCTCATTGTACTTAATATTAGTGCTTAATTGAGTTAAGTCTAGTAGTAAGGTCCGAAGTTTGTACTTTTGTTTTAAGTTCTGACCTTAGTATTAAGTGATAGTGTACCACTTTGTACCTTTTCATAAGTAGCCTAAGTTTAATAGACTAGTGTAGTCTATTTCTTTTTGGAAGGGGGTAAATGTAACATTCATTTTTTCCTAGATTTTAAGACCATGTAATGTTACTGATTTTTCACTTCAAATTGTACTTATTTTCATTTTTGTATCGAACGGTATATTAACAAGAGATTCCAAGCCGTTCGGTATATTAGTGTGCTGTGCGGGTTTCTGACCGAATCTATCGGCACGCCGGGATTGGTTGAAAATGTGTATCCGGATTTTTGGTTCCGGCGTCGCGATATGACCGAGAGAAGGCCCACGGCTTATTTAAGGGTCCGGTAGGACAGGGATCGAGGCTGAGTACCATCAAGCCGCAGCCAGGCTAATTTTCATCGGAGCCGCCAAGTAGGCTTCCTTCTACAGAGCTGCAGTAAAGGCTCATAACAACAATCATGAGAGCTAAATAAAGCACAAGTTTTTTAACGAAAAGCCGTAGTGGGCTCTCTAAGTGTTTACTAGAAAAGTGTGAAATCGGTCGTGTACCATCGAAGCCGAAATAAAAACAGTAAGTTACCAAAACATCCTTCCATAGACTTATCCCTGAGTAGTGCCTTAACAGCATTTTGAACTGACTAAAAAGTGAAGTGAAAAGCACTATTTTTCGTCTTCGGGAGTAGTCAGACTTTAGAATTTAAATGTCATAACTACCTGTTAGGCTAAAATTTTTAGTAATCCTGTAAAACTGCAAAGGTTAGAACTTTTTATTTTTAAAAACATGAATAAATTTTCTTTTTATTGATTAAAGCTAGTGTCTCACTGAATACCTATCTTACTTTTCAGGATAAGAACGGCTGTACCAAACTGATTTTTTTATTTACCAACAGTACACCCTTTCAGTATTTTTTCATTTTTTTAGCTGAAGTTAGATCCTTTCTATTTTAAAATGAATGGTGCCCAAAAAGTCGTACAGCTGAGGTTTCTTTAAAAAATATAAAATAATTCCAAAAAGACGTACAAAAATTATCTCTTACCCATATCTCTCTACCAAAGAAAACTGAGCTAGTGTGTGTTAATTTCTTTAGTTCTTTTAAAATCAGGATTCACTCAATTCATTATCAGAAATTAAAGCGGGGCTGCAAGAAAATTGTGCTCAAGCTTGGGGCATCCAAATTTCAAACGGTACAAAATTGCGCTCAAGCGTGGGACAAACAACTTCTCACAGGGTACAAAAAAAAAAAAAAAAAGATGCCTCAAACTGAGGACAGTTTCTCACATGGTACAAAATGACGCAGTCTACGTGGGGCGCAATTAAACACCTTTTCATAGGCTACAAAATGACGCCTCAAAAAGCGGGTAAGTTCACACCTCACAACCTTCACAATCTACACCGGTGTGCCCCAAAGGCCTATACTGTCTTACTCCCATTTACATTTAGATTAACTATCACCGGGAATGTACCATTAACCATCATCTGGAAAATCCAATCTGCAGCTTGGCAGATAATAGTATACTTATTTCTTCAATCACTTTGAACTCTCGAACATCAGCTACTCAGGCAAATATCCACAGATAGCTGGAAGTCGTTTAACTTAACAAACACTTGTAAGAAATTTTATCTTGTGGTGACAGCAACCAAGTAGAATTTAACGCTACCAACATCCGGGCAGCAAGTTTTTCTCACGAAGTTAACGTTGCTAAATCCAACATAGTTATGTCGGGACACTCCATTTCTCTAGCATCGTCATTCAACTTGCTGGGCATCAATTTGATAGCAAATATAACTTAGCATTGACAGAAGGCATGCATAGCAAAGAGAGCTTCTCAAAAGCTGGGTATACTATTTTGAACTAGAAAGCTTTACACTCAACAACAATTGTTAATTCTGTTCAAAGCTTAAATTCGACCAACGACGGAATATACTGCATTTGTTGAATTATATTTAAAAGAGCCTGATTGGAGATCCAGAACTCACCACAAGCTTTGATATGGCTTGTTTAATTCCTCCCATAGTGGTGCATGTTATTAATACATGTCGCGCTAAAACATCACATCCGTATAAAGTTCAGCTTGTTCTTACAATACTTTTTGAGCAGTATTTTATACGGAGAACATCAACCCTTTGGATGATTTGCATAGAACTCTCTTTTTCACCTAGTACAACTTACAACGATTCAAGACCAAGGTGAATAGCTTTGTCCGCACCCGTGTCGCTTTTATACCGCTTTAGTGATTTCCCTGCAGCACGTGTGTTACGCCGATGAAAAAATATTGATTTTTTAGTTCAAGAATGGAAGACAAAGTTTTTTAGAATTTCCTGTAAAATTCAAGAAATAAAAAAATATACATGGCATTTCCTTTAAAGTAAAAAAAGTGTATTACGTTTCTACCGGAAGTGACTAACAATAGTTTTTCTATCTAAAATGAGCATATACTTTGTTTCTTTTTGCAGAACATCAACCCTTTGGATGATCTGCATAGAACTCTCTTTTTCACCTAGTACAACTTACAGCGATTCAAGACCAAGGTGAATAGCTTTGTCCGCACACGTGTCGCTTTTATACCGCTTTAGCGATTTCCCTGCAGCACGTGTGTCACGCCGATAAAAAAATATTGATTTTTTAGTTCAAGAATGAAAGACAAAGTTTTTTAGAATTTCCTGTAAAATTGAAGAAATAAAAAAATATACATGGCATTTCCTTTAAAGTAAAAAAGTGTATTACGTTTCCACCGGAAGTGACTAACAATAGTTTTTCTATCTAAAATGAGCATATACTTTGTTTCTTTTTGCTAACAAAACAAATTTAGTATTTTACCTTCTGGTAACATCCCTACCGGTAAGCAACTTGAAACAGGATGATCCTGTAGTGACACTAGTACACGTTAAAAATCTGAAAGTTTTTCATCGACTCGGTGGTAATATTTATCTTTTACTCTGTTAATTACCA
Source organism: Pachyrhynchus sulphureomaculatus (assembly GCA_019049505.1). Lineage (NCBI taxonomy): Eukaryota > Metazoa > Arthropoda > Insecta > Coleoptera > Curculionidae > Pachyrhynchus > Pachyrhynchus sulphureomaculatus. The sequence continues at coordinate 87,744,127 of CM032454.1, read as the reverse complement.
TAGAAACAATTATTGGCACCGCCAACGGTCTGAAGTACTTCTGTAATAATGCAAGTTATCTGATTATCCGATCGGAATATCCAGAACCACCTATTGTTTTGGACCTTCTTCAAGTAAAATGTTCCGAAAATGTTAATTTATCTAACAATTACGTATTATTCTATGTATAGATTTACGGCCACTAAAGATAATTTAATATATTTTTTGTAAAATTATTTTGCAGTTTTATTAGCAAGTCATTATTACTATTTAAATTTTAAATCGGTCTCATAATGATTGTGTTAAATACATTTTAAAAATTGTAATTTAAAATTAGAGAACTGCTAAATTATCTAAGAAAAAAATATGGCCAAATAAAATAATTTGGCAACTGACCCTTGTACATGTAATAAGCCATTTTTTAAACTATTTACTCGTAATTAAGTTATGCTTTAATATGTTTTTATCTGTCATTTGTCTCTAGCTTATATAAACCAATAAATCGTAGTGTTTTATTATTATAAGGGTTAATTTAATTTTTTAAGTAAATGTCGTTGTATATTTTTGGTGGTGCCAAACAGTTAACTACGTATAATAAGAGATAAACTTTTTAAACATTTTGTCTAAAACTTGGATAAATATAAGGTGGGTTATTACAATCCTTGTTTGAAAACTACCATAATTATTAATTACAGAATTTCATATCAATCACTTTATACTTTTATGTATGTTATTTATAACTGAGCTCAATACAAACGCAATTAATAGAACCGTATAAAGCAATACGTCTATACTTAAAACAGCACAAGAGACACATGTGCATTTGGCACTTACATTCTAAACAACACAATATTAGTTCATAAAACTATAACGAATATGTGTATATTAATGTGCTATTCGGTTATAAACTGAACATATTTTGTTCACTGGTGATCATAAGTCATAGTAACACTCAGCAAGTAGAAATAGTTTCTTGGTCTGCCAGGGTCTCTCGAAACAACAAAGTTAAGTCCTTCCAACAAAGTACGACAAACAACACTGCAATTGACCACTTCGAACAAAAAATGTATTGAATGAATTTCTTTGCGTTTCTGGAGGTTATCAAAATTAAATCGCTGCAATAATATTACATTGTCTATCCCTCTATGTGGATACACTCTTTGAAGGAAAGATATTTTTAAAATTATCTTTGCACTTACTCTAGCGCTAATATATATTTGCTATAAATTGGTAACTATTTCGAGGAACCATATTCCAGTTTGTTTCTGGCTAAGGATGTAAACAGGATTTTAAGTACAGCTATACTTTCAAACGATTTACAATAATTCAAGATAAATCCCAACATCTCTCTTGCTAGCTCTGTTATTTTGTCGATGTGGGCACTAACACTTACACTTGAAGTCAAACAGAATTCCCAAATCATGTGAATTTTCTACTTTAACTAACACTAATAAATTAATGCAATAATCATACAACAAAGAACACCGTTTCTTGATAAACAACATCACTGACAATTTTGTCGCAATTTTCAATTTATTTAAATTTTAACTCAGCAGTGAATTCAGTGCAATAAAATCAACTGTCAGTAAATAAAATATGGTGCCTCCATCACTCTTTTTTCTTCTTCTCGAAGTGCCATATCCGATACGGATGTAGGCCACCCTCTCGCCTTTGCCTGTGGTTGGTACCCTTTTAAGCATGTTCACAAACAAAGGAGAACTACAGTTTAATACCGGTTCCGAACGGCAGACATGAGAGGGCTTTAATAGGCATGATACTATGGGTGGTTTGCCAAATCGTATAGACAAAAAATTGAAAAAAATTAGTTAAGGGCTGAATTCTGGTAGAGTCTTCGATTATCGAAAGTAAAAGAGTTTTGCAAGAGTCTTTACTCTTCTTCTTTGTACTCCCCTCATGTGTTATGTGTAAAAAAAAGTAATGCAGACAAAATTTTAAAAAAATTGGCCATAACCAGTTAAAAAAACATTGTTGATATGACGTTTTGTTTACGACATTATTCTATCATGTATTAAAGAATTTACCGAATCAATATTTATATTATTATTCTATCATGTATTAAAGAATTTACCGAATCAATATTTATATGAGAGAATTTAAAATAAAACCTGTAATTAAAATCATAAAATGGGAATTAATAATTTTCTCAACTCCATTACAATATTGCGAACAAAGAAAGCACTAGGAGAAAAAGTTGACAAATGAAGTAACTTCTAATAGTCTAAATCATCATTTAAATATTTTATTCTGACTTCAAAACCGTTATAGTAGGAATTACCCCAAACCCAAATAAGAATAGGTAGAGTACGTCATTAGTAACATGGTTTGCGGCGTGAGACAAAATTTTAATGGTGTGTTATGCAAAAAAATTACTGTGTCCAGCATCCGTGTATCGCTGCTAAAAGACCAGATGATTTTGCTCAGGTTGCTAGAAAAACTTGCTAGAAATGCATTCCGGTGTTACCACTTTTATGTGTTTTGTGTATTTCAATAGCAGGTTATATGTGGTTATATATAACTTACAATATTAAACTATAAATTTAGAAAATATTCAGCTATTCAGAAGCTATAACCATCCGAAATATCCAGCTGTTTCCTATTCATATAATTAAGTAGTTTTAAATTTTATTATGTATGGTAATGTGTGTCAAATAAGTATTTTTATATTATTTCAGTTTTACATTCTGATTATAATTGTGATGTATATTAATACTATATAAAAACATTTATTATATCAGCCATGCAATGCGTGGAAATATTGAAATAGAAGATCAAAAACTCGCCAAACAAATAGAGCATCTTTTACTGCCGTCTTTATTCCCACTACCTTGTAACAACTATAAATATAATGTAATTTACTTTCTTCTCTATTAGCTAAAATTATAGACATAGAGGATGGACTAAGCATTAACCTCACAAAATTAACCACCGCTGGAAAAAAAAAAAAACGGTACGATGTACGACAACTGACTGTACGTGGTGAAAAACTTTCTGCTGATGTGTCATAAATTGAGAAGTTTAAGCAGAACTTTAAAAAGCAAATCGAAGATTGTGAAGATTGTGGATACACATGTGATCAAATTTACAACTGTGGTGAAACTGGTCTGAATTATAAAATGCTTCCATCAAAAACATTGGCATCTCGACAGGAGAAATTAGCTCCTGGGCACAAACGAAGTAATGAAAGATTAACTATAATGGTATGTTCCAATGCATCTGGCAAGCACAAAATCCCACTGATGGTGATTGGCAAATCTGCACGTCCAAGAGCTTTTAAAATACATCTCACCCAAAGCCCTACCAGTCTATTACAAAAGTCAGAAGAGCGCATGGATGGATGCGACCTTATTTACTACCTGGTTTGAAGAAGAGTTCGTGCCATCTGTGACTAAATTTTTAAACAGAAACCGTCTTCCTATTAAAGCAATTTTGTTAATGGATAATGCCCCCTCTCACCCTGAAGAAGGACTTCATGTGGGCGAAATTGTTGTAAAATTTTTTCCTCCAAATGTAACCAGCATAGTGCAACCAATGGATCAAGGCATCCTCGAAAACACTAAAAAAAATTATAGGCGTTTATATCTTGAACATCTGTTAGAACACACAGAAAAGGAGGATATTATCAATGGGATGAGAAAGGTTACACTGAAAAATGTTATTTACTGGGTAAGTCAAGCTTGGGATTCTGGGCGTACTACCACTATTCAAATATCTTGGTCAAAAGTTATTGATTTTGAAGACTATAATGACAGTGAAGATGATATTCCATTAAATGAATTAGCTTTAAAATTGAGAAGCCATGGAGAAATGTCCTGTTCAAATTTTGACAGCGAGATAGAAGAAAAAGAAAAAAGTTTATTTGAATTAATGCAAAAATTAAAAGGTTGCGAAAATGTTACAAGAGAAGATGTTGTTGAATGGATTACAGCAGATAATTTAGAAGAAGAAATGAGTATTGAAGAAATAACGAATGCCTTTCAGGAAACCGAAAAATCAAATGACGATAACGATGACGAAGCGGCGGTGGATGAACAGTCTCCCACTAAGATCTCCCATCAAGAAGGTCTTGCTTCTTTGGAAAAAGCTTTGAGGTATATCGAACAACAACCAGAGGCAATCCCAGCGGATTTGCTTCTTCTTAATAGATGGAGAAACATTGCAGCGAGAAAAAAAGAAGATGCAATATGAAACAGAAGCGCATAGATACCTATTTCACTGTTTTATAATGTATGTACCTATTTATATGTTAAAAACGTTAATACATCGGTTTAAAGTATTGGTGTTTATTTTTTGAATGAATAAAAACAAATCCGGATTATCCGAGTTTTCAGTTATCCGAGGAGGGTGCCCCCCACGTTACTTCGGATAACCGGGGTTCTACTATATGTATATAATATATATATATATATATATATATATATATATATATATATATATATATATATATATATATATAAATATATATATATATATATATATATATATATATATATATATATATATATATATATATATGTATATATATATATATATATATATATATATATATATATATACATATATATATATATATATATATATATATATATATATATATATATATATATATATATTATATGTATATATATATATATATATATATATATATATATATATATATATATATATATATATGTATATGTATATAATATTATAGCTTAGCGACAGCTACTGGCCGCTGATTCGCTTTGTCTCTCACACACTTTTGCGTCCATATTTACTTCACAGCGGGATACGGAACACTTAGTCGATCCTCTATGTCTATGGCTATGCACAATAATTTTACTTCATTATATCAGACTATCAAATATTTAAAATTTTAGAAATCTGACAATACGAGTACTTACATTCAACCAAATCGAAACTCATCGTTCCATTGGCCCTTCCTTGACTCTACTGTTAAAAGATCCCCCACACCAGCGCTATAAACCGGTTGCGATTCCGATAGCGACAGATTTGCGATACAAAGTTTTGCAGCGGTATATGACGATGCTCACACGGGTGCGATGTCGTATCTCGCGTTATATCGCCTTGACGGCGTTTTACTAAGGCAACGGCACGATTTTTATATTGCACAAACTTTTCCCGTATTTCAAATGCTGAATTAGCGGCACGTCTCATGTCGCAATTTATACTTTGAAATGCCTCTAATGTTGCATTTGGTAGTTCTAGTATTTCAAAGTATTGAGTCACATTTTTTCATTCTCAAAAAATTCTGTAAAATACATGCTATATGAACGGTTAATATGGTGTGATCGACAGATAGCTCTATTGGTCTACAAAATATCCTCCATTTTTTGCGCTAATATGCCTTATGCATTTTCCACTATTCTTCTAGCCTTGCATAATCTAGTATTATATTTTTCTTTTTGAATGTCTCTTCGCGATTGTCTGTAAAGAAACGGCTTCATTAATTAGGTCTTTAACGAAAACCCTTCGTCGCCAATTAGTACATAGGGGTATACATCTTATTGTCCAGGGAGATTCTTTGCCTCTGGAATATTCATGGTGCTAGCTTCAAATCTTTTGCCCATATTAGAAACCTCAAAGATATCACTATCGCTATTTTTCCCATATGCACCAATATCGATACATATAAATCGATAATCGGCTCCGACAATGGCAATAAGAACAATTGAAAACTTTTTCAAATAGCAAAAATAGTTGGATCCACTTTTATTTGGGCATTTTATCGTAATGTGTTTACCAACAATACTTCCAATGCGATTAGGAAATCCCCACACTGTTTCAAAATTTACCGCTGAGTTTTTCCAAATTTCTTCTGTTGGTTCAAGCATGTACAAGTCTTGCATTCTTTTGCAAATGGCTTTACAAATTTTATATACAATTTGCGAAACTGTTGAAAATTCTATACGGAAACTATGCCCAATTGTGTAATACGAGTTGCAAGAAACCTGGAAAAAAAAACGGTTTCTGTATTTTATATATTGCGACTGAATACATTTTTAGGAGAAAAAAAAAAGATTTTTAACCGTCCATTTCGTCAATAACTACTTATACTATTATGAAACAGAATTTTACATACAATTTTTAAAACGTGTTCGTGTACAAGGTAGCGCATTTTCGTACATTTGCAGTGTTTTAATGATTCAAGAAAGATATCAAAATTGACAAAAATGCGGCATCTCCTACAAAGATACCTTCTGTGTCTACTGTGTTGTACAGGTAAATTTCTTATAGCAATTTTATTTTAGGTGAACAGCTTAAGAAAAAAAATGGAAGAATTTAAGAGACTGCTACGCCACATATTTAAGAACTTTAACAACCACGACTGGTCAAGGTGCAGCAAATAATAATTATAAAAAGTGGCAATGGGCTCACCAAATGGAGCATTTTAAACCATATTTGAAATTTACCAGTACCTCGTCTACTGTAAAATATGCAGAGGTTTCAGCAGTCATAAATGACTGCAAGGATAATATAGAAACCGACAAAGTGTTATTAGAAGAAGTTGAAACAAATGAGTGCGAGACAGACTTAACGTAAAACACCCTGCCGTTTACACCCACAGAAAAAAGTAGATCATTAAGAAGGCCAAGCTTAAAATTAGCAGCGCCTAAAAAGAAAAAGCCAAAAATTACCAAGGACGAAAACAGCAATGATTCGGGAGTAAGTAAGGTTTTTCGATATTTGGAAAATAAGAACGCAAACAGGGAAACTCGCAGGGAGGAAGACAACAAAAAAAGGGATCCAATTGACCTAATCTTCCAAGGATATGCTAATATGTTGAAACAGTTTTCACCTAGAAGACAAGTCTACACCAAACTTAAAATTACTCAGTTACTGACGGAACAGGAATTGGAATATCAGGAAAGCTTTCTGTCGACTGAACAATATCGTCAGTGATTTCATCTAAAAGTAATCGCCAAGCCAACAGACCCAATTTACGTGACGTTCATTCCAGACCAAGTTCAGTTCCCAGTAGTTACATGTCCACAATAATAAACTCGCCTCCAGAAAATTTGATAGCCACTACTCAGGAATCCGTTGAATACATTTACAGTCAATCTTCCCTGGATATGCGCGATGATACGCAAAGGGCAGGTTCACAAGCAATCGCATGGAATATATGCATAATACTAATAACTACAACCCTGCATCATCCAATATTAACAATAACCCTAGAGTATCGAATATTCCTGGATCCAGCTACATAGCTCCTGAACTCATCACTTCATTTCCAAATAGCAATGTCGAACCGCCACTTAAAACGTATTTTCAAACCTTTGTGTGTATTATTATTAGTTTGAGTTACCGAATGAATAAAAACAATTTGAGTACATATGTACTTCATTTTTCATTTCATTCAACCTTTTAATAGTAAAAAAATGCTTGAGAATTATGGAAAGCTTACCGTAACGTAATTGCAAATCGTTCTTCGCAGGAAATAGCTTCTCGATAATTCGTGTCTTCTTTTTGTATATCAAGTTTAATTAAGTTTAGAATTTAGTCAAAAGAATTAGAAATCATTCGGAAATAAAGATAAAACCGTTTTGGATTAAAGTATGATATTCTCCAAACACCACAGATGTCAACAAGCGGAGTCTTAGAAGTGACTAGTAAGTGTTCAAATTCGTCCAACTTTAACATTTGTACTTTCACGAAAATATTTGAAGGTGAAGGCACGACCACAAAAGATTTAAAAAGATTTTCTGTACTCAGTATGTATCTCCACTACACCAAACACTTTATTTTTGTGCTCGACGCGCGTTTCGCTAACCATGTTAGCTTCATCAAAAGCGATGATTGACTAAAGCTAAACTACAAATCTACCCTATTTATACTTAGCCTAACACCTGAATTACTCAGGCGGAACTCATAGACGAGGCTATCAGTTTCGGTCCAGCCACCAGTAGAGAGAACTATAAGGACTAAAATAAGACCCTCTGTCTTATTAAACTACTTTTACATTTTATAACTTCCATACTTTCGTATGCAGTCAACAATCTCAGTTTATCTGTGCCAGTGGGATTCGAGCCAACGATCTTACTGTATACGCTCCTGCACTTTACCAACTAAGCACAGCACCAGTGTATCTTGGCCTCCTAGTCGGAGATCTGTTTCATCGCTCCCCGCATCTCAGTCGAGAACCAATCATAGTTACTTAGACGTCTCGCACATTGGCATTGTCAGTAAATAGACCCAACCTTGAAATTATTATTTTATTGTTTCGTCTGTATCTTTCCAATAAGATATATACAAATAGTTAAATATTAAAAAGAAATTATATCGGTTTAGGATACCGAACCATGTTTGTTACCCATCTAATGATTAAATGCTATTAAGAAAATAATAGCAAAAAAATAATACACATAAACATAAACACTAATTAAAAATTTAGTATTGTAACTGACATTGTCTGCAGAAAACTGTAGCAATTAGTTGCTAAAAAATTTTATAGGAATATTAGCTGATGTAAAATATTGAAAAACATAACTACACAATACTCAAAAGAGTTTTGACATATATTTGGGATTTTTCCGTTGGGAGAAAACTATGAGGTAAATTAGATCTGTTCTCTAATGCATTAGGTAAGAAAAACATAATGTAAAATGTGCTATAAGTTGTTTAGTTAACCTCTGGACTACATTATATTCAAAACATTAGCTAATAGTTTACTTCTATTTGTCCTTTGAAAAAAATCCATTTCACAAATTTATTTCCAAATTTTACATTTCTTATCAACCTGTTATACATGCACCGGTGTCCCCTACAATATTTTTTAAATAAATACAGATCGCATGGCTGATAATTGTCAATTAATATGAAACTTAACAGTATAGAAGTATTATTTACTAAATATATATAAGAAATACTATTAGATACAAAATAATAATTGTTTGCGTTTTTCAAAATGAATTTTAAAATATTGGTTTTATTAGTGTCGCTTAGTTTATTTCAAAGTTCAAAAAGTGCAAAAATATTAGCGATGTTCCCCCTTGCAGGAAAAAGTTTAAATATTTTATCTAACAAACTTATGGTTGCGGTGGCTAATGCTGGTCATGATGTTACACTAATCTCTGCCCATAAACCTAAAGAAAACATTACGAATGGAACCTTGAGATATATTCATTTAACGGGATTTTGGGAACAATATGAAGGTGAGAAGATTTAAATATTTATTTTTACAAGGTATCCCTTAAAAAAAGTGTATTTGAAAATATTGCTCTACAACCACAAGACAATAACAATGTTTGCTCGTTAATGTATGCAAGGGACACTTTTTAGTGTTCAGAACAGAACACTTATGGAATCACTTCGGTATCCGTCTGTCACACTCGATTTTCTCCGGAACTATTTGACATATAAAACAGAAATTGGTAATCGGTCCCCTCACCTTATCTCGAAAAGCACTGATCAAAAATTTTGAAAAAATTTTGGGATATTCCTTATAAAGTGTAGATTGTGCGAAAATTATTATGCGTATATTACGTTTAATACTTTATCTGGTATATGGGGGTGAAATCGGAAGTACAAAAAAAAAATTAACAGGTCATTGTGTAGGGTAACAAATGAAAGCTTATGAAAACACGAGTTGAAGAATATATAGAATGTAATCCACACACTTTTCTCTGAATTATTTAAAAAAAAAAACTTTGTCGCCCCATCCTGTCTCGAAAAGTGCCGCAAAAATTTTCTTCATAAATTGTAGATTGTGTGAAAATTATCAGGTATAAAATATAATAATAATAAGATAATTTATCTGATATAAAAAACTATGTGCCTTGATAATATCGAGGATGTTTCTCGACAGTATGGTGAACACAAATAAATTTTTATTACAACGCGTTGCGCGTCTAGAGACAAAATAATTTTATTTAATTTGTTTATAATTAAACAAATATTTAGGTAGTAAATATTTGTTTTACACTTTTATTACCAGATTCTACATTGAGATAGATTGATTTATTGGCTATTGGGTAGCTAAGATGCTGTAAGTATTGACTAAGAGAAACAAACGTGAAAAAACATATTGGGTCTTAAGATCCATGCATGTCAGAAACTTTTTGTCTTATTCTGATTGGTCTGATTAGCCTGCTGAGTCCGTATCTAACTAGACATGTTTGTAATCTGTGCTCTTAATTGTTTTATTGAACACTCATCTGGGGTGTATTTTGTTAAGTCACTGATCATTTTATACATCCGTAACAAAAATTTCTATTTGACCATTTTTTTTTATTTACAATATTTTTTAATGTTAACATACCACCATGTGCTAAATATTTTGCGCTGTAGGTGGAAAATAATTTAGCACATATTACCAAAATTTTTAAGATTATAGAAATTAAACAATAAATCAATGCATATATAAAGAATATGCAAATATTTTACTAATTCATATTATTTCCACTATTAATATTAGTTCTGCAACCACTATATGAATAAATAAATATTCCTGATTCTGTAACGCAGCTCGAGATATAGTTAAACAGCGATATATTTTAAAAGTAGATGAGATAACATCTAAATTTTAAACTTTGCATCTAAGAATTTTGTTGGAAATTTTAATCTTTTCTTTAGCTCATCGAATCCTCTGCCTATCCTACAACAACATTCTAAGATTTTCATCTCCCATGGTGTTTCAAATAAGATATATCGCCCCCTTCATTAGCAAGACTATCTTCGATAGCGATGAGGTGTACAGAAGTCAGAATTTAGTAACTTGAGGTACTTTGCTATTAGTGTAGGAATTTTTTTCAATAAAATTAATTTCAACAACCTCCTTAACCTAATTTTTGTTTTGATATTTCTAAAACAAATATCGCCGCGTATTTTGGACAAAGCTGCATAATATCTAATTTAAAAACTGTAACTTTTGCAATTAAAATCATTATCTTCTATGTCATCGACAGCCATTTTAATAAATTCATCACGGCGACAAGCATTTGTGTGTCCAACTAATATTTTTTGGTAAACTGTAATATTTACGTTTTTCTTATTATCCAAAGTTGATTTTAGCATTAAGTATGTTGACCATAATGTAGGATTAACTTTATTGAACTCTTCCGCACAATATTCCAATTAAACATTTTTAGACACTTTTCTTGTTTTCTTTATACTACATCATTGTTTAAATTTCTTATATGTATTTTCGTTTTACTCTTTAGATTTATCTGATAAAAGATACAAAATGACCGAATTTGAATTACATTTGAATATATGAATTTTAATAAAAAGTATTCTGCAATAAATTCAAAAACCGGAGCACATTTCACTACGCTACGACTGGTCAAGGAAGTTCGACTACCAAAGTAGTATTTCGCGCACTAGATATGAAGATTAACTATTAGAGTAAAACCCAAAAAAAAGAAGCACTATTGTGTATCAAACTATAATTCTTGGAAAATTATTTTTACGACGGTATTGATACTTTAGTTTTGAATGTTAAACTCCAGTAACGACAATTCGGTTAATCGACGTGGATGTTAAGGTAAAAATGTACTTACAAGATGTTGATAAATGTTAAAAACTATTCAAACATTTTATTAACCACGTTGAGTCTGTGTATTATCAATTGGCATTCATTTTTGAATCAATTACATCTCGTAGGATTACAGACATATATATGTTGTAAAAAACGTTTAGACACATTTACGGTGTGTGATCGCGCAATGCCGAAGTTAACTTCTAATCTAACCAGTTTGTTCAAACTTCTGCACAAATTTTTAAGGGTCAGAGTTACGCTCTATGACCCTACCTTGCCTTCATTAGCCATTGCGTTATTGCAACTAACTTACGGGATGACCTATATAGAAATTATACGTCGGAAAAGTAAATTTCCATATAGAGTGTTTTCAAGTAGACAGGACAATAAAGGTACGGAGGTTGTACGACCTATATATTAATTGTTAGTTAACATCAAAGTTATTTCATTTAAAACAAAAATACCTGGTCTATTAGGTCCGAATCTTAAGACTTTCGTACAACCTCAACAGTGAAAATATTACGTCTAAGCAGCTTCAATATTGTTTCCTAGCAACGTATAGATAGCGTAATCGTTGACGTGCTGCCGTTGTGCAGATGATTTTTTTTTTTGGACTTTAAAGGAAATATCAGTGATACTAGTAAATAATCAATAAAAGAATGTTTTTATGCTAATATGTCTAATATTATTAAACAAAATGGCTTAGAGAAATTTTTCTTCCGAAGAATCTTCGGTGTGATTACGAAAAGCCTTGCTAAAGATACGCGAAAATTACGCAGCTTCTACGTCGTTCACACACATAATATTAAGTGTGGTAGTTAGCTGTACTATTAAACTCGTTTTCTACTATTAATAGTTTTTCCAAACAGAACGCTGTCTGGATAATGAAGGAAAAATACATGTGCTTATTTAACTAGACAGTGAATAAGGAAAGTAATATTTCAACGACCTATCATACCACGAAAATTTTGACGCCTATGTTGACTCTGGTTATTTTTTTATTTATTTTTTTACAACAGTTTTTTTTTTATAGAAGACATGAAAATTATAAACACATTCTCACTTGAGGATAAAAAATAATTCAATCATGAATGAATCTGAAATTATTTCTGTAGCTAAGGCTAAAGTTAAGTAAGTCATAAATACGTACATATCTATACCTGTACAGGGTGATTATTTTTAGACGCCCGGCTCCGATTAGTATAGCATGTCAAGGAGTATACTGACATATTTGACATTTGATAATGAAAACGACGCTGGACGCAGTGACTCCAAACAAGTTTTTTTTCCATCAACATACCTTTTTAATCGCCATTAGAAAGCCCTAATTTTTTTCAACATTTTTTCCTTAAACTATTTTTTTCTAATTTGTTTTGCAAAAAAGTTATGCAGCAAAAACCCTCTAAAATATTATTTTTTGGTTAGCGCGGTTGCCATGGAACGTATGCCACGTTTGACGATTTTTAAACAATTTATCTAGTAGGTGGCTGCTCTTGTTTACATCCTTATTAAATTCCATAGAGTTAAACTAAGTAAACAGTGTGTTAATAGCTTCTAGTTAAAGTTGTTTCCCACGCTGAAAAAGTAGATATAATTCTTATTTATGCAGAAGTAAGAAAAAATTCTCGGGAGGTCGTTAGACTACATCGAGAACATTACTCCCCCATGTATATACGGGATCACACTATGTATTGTCGATTAGAACGAAATTTGAGAAACAATATGGATGCATTTTCTAGGCAGAAAGGTATTTCTAAACGAAAAACTGTTTTAACAGATGAGAAAGTAGCTGAAATCATGCAATATTTTCAAAACCTTCCATATAATTCAATCAGATAAGCAAGCAGGCAATTGAATGTATCTTATGGGACTATCTAGAAATCTTTTAAAACTAACAAATACCATGACTATATAATGCATAATCTTTAGTTATTAACAACAATTTAGTTCGGAACGACGACTGAATTTTGTAGCAGACATGATGATTAAATATGAAGAAGAACGTTATTTTCTGAATTATATATTATAGACAGATGAACGTTATTTTGCCAGCAACGGCAAACCTAACAGAAAAAAAATATCATTACTGGGCTGACGAAAATCTATACAACTTTAATCAAATTCAGAATCAAGGCCATTATGGCTTTAATGTATGGTGTGGGATAATTGGGAGACATTTGGTTGGACCATACTTTTTTGAAGGAACATTAACTGGAAATAGACATCTTAATTTCTTGGTTAATACTCTATCAGTTTTATTAGAAAATGTTCCCCTTATCTTAAAAAGGCATATGTTGTATCAACAAGAAGGAGTACCACCTCATACAACTGCTGCTGTTAGAGAGTATTTGAATAAATGGTTTCAACGAAGATCGATAGGAGTTCGTAGGCCAGTTATTCAACGGGCACCTAAGACGTCAGACCTCACGCTATTAGATTTTTTCTTGTGTGGGACTAAATATATTGTATACAAAACTGCGACAAATGATATTGAACACTTAAAGGCAAAAATATCAAATGCGTGCAATAGTATATCTAGAGAAAATATTTCCAAAGCGACTCATCAAGCGTTAATAAAAATAATAGAAAAGACAAAGGAAGACATAGAAAATGTCTTTTGATGTTTTTTTTTTTATTTCTTAAGTCTTAAACATTTAATTTTATAAATATATAATAAGTTACGTAATGTTAAAAGTTATATAGTTTTTTTTGCGGCTCTAATAAAAATAATGTATTTTTATTTTTTATTGGTCAAAGGTCAATAAATTAAAGGAAAAACCTCAACAGCATAGTAACTAATATTATTATAATTAATGTCAGATTAGAGTAGGACGGCCTCCTACTAAATAAGTTGTTTGAAAACCTCCAAACGTGGCTTACGAAGCATGGCAACCGCGCTGACCAAAAAATAATATTTTATTAGAAAAAAATAATTTAAGGAAAAAATGTTAAAAAAAATAGGGCTTTCCAATACTGTTTTACAAAAAGTATGTTGATAAAAAAAAAGTTGTTTGGCGGCGTGACGCCCAGCGTCGTTTTCACTACCAAATGTCAAATACGTCAGTATACTCCTTGATACGCACTATACCTTTCTACGTTTAAAAAAATAAATATCCAACAATTTTCCATAAATCGGGGCCGGACGTCCAAAAATGATCACCCTGTACTTAAAGATAAAAAGAAGATATTTAAAGTTTTGTAACTCAGATTTCACTAATTGAAAATTCCTTGTAAGCCACCCTTCAAATTTTCGTATAACATATTTTAAATTTCAATTACCCTTTAAAATTTATTTGAAGGTTTGTTTGGTGTCGGTACTCTAAGAACTACAGTAGCACAATAGTCTTCTTCAGAGCAACTGAAGTTAATAATTTGAGCACTAATACCTACAGATTATTACAAGTAATTTCAAATAATAAAAGTATTCTTCGGCTCATTATTAAAAGTTAGCAAATTAATTAGACTGTGTCCTATAAGTGCCATGAGCAACGTAGGAGGCGCGAGCTACGTGTGGGCGACGCGACTGTTCAGAATGGAATGACTTGAGTAGCGCAAACCTAAGAAAATTCAAAATAATCTTGATTTGTCCAAATTAATTTTTACTTTATTTCTTACATCTTCCGAAGCGCAGGATATAAAATGAGCTGTCCAAATTATTTGAGGATTTGAGTCTAATTTTCTCCAATTTATTCCAAACAGGCAGTCAAAGTGAAAACTCTTACAATATATCTGACATATCTCTTTGATAATAATCCCACTAATTTTCACTAACTTTTCAACTTTAAAACGATCAAATAAAATGTCAACGTCATTCTATTTTCAAATATAAATTAACCACAACTTAACTAAGAGATAGAAACACACTGCCCTTAGCAAAATGACAAGAAAACATAACAAAAAAATCCTTTATAAATTAAAATCATTTTACGACCACACAATTCTCTGTACTCTTCTAACAAAGTGAAGTAAAAATTTATTATATTTCCCAGAGATGAATATGCCGAGTTTTCTTGGGTTTTTCCTGTTTTTTTCTGATGAATAAGTGCAATAAAGTGCCCCCACAAACAACAATTTTTGAACACACCACTTAGCAGTAAATACTTTAATGTCACATATAAAATAGGGTTGTTCTTTACTTCTAATCTCAAAAATACTGATATACTACTGTAATTGTAGCCCTGATGAAGAAAATGAAATATTTTCGAAAGGTGTCCAAAACTTTTTAGTTCTTTTCCAAAGACCGCTTACCCCTAGAACACAATACTGCTATATATATATATATATATATATATATATATATATATATATATATATATAAATATATGTATATATATATATATATATATATATATATATATATATATATATAGATACATATATGTAATAAATAAATGTAGATTTATCGACCGTACTTTGATAGCAAAAAGGTTTTTTTTTAATTTATCGGGTTTGCGGTCTGTGACAATTAACACTCGATTGCTATTAAACTCTCTATATTTCGTTGTACTTCACAACTTCATCGGGAGAAACTATAATTTTTAGAAAAAACAGTGTGTCAGGAAATTTATTTGTAAATAAATAGTTATTTTAAAAACTTACCAACTAAGAGATGGTCACAACATTTATAAAAATAAAAGAACATCGACTACATTAGACAGATAACAGAAATAAGAAATTACTTATGCACAGTGACAAATAACAGTTAACAATGAACTAATCTAGGCTATAAATCCGAAATCGGACCAAAAACGGAAAAAACTATCATCAAATACAGTGGTTTAGTTATGCATAAGGTTATTGACTTGTAAAATTTATAAGTTTAAAATATTACAATATATTACATTTAATTTACTGGTATCTGCTCTATAATTAACACAATCTTTATGTTTGTTTATGTGACACATTTCAAGATATCTTGAAATGTGTCACATAAGGATTGTGTTAATTATAGGGCAGATACCAGTAAATTAAATGTAATGTATTGTAATATTTTAAACTTATAAATTTTACAAGTCAATAACCTTATGCATAACTAAACCACTGTATTTGATCATAGTTTTTTTCGTTTTTGGTCCGATTTTGGATTTATAGCCTAGATTAGTTCATTGTTAACTGTTATTTGTCACTGTGCATAAGTATTTTCTTGTTTCTGTTATGTGTCTAATGTAGTCGATGTTCTTTTATTTTTATAAATGTTGTGACCATCTCTTAGTTGGTAAGTTTTTAAAATAACTATTTATTTACAAATAAATTCCTGACACACTGTTTTTTCTAAAAATTATAGTTTCTCCCGATGAAGTTGTGAAGTACAACGAAATATAGAGAGTTTAACAGCAATCGAGTGTTAATTGTCACAGGCCGCAAACCCGGTAAATTTAAAAAAACACTTTTTGCTATACATATATGTATATATATAAATCTGGAATATCATAATTTGTTGTATTATGATCCATGATCTCTGTGTGCCACATTTGTGTTCATAGGGTAACAGAAAGTGGAAGACATGAGAGTTGGAAACTGTAAAATAGATATACAGATATTACGAGTATTAATTAAAAAAGTTTGTAACAATTCGAAATCTTACGCGTTTCTCTAAAATCAGTCGAAATATGGGTCCATCCTCTATCAACTAGCAATTATGATGTTTGTTATGGCTTAAGTTCCACAATACATGATCTACTTAATGGCGCGAGTCATGCGATCAAAAATCACTCTCACAGCGTTGGATGATTGTTCCATCTTGGATACCACCATATAAATGAATTGGTTAGTGTTGTCGCTCGCATATTATAATGCTAAAAAATAGAACCATAAAAGTTGACAAGTAATAAAAATTTTAAGCCCAATATCATATTTGTACTTCCCTCGCAAACGGCAGTGTGGTATTCGATAAACATCACCATGCAAGATTATTGCATTTTTTCACGTTTCAGTATTCAAATAAAAAAAATGTAGTTTTCAGTTTCCATAGATTTGTCCGTCCGTCTTTCTTTAGGCCTAATAACTTTCGAAAGGCATGAGATATCGATTCGTGTTTTTTATACACAGAAGGGAAAGAAAATAGCAGATCGCTTGTATATATAATGTTATATATCCTTTTTAAGTCTCTTGGAGTTAAAAAGAAACTGAAAATTATGTTGTGTTTCTCATTATTTTCAATCTGATCAAAGGAGTAGCTCAACTTCGTACAAAATATCGTATCGTAAAATTCTTATCATTTCGAACTGTAATACTTGGATTAAATTTTACTTTAATATAAAAAATTCAAAATTATTATCTATTTTAAAACTGCATGTTTGTGATAACAGTACTGGGCGAATCACTTTAGTCATTTTTGAATATTGAATCATAGCTGCCAACCCGCAGAGCTTAGAAATTGTTTTTATGCATAACACTTACCTACACCCATCTACCTAATCCAGAATTTCTCGAGTTGTTTCATTCTATCAAGAAAAAATTATTTTATTTATCTCAAAACAGTGGCCCCAAAGGGCTTTCTTCAGACGTTTGAACAAAGAGAAATCGTAAGACCATGACAGCACTGTACGGTATGTTATAATTCAGAGCTTTATGTAACGGCTTGAACTGTGCAAGAATTGTTGGCCCAGCAGTTATATTCCCTATCCCTTTAAATTCGTACGTTTTCCTCTGCGCGTCAAGTTTTGAATCGTCTTTCTGTAAACCTCTTCATTTTTTTATATAATCGAAAAGCAAAAAACTGTGCTCATCAACTTTCTAGAAGACGATTGAGTTTTAGCCTCCTTGAGAGGTGAACCCACTGCATTGATTGGTGCTTCATGAGAGGATGCTAAATTTGACAACTCTCTATAAATAAGTCTCAATGTTCTCGAAAGCGGCCAATGTTTGGGAATCTATTGTGTAGAAACGTTTTCATTTCTAAATATTCATGCATAGTCTTGAAAACTGTAGCTTTGGTTACTCTAGCTTCCTGAATAAACACTGAAATCTTTATTCGTCGATCTGATAGCAGCAAATCCTCAATAAACCAGAGTGTTTCCTCAGTTTTTGCCTAAACCGGTCCTCCTGGTTTTGATGATTTTGACTCATCTTCTGCCCCATAGAAACTATTTGACCCCTAATTTTATCTTAAAATAAAATGGGTCATCATTGCCATACACTTGGGATATTCTTTCAAAAAAAACCTCTGGTCCATTTCCTTCTTCACTGAGAAACTATGCTTGCACTCATTTTCCAGAAGAAAAAGTACAGTAACAATCTGGCACAAAATTTCGTACTTAGCATAGCGACAGTAGTATGACAAGTAAGCAATTTTTTATGTATGATGTCATTTTTATGACTAGGTAGATAACTTAAAACAAACCTTTTTGTTCAAAGTTTGCCTTCAAGACCCAAAAAAATAAAATTTTATCAATTTTTATTAGAAGGGAAACAAATGGCAAGTATATTATAACTGATTTTAGTCGTCATAATGAAAATAAAGTACTTTATGTACTATATTAACTTATAATTTAAGTATCACTTGGATCTATCAATAAACACATATCTTATCTGAGGAAGTTATTGTTTATTTATCCATTACGATAGGTAATTTGAATAGTGTAATTAAGATAATAATTACATAACACTGGAGAAATAGGGTAAAGTGATATTGTCAGGTACAAGCGGACAAAACGACTAATCTTTATGATAAACCATAAAATTTGACTGAAAAAGATTCCTATCCTGAAAATTCTTCAATCTCTAGTTGTATATAGACAATGACATTTTTACTATTTGTTTCGTTAAATTCTTGCTAATAGATCCTGAAACTAAGATGTTCATTACTACTCTAATCTAAGGTAAACTTATCTAATTTACTAAGATCGACATATCCTTAAATACAATAGTTCAATTCAGATTGTACTACCAAAACTCACTTATCCGTGGTACGTTTTGCCTTAATATCTAGAGTCATAATATCATAGAAAAGCGAGTCGTCTTCATAAAGTTACTTTTCGAAAACTTCTGGAGATGTGAATGTGCGAGCTCTTGAGTGGTCTTCCATCGGGTCTAGAAGAATTCGGTTTTCTTACTTCTTCAATTTTTGATAATCGATTATCGGGTATTCTGTCAAAGTGATCTCTTCATATTCTTCTTCTATCTGTGGATCATTGCACGATGTCCAGAACATTGTATATTCTACTTACTTCTTCAATTCTCCTTTTGTATCAAAATGTAGCCAGCGATAGTCCTCAGTGTCATCATTTGTATTGTTCTTAAGAAAGGCTTAATGGAGGCTGTCGCTGCACTTGTTCCGATTGCTTAAGTTGCAATTAATCTCATGTATGTTTTATATATTCACAAATTACTTTTTACTCTCCTGTACTTTTTTATTTAGGTTACGGCCAGAAGAAATCCTGGGATCATGACAACTTAAATTGGTTATGATTGAACTTCCTCCATAAGGTTTTTACTTGTAATGGTATTGACTGCTAAATATTTAAGAAGCTTATTCTACACTTTTCTCGTAAACCTTAGAGACTGTCAGAGAATAGACATTTTTTAACTGAAATGACTATATTGTACCTCTTTGCAGTTGCCACGAATTTGAACAGCAGTCGGCGAAATAAAACATGTAATTCTTCTAGTATTGCGTATTCCCCATATTGTGGCAGCTCACTGTTGATGTTATCTAGACCTGGAGCTTTTCAATTTTTTAGTTTAAATATTGCTGTCTGAATTTTCGCGTGTATCAGGTACCCATGTGGTGTCATATTTTCTTTCATGCCATCATTTGCCTCTTGTTGTTGAGTGCTACCAACATGAAAATACGTTTCCCATTTCTCTATTCTTTTAGTAGTACGAACATATTTCTTAGCCGATGTTTTAGAGTTTATTAAAATATACTCTCTTCTGTCTACCTAATAAACCATGTTTCACATGAAACGAATGTGTGTCCCAAAATGCTTGTTTCTCTGGATTTCTTTATTTATTCTATTTCTTACTGTTGAATTCATCATAGCTAATGATCTGATTCTAATATTAAAAGTAGCATTCATTCTTCTTCTTAGTAGCAACAGTTTTGATCTCTTATTTGAACCACGGTTTCGTATTCCCCCGACCACTGTCATACGTTTTTCCTTTACCTGATGCTGCATTTACAGCTTTTATTATATTGGAGCTGAGTTAACTATTAAGTTTAATTATAACCTTTCTTTCCTTGAATTTTTGTAACAGTATTTGCTAGTACAAGTATCATATACAGAATGAATGGTAAAACATCAATATAATATGCTATACCGACGATGCTGTACTTATCGCGAATAGCAAGGGCAACTTACGAAGACTGCTACATCGATTTGTCAGATCGGCTGGGAAACTTAATATGGAAGTATCCAAAGAAAAAACAAAATGCCTCACTCTAAGATGTAAGCTGGAAATATAGGGATACGTGGTTGAACAAGTTATAACCTTGAAATATCTGGACATGAACGGCTCCAGAGCTAGAAATATATAAGAGGAAGTAAAAGGACAAGCTGTCAGAGGTGCCACAGTATTCGAATGGCTGAGAGATATCATATGGCTCAACAAATATATGTCAACTGAGAATAAAATAAGGATATACAAAACATGCATTATATTACTCTCAACATATGCTGCCAAAACGAGACCGGAGACTAGCAAAACAAAATAATTGCTCAGAACAACTGATATGAAAAACCTTACGGTGTATAATAGGTAAAATACTGAGAGATAGAAAAACTACCCAGCAACACAACAGCGCAAGATCTTCAAATTTGTTAAAATAGGGCAGGAATAATGGAACAACCACGTGGAAAGAATGGATGGTAGACTCCCTAAAATCGCTAGAGACGGAAAACCGAATTCTAGGCCACAAGGCAGACTACCAAAACGATGGACATAAAGTCGGATGTCGTCATCAACGAAATCATCACCAAGACACCAATGGGAGCTACCAAATGACATACGTTGCCTTCTAAAAGAACAAGAAGAAATATTTTTTTATGGCTCTAGCACACGTGCTGCAGGGAAGTCCTTAAAACTTTCCAGGAGCGGCATGTTTGCGGAAAGAGCGATTCACGTTGTTCTTACTTTATGCTTATATTATGTTGTTTCTTAATTTTTTCAAATAGAATGTTTTTTGTAGCCAATATAGTACTTTCACGAGTTGTAAATTGTGATTGGTTCCGGTGTGTGAATAATTTTGTTTGTGATTTGTTTGTGCTTTGTGAGTGTTTTACGAAATTTATCCTCTAGTTTTTTTCGAAGGTGGGTCTGGTTGATCTTTTCTGAGGAAAAAAAAAAGTATTATTGATTCGAAGCTTATTCTGCGCACATAAGTAGCTCAACTGTTCTTCATTACTGATCAACATATCCTCATGGAACCGGTTACCATTATAGACTTCATTACCGGCCCTGTAGTGAAGTCTTGGAGTACCATAACTTTAACTTTATTATGTCGCCTGAATTCTGACGACCAAATCTTTTCTATGCCTGCTGCAGAGGAAAATTTAAATAGTTGGATGATCCTTGATATTTATAAGATATAGTTAGTATATTTCCATTCGATAACGATGTGAAGCTTGATAATGGCCCCTGAATATTTTTTCCAATAATCTAAGCTACTGATTTAGATGTGGTTCCGAAGCAACATGAAATTTAATATTGCCCAGTAGCTGTGTGATTCTATCTCTATGATTTTATGGTGAAACACAGTTATATCCACGGATTTGAAGGAGGGAGAAAAACTAAAAGATGAAGCAAAGAAATACAAATTCAGAATAAACTTAATGATTCACCATAAAAGATTCCTCTTTTAAAGGTCTCTGGTTCAGTTTATACCTTTTGGGTACCTCTAAATTTAGTTTTTTCGGCGGCATTAGACGTGATATGTAATAAAAGGAGGCGGTACTTTTTTCTTCCTAATAGGTGTGTAGAACGCTTTACAATTGTCAATTATTGTCATGGAGGTTATTATATCTTACAATCAGACGGATTTTCCTTGCAATCTTCAACTCCTCTTTTTTCTCCATACTGCTTCCTGATGCCTTAAAGAACTGGGTGGCAAAGCTCTTCGTGCTTATAATATTACCTGAGACCTCTGTCTTTGTGATTTCCTAACTGACTTCGTTTTGCTGTGGGAACTGTATGCAGCAATTTTCGAAATAATCTAGAGCAGGAGTGTGATTATTTAATTTTTTGGTATGGTACTTTCAGGCTGTAGTTACTTGTTATATGGATGATTGTGTTTTAATTTTAAGTTTTCTTTGAATAAGCTAGATTTTGTTCGTTTTGCAAACCGTTGCTTTACCTCCATTAGAGCTTGTGTCTGTCTCAGACATAGTTGTTCGATGATGTTCAATTTTTTGAAAAGGGTGTAATGCGTATTATGAAGTTTCTGAGTTTCGCTCATTATTATTTTCTTACAATTGTAAAAAAATATATATTTCCACGATAAGAAAACTTTTATTAATCTTTTCTACACTGTGTTAATACCTTCTTAATGTAATTTTTTTAATTTTATTTCCTTATTTTTTTTCTATCATAATCAAGGTCGTTATGATACTGGTTGTGTTATAATAATTATTCAGGTATGATGATAAAATTTAAAAATATATTAAAAAATTTTATTAGTTTTGTAAAAATCTACCTTGTGCTAATTCACTGAATTCTGGTTTTAGCTTTTATGGAAGAATATGACCCTTGGAACATACAAGAAGAGTCTAATATATTTGCATCGAAAGATTTCATAGATTTAGTAGGTAAAAAATGGGATGAGGCCTTTAAAATTCCAGAAGTTCAGGAGCTCTTACATTCTAACGAAAGTTTTGATGCTGTAATTATAGAAGACATATATATGGATTGTCTAAAAATACTTAGCAATATTTTTAATTGTCCACTGATAGTATTTTCAAGTACTGGAGGTAAAGCGATAATGTAACCAAACAAAAAAGTGCTTGTGATATCATCAGAATCTAATGATAATCGTAGAATTAGATTATTTAAGTTCAACTCACTCTTGCCTATATTTTCTCTTTTATATTAAAATTAATTAATTTGTTTCAGGTAATAGTCCTTTTGTAAACTCGGCCGTTGGAAATC
Source organism: Pachyrhynchus sulphureomaculatus (assembly GCA_019049505.1). Taxonomy (NCBI): domain Eukaryota; kingdom Metazoa; phylum Arthropoda; class Insecta; order Coleoptera; family Curculionidae; genus Pachyrhynchus; species Pachyrhynchus sulphureomaculatus. Next base: position 87,720,561 of record CM032454.1, on the reverse strand, counting down.
CTTTGCCACCATCTTATATTCCTCATTTTTACAAGGTGGGACCTAATTTTAATGGAATGACTTTTTTCCATAGAATTCATAATTTCCTTTTCTATATAGTCGATTCATTATTAAAACACTACTATATATTTCCTATACACAATAAAATTTTACGGTCAAATTTCGATAGCCCTCCAGATATTGCAACATTTTACCATAACATATCTTTAGTTTTATTGGGTTCCCACTCAAGTTTACGACAAGCCGGTCCATTACTGCCTAATATAGTTGAAATAGGCGGTTTTCACATTGATCCTCCCCAAATATTACCAAAAGATCTGCAAGATTTTTTTAGATGGTGCAAAAAATGGCGTGATTTACTTTAGTCTAGGATCGCATGTGAACAGTAAAGATTTGCCTGTTGCGATGAAAAATATGTTATTAAAGGTTTTTGGGAAGCTGAAACAAAGGGTTCTATGGAAATTTGAAGAAGATTTGCCCGGAAAACCTGCAAATGTTTTGATACAGAAATGGTTGCCACAGACAGATATTCTGGGTAAGACAAATGTTCAGTGCCTGTATGTATATGTCTGGACTTCTTTTTTTGTATTACCTTACCTGAGTGAATAAAACATTTTTTTTTTAATTTATTTTAAAATTTATATCCAGACAAAGAATTTATTATTTAATTTTATAAGCAGTGTAACAGTGTACTTTACCACATAGGAATTGAAAAGATTTTGTGAAATTACAATCGAGTTAATTTGTTTAACTTCTAATAATAGCTAATTTCTATTTAATTACCCTAAATATAAAAAGTTATTAACTTTTCGACTGATAATTGATCAGCACAGATTTCTAAAACCCCCTGAAATTTGTCTATGATCTCTAAGCTACCACACTTTAATGAAAATTGCAATTCGAATATTTGATTCTCTCTTTTGAAGATGGGCCGGATAATGCTGATAAAATTATATTATATATACACATAATAAATCGTAAAAGATACTATATCCGTACATTGAAAATATTCAAGAAAATTGAAAATTGTACGAGGGTTGTGTAAAAAATAAGGTTCCCACATTTTTTTCAGGTGTAAGGCATTTTTTATTTGAACTGAAAAATACATCATTGGAAAGCTTAATTCCTTAGCTATTTTTCAACATAATCTCCAGATTTTTCCACGCATTTTTGTTGACGACTAATCCACTTTTGGAATCCCGCTTCGAAGAAGTCCGCCGCCAGTCCGTGGAGGAATTTGGTGACCGCTTCCTGCACTTCTTCATCAGTCTCGAAACGTTGTCCACCCAAGTGTTTCTTTAATTTTGGAAACAAGTGGAGGTCACTCGGTGCAAGATCAGGGCTGTAGGGAGGATGTTCAACGAGATCCCAGCCAAAATTGTCGATTAAATCCTTGGTTTGGCGAGAGACGTGCGGGCGCGCATTGTCGTGGTGCAGTCTAACGCCTTTTGTCAGTCTTCCTCTCCGGCGATTTTGGATGGCTCTTCTGAGTTTTTTTCAAGGTCTCACAATAATTTAATTTAATGTGATCCCTCGAGGCATAAACTCAACAAGCAGGACACCCTTACGGTCTCAAAAGACCGTAACCATCACTTTCCCTGCGGACAGCGTCTGCTTGAACTTCTTCGGTTTAGGCGATCCGGTATGGCGCCATTGTCTCGATTGTTGTTTTGTTTCCGGGGTGACGTAATGACACCACGTTTCATCCCTGGTAACAATCGAGTCTAAGAAATCTTCGATATTCTCGGCGCATTCTCGAAGAAACTCCTGGGCACACTTGACGCGATCGGCTTTGTGGGTTTCTGAAAGCATGTGCGGGACCAACCGCGCACACACCTTGTGATAACGTAACCTTTCAGTCAAAATCGTGTGGATTGTTTTTTTCACAAACCTCAGGAACCCGGGCAGCCAGTTTCCGAATCGTTATCCTCCTATCCTCGAGCAGAATTCGCTCAATCTTCGACACAACTTCGTCGGAGATCGATGGCCTTCCGCTTCTTTGCTCATCGTGGATGTCTGTGCGTCCTTCGGAGAACTCCCTACATCATTTGCGGACGTGTTGAACGCTGATACAAGCTTCCCCATAAACTTCATACAACTGCCTATGAATATCAACCGGTGGTAACTTTTTAGCGTGCAAAAATCGAATTACCACACGAACTTCGCACCTGGTAGTGACGGCGATCGGGGGTTCCATCGCGGATGGCTGTCAGGCCGGCACTGAACGTCGCAGCGAGTTCTACCAAGGCGGGATCTAGAGTGGGGGAATCAGCGCACACGGCGGTGGTGCCGGATTTCGCCTAGCATCTCGCGCGGCGAGTTTACAGCGTTAGGAACCTTATTTCTTACACAACCCTTGTATATAGATGTAAAATATTTATATATAGACCCAGGGTCTGTTTCTCTTTTTGTCGCATCTGGCAACACAAAAACGTCTGAACATATTTTCTTTAAATTTTACACGAAGATAAAGTATCCAGAGTTGATAGAATTTTTTTAAAAAAGATCATATCTTTCGAAGAGACGTGGTATAATTAAATCTGTTCTTTAAATTAGTCTCCAAAGACCATAAAAGAAGTACATATAGGTGTTCAGACTCCTTACGTCTCCTTCAAATTGAAAACAATTTAACATTCAGAGAATATATAGTTCAGACAGTTGAAAATATTAGGATGTAAAAGAGCATCGAAATATGAGGAAAAGAACAGGTGGTCCATGATTAGTCGTATGCCTCCACCATTCGCCACCAACTGTTTCTGATTTATGCTATATTCATCATAGCCCTCCTAGCTACGTCCCTAATGTCATTATACCGTTCTTGTATGTCTTGATATCTTTTTCATAACTTTGCTTTTCATAATTATATCTCTCTCTGCATATTGCCTTTAGTTGCATCATAAATGAAATTACTTTCTTCTTTTTGTAGTGAGTGCCCACGATTCAGCCCCATACAGCAAGACTGGAATTATATATTGATTTATTATTTTTGTTTTCATGTCTTAAATCTTTTCTTTGGTAATTAAGATTGAGACTAAAACTCTTAAAACCTGTCCATGCGAGACGTATTCTACCGCGTTTTTTTGCTGTCTATCTTTACCTTTTGTCTAAGTTATTGGATATTGAATATTTTTCTACTTCTTTTTTCCATGTTCTAAGCAGCAAGATAAGTTCTTTATTGTGTAGGGAGACTTTCCCCATTTTCTCTTGTGTTGTTCATACCTATACTCCGCTCTATTTCCTCTGACCTCTGTTTTAGCTCTTTTATCATTTCTTACACTTCCATCGCCTGCAGTTTAATTTTTTAATATATCGTCCATTGTCAACGTAAAAAACTTCGGCCGTGTGAAGTCCCCTTGCCTTATTGCTATCTAAATTTGAATTTGATACATAATTTCGATGGCTTTAACATATTTTGAACCCACACCACAATTTTGTAATCCACCTTCTATTGCTCATATTCCTTATGATAGTCTATAAATGAAAAGTACAAGTTTTTTTTGTTTCTAAGGCCTTTTTGATGGTTTCGAGTTGATGATATGTAATTCTGAATGTAATATTGTTTTCTGAAACTTGCTTGTTCATTGTTTTGATATAATCCAAATTTGTCTATTAGCCTTATTATTATTTTGAAGAATAACTTATTTATCTGACGTAGAAGACTTATTCGTAATATAATTTCCATACTCTGCCTTATGCATGCATTTTAATGTCAGACCACCATTGTTTCAGTCTTGCGATATTTTCCCTTCTTCTAAACAGTTATTCAGCAGTATTTTTAGGTATCTCTACAAAACTAATGTTTATATTGTATTTTCTTTTTCGTGTTCTTGGTTTTTCAACCTTAGAGTCGTACAAGTTTTGATAGTAATTTCTTGTTATTTGGATGCTTTCTTCGTTGTGATTTCTTACAGTTACAAATTCCCTTTTAAAGTGATTATATTGATGTTTGTATTTAATTTTCTTCGTAATTATTTCAAATTTTCATTTTCTTTAATTGTCATTTCTGTTATATACTCTCTATGTCCCTTCTTTTATATTCTTTTTTATAATTATATTTAATTCAGCGTTTTCTGTTAGCTGTAGTTCACTAGCTCTCTTGTTTTTTTCCATTAGCTGTTTAGTAACATTCTTATTATGGTATTTTACTTATTTCTAGATTATACTTGTTGTCTTTGTGTTTATTAATTCGCATTTTTCTTTCACACTTTACTCTATCGGAGATTTATTCTTAGAATTACTTAGTATTTACCTTTTTTTGTAAGATTTTCTAAACTTGGTTTTTATCCGTTCTCATTAGTTTTATTAGATCTTTTTGGGTATTTACCTTATGTTCTCTCTTATTATTCTATGATCATTGAGTATAGAGAAATTGTTAACTACCATCAAATCTGTACCTAGACATTTGTTAGATGTTGTAATAAAATCGATCTCTTTCTGTGTTGTGATATTCTAAGCTCTCCATATCCATTTTCCACTTTCTTCTTTCTCGAAAAATATTTATTAGGTAAAAATTTTTATTTTTAAATATATTTAACTAATGTTCGACAACTTTGATTTCTTTACTCTGTTCTAAATTATCTGACTGATTTCTGATCAATCATATTCTTTGTTCTCTACTTTGGAATAATAACCGGTCAAGTGCAAGTTGAACTTGCGCAATTAGTGCTCCGTACGTTGATTGCTTTTAAAATAAAAAAAAATTGTTACAGAGGTATAAAATGATCAGTGACTTCACAAAATACACCCCAAATGAGTTTTCAACAAAGTTTGTTTCCAATCTTTACTGAAATCTGATGACCTTGAAATTTTTGTTTTGTTTATATACCATATAAATTATTAAAGGTAATGCACTCGTGATAATTTTCGTTCAATCTACACCCCGTGGAGAATATTCCAGAATTTTTTCGAAATTTTTTGATAAATACTTTTTGAGATAAGGAACGGGACAGCGATTTTTTCGCGAATTTTTAAAAATAATACAAAGAAAAGTGCGCGCAAGTATAATATTATATATATATTTTTTACTCGTGTTTTCACAAGCTTTCATTTGACACCACACTCGATGACCTAGTAAAAAAATTTTGTTTTCACTTAGGACTTCACCCCCCCAAAACTAACCCCTTAAGTCAAAATTTAATTCTCAAAACTATATGAGGCCATCAATTCCTACATTATTACCAAATTTCACCTTTCTATGTCAAATAGTTTCGGAGAAAATCGGGTGTGACAGACAGACAGACACCGAAGTGATCTTATAAGTGTTCCGTACGGAACACTAAAAATGATATCATGTTGGGTTTTGTTGAATGTTACTGTTTTTGTTATCTCTTTGTAGAACTGATCATCTTCTTCCTCTTTCTATTCCAATAGTGATACACATAACTGAATTATTTTGATTGGATAGCTCTTGGAGATCTGTAATCTAAGATATCTGGGTGAAATAGATCGTATTTCTTTAATATTTTGTTAACCTTTTATGTATGGAAAGTAAATTTCCGATTTACTTATGTTATTTTCTCGTATTTCGTAAAAGATGTGTATGATTTTCTTTCCTTTTTATCTTACATATTAAATCATATGAGGAAATATAAGGTATTTTTATTCAATTGTGCGAGTTGTTTAAGAGCCACTTTTCAAGATTTATTTTATGAATATATGAGTAAGTATACATAAATAAACAAGTAACTAATTAGGTTTTTATTTCCTATTTTACATATAAAATCAAAAAATAAATATGTTAGGAAGGTATATCATTGCTATTCTACATAACCACCCTTATCAAACAAAATCATACCCAGAATAAAATTAATAACAGAGAAAAATAAATTTAATAAATACATTAATAAAAAAAGCACAAAAATAAAAATTCAACAAATATATGAAACATTTCTAATAATTAATATGACAACAATTTTAATAACTGAAAAGAAATTTGCTCAATTTATTTATTTATTAGCCTTTTCCACTCTTAATATTTTCTTTTAAAGTTGACTACTGAAATGCGAAATTTAATATCGGGTGGTAGTCCATTAACATTTTTACCGCATTGCATGTAAAGGAACGTTTGAGGGATTGCACTCTGTCTTATGCCTTGGAATTAAAAAAAAAGATGTTGGTGACCTAATGACCTCTGGTGGATAGCACTTCTCTTAGTCAATTTATCGTATATGTATTTCGATTGTTTCGATATAGTTACGAATATTTTAAAAACTAATGTTGAGAGATGCTAAATAAATCTCCCTTTAAGGTACAATATAATCAAAGGGAGTTTAAAAAAACTGGAGTTATGTGGTCGAAACTAAAAATTCAATAGCTGTATTTGAGGCAGGCGTTTTGCAATTTTTATAACCCTTCTTTATTTTCTATAGTCAGTGTAGGCCAAAACAAGATATCGTCATATGGCTCATTAGAGAGAATAAGCACGTCAGTGACTTAAGTTTAGTATCAACACTGATTATATCTCCATATTTAGATAGAAGTTTGAGCTTAGAATATGCTACATTTAATATAAACGATCATTTTTAGTAATCTCACAAGAAGGCAATGCTGCAATCCATTAAGTGCAATACTAAAATCATTATTAGTCATTGCTATTCACGTTAAAGCCGAAAATAAGCCTTTGAGATTTGATGCTGTTAGGGATTGGCTCATGTGCTTTTAACAATTAATACATAGTTCCAAGGTATCCGTTAATATACTAAGACGTAAGTTTTATATCTTTTTGAGTAAAAGAGCTCACTCGGGGGTAGGGCTACCAATACACAAAAAATTTAAGCAGAGCATTCGGGAGAAATAGTATATAAGTGATAGAAAATTACAAATGACATTAAATATAAACGAAGAAAAAATACACTTGATAACTGTATACACACCAGATATCAGTAAAGATAGAGATGAGCGAGAACAATTTTACACAGACTTGCAGACACATATTGATACAATAAACCAACAGGAAAAACTAATGATAATGGGCGATATCAATTCTAGAAAGGCAACGAAGAACTGACACACATAATACAAAGATTTAACGAAGAAGAGGCGAATGATAATGGCGACATGTTGAAATTCTTCTGTGCTCTAAATATCTTAAAAATAAGTAATACTTTTTTCAAACATGATATGAAATACAAATATACATTGCAAAACTCTAGAGGCGGACAATCAGTAATAGACTATAATAACCAATAGAAAATTTATGTCAGAAACTATAGTAGATGTACGAATGTTGAATTCAGCTAATCAAAAATTGCTCCTATGTAAACTTAGACCTCACCGAAACTAAAACCTACCCAATTAAAGAAGAATATTGGGAGACATTTACTAAAGGGATGGAAAGTGACCCGTATGGCGCTCAAAGAAAAATCTGAAAAAAGTTAAGACGAAACAAACTTAATATAAAAGACAGAGACAGAGAAATTGTATAAAGAAGAAGAAAATAATAAAACCATACCTGAGGAAGTGGAAGAAGTAAATCTAGAAGTTACTTTAGAAGAGACAGAAAGAATTATAAGAAGTTTTAAAAATAGGAAAGCCTCAGGACCAGACGACATTACAAATGAGGTGTCAAAATGTGGAGGAGAAAACTTATATCAACAACTAGCACAGCTGTTTATATACATAGTAAAATATGGACAAATACCTAACTAGCATAACAGTCCCAATATTCAATAAAGGACAAAATACGTCACCCGAAAACTACTGTGGAATAACGCTCCTAAATACTACCTTAAAAGTTTTAACAAAAATCATACTGGAAGAAATGAGTAAGGAAATTCAAATAAGAGAGGAACAACAGCGATTCTGCAAAAATCGATCGACCTTAGATGCCATATTTATAGCGAGGAAGATAATGGAAAAAGCTAAAAAATTTAACAAACCAGCGTATATATTATTAAATTATTACAGGAAAAGCAGACAAACCAGAATTTAATAGAAATCATACATGACATTAACCCAGAATGTAGAACAAATATAAAAGTGGAACATCTACTGATCAAGGAAGTAAAAATAAACGCTGGAATAAGACAAGGCGATTCACTTAATCCCTTTATCTTTAATCTCGTCATGGACAGAATAGTAGAGAATCTTCCAAAAACTAGACGATTCAAAATGGGCAAGACACACTTCCACACAATCTGCTACCCCAATGATGCAGTCCTCATCTTCGATTCTGAGGACAACCTTCAAAAGATCTTTCAAGCCTTCGATTTGGAAGCGAGAAAACTAAACATGATTATCGACACAACCAAGACAAAATGTATTGTAGCTTCAAAAGAATTATTAAAATGCAAGCTGGAAATCCAAGGCAGTATTACTGAACAGACGTACCAATAGTAGGTTGTTTGACGGATATAGTATGGAAAAATAAATACTTTGCAATGGAAAGTAAAATAAGAAAATACAAGACAACAGTGAGACCGATCCTCACATTTCTTTACAGAAACAAGAGCTGACATATGTAAAACAGCACAAATGATGAGAACAACAGACATGAAGGTGATTAGGGACATACATGGAAAAACTATCCACTACAGAATCCGCAAAAAAGATCTGCAAGAAATAAATAAGATCCAAGAAATATTCAAATGTACCACAACTAGAAGAAAACAATGGACCACAACATATTGGTAAAAAGGGCCAAACTCAATAAACCCTGCAGGAGAAGAACTAGGGGCAGACCTCCGAAAAGGTGGAAGGAATGCTAGACGTTCACATCGGAAGAGGCCTAATGGGGATAAAACAGGCAGTATGCCTACTTATATGACACGCCAGATAAAAAAGAAGAAGAAGAGCAAAATAATGATAGATCTATAAATTGTCGTTAATGAGAATGGCAAAATTCAGAATGTTCATTAATTATTTTACGAATTCTAGTAGAGACTGGAAGTCCATGAGAGATTGGACCCCATTGGTTAAGTTTTCAAATAACTGTCTGGAAAACCATTGGACTATTTACCCCGAAACTTCCTCAAATTATAGGTAGTAGTTGTTCGCATAAATGCAATATCGCCCGAAACAGCACTACCGCGTTGTCTAAAAGGTGCTGTGAAATACAGAAATGTATACTGGGGCACTTGGAGAACGTTGACGGATATTACGACATCCTTGCCGATATCCTTAGGATATGAAAAAGGCGGGGAGGTGAACGACATAAAAAAAGAATACTATAGTAGGTAAATTATCGAATAACTAAAACTAGCATCGATCTTAAAAAAAAATAATAACAAAACAGGAAGAGTTTACTTAGAAGGTATTTTTTATCCTTAGTATATTCTGAAATTTGGTACATAAAATAGCAAATACCTAAAACGTTTGCAAAAATTAATTTTATTTATTATTAACCCATACTAAATAATAATAATAAATCTTTAGATATATTCAAGAAGCAATATATTATTATATTATATTATACATCCATTTCAAGGTTCTTGGACCCTACTGAGAATTTAGTTATCTTCTCATTATTTTTACTTAAACAAACTTTTAGTGTTAAAGTGGTTGCTTTTTGGATATCTCGTTGGGGAGCGGGATAGAATAACTCCTCCAGTACGTTCTGCCTATCGTAGAAGGCGACTAATAGAACAACTTAGGCAGACCCCACGAGGCATGACCCGATGTGATACCATCACATCGGCTTAGGCTGCGTGAAGTTGCTTAACGTTTCATGGCTGTGCCGATGTGTATGACGACTATGGGACCAAATAGCATGATGGCCTAGATACAAATAATTACGGAGGTAAAATAACCCCCTTCGGAACCCTGGGTAGGGGCAAATTCAGTAGCGTCAAGATGCAGAGATCACAACTTCAAAATAGATTTTCGCAACATACAAGGTTTTAACCTGCACGAACATAAATTCAGTGCACCACCACCTCAGTCAGATAAACCTCATGTACTCGCTTTCTCTGAAACCAAGGTCAGTTCATCGACCATCAACTTTCTCTATCCTGGGTACGACTTTTATTCTTGGTTTAGACGTAACTTTAGAATATGTCTTTTTTCAGAAGCGACATCTCTTGTCAACGAGAGAAGGCTCTAGAGCCCGGAAAATACGATGTTATATGGTTAAAAATAACAACTCAACAAACCACAAGGTTTATCTGCTGCCTCTATCGACCACCAAGTGATACTAACTTTAGAATACTTTTTGCTTCACTTGCAGATATCATTGATCATTTACAGATTAACTATCCAATTGCCGAAATTGCCATCCTGGGCGACTTTAATGTCCACCACATCAACTGGCTTAAATATTCAAATAATACCGACGAATAAGGTGGTGAAGCTGAATCATCCTCAATGAGTTGTGGCTTAACTTAACTTATTGCCGAGCCAATACGGATCCCTTATCGCGACAGAGAGACCAATCTTCTTGATCTCCTTTTAACCACCAATCCAGAGATTTACACTGTCACCATAAATCTGCCGTTGGGTTCTTCCGACCATAAAATGCTTTCTGCATCGAGTAACCTGCCAATCAGTAACAGAGAGGCGCCTAAACCGCACAAAATTTGGCACTACAAATCTGCTAAATGGGAAGAATGGGTTAGACGTTTGTTCTCGATCCGACGACCCATCTGACTGCGCTAAGAAGGTTTCCGATGTTATTTTGGTTGGTATGGATGCTTACATCCCTTTTTGAAAGAAATGCCCTTCCAACGGCAAGCCTTGGTTTGACGGAAAATGCAAAGAACCTGTCGCTTCTAAACATCTTGCCTACCGACAATGGTATGAAAATCCTGACGTCGTAAATCGTAACATCTTTATTTGTTCCCGGAACAGGTACAAAGAAATTATCGACGAAACCAAGGAGGTACACAGTCAACGAATTAGAAACAAACTTTTTGCTTGCCCCAACAATTCCAGGTCCTTTTGGTCAGTCACTAAGGCGGTTAGTCAAAATTTCACCAAATCTACTCTACCACCACTCACACGGCCAGATAATATTATTGCATCAACAAATGTTGAGAAAACAAACTTGTTGGTTGAAGTCCTTGCGCCACATTCTATTGTGTATTTCCAGGGAAAAACATCACCTACTATTCCCATAATATAGTCAAGTATGCCCCATATTGTCTTCAGACAGCATATCATAAAACAAATTTTAATGAAGCTAGACACCAAAAAAGCTTCTGGCGCTGACGGAGTACCTGCCATAATACTCAAAAACTGAGCGAGAGAACTAACACCAGTTTTCTGTAGACTTTTCAACCTCTCCTACAGAAAGAGAATATTTCATTCCTGCTAAAAATGCGCTATAGTTCAGCCGATACCCAAAAAAGGCAAGAAAACCTTGCCAAACAACTACCGACCAGTCGCATTGCTTTTAGTAACATTGAAAGTCATGGAAAAGGCTATCAATCAGCATCTTCTAAAATATTTTGAAGGATTCAATATCATTAGCAACCATCAATATGGCTTTCGTAAACATTGATCAACAGTAGATCTTCTAACTTATGTAACACATATTTGGAACAACGCAGTTGAACACTGTGGAGAATCTCGAGCGGTTGCTCTTGATATATTCAAGGCATTCGACTATGTTTGGCACGATGAATTGTTGGCTAAGCTACGCCCTTCTGGTATATCTGAAAAGTTTGTTTATGGCTCTCAAGTTTCCTCAAGGAGCTTTCTTTACGAGTAGCAATCGACGGGTTTCTTTGTAACACCACAGAGCTCCATACTGTCTCCTACTCTCTTTCTCATTTACATTAACGATCTGCTAGAAAAGACCAGGAATCCAATCTACAACTTTGCAGATGACAGTACGCTTAACTCATCATTCACTTTGAACGCTCGAACAACGGCTACTCATGCAAATGTCCGCAGACAGCAGGAGGTCGTTCAGCGTAACAAAGACCTGAAAGGAGTCACAATATCCAAATAGAATTTAACGCTACAAAAATCCAGGCAGCAGTTTTTTCTAAAAAAATTAACGTTGCTAAACCCGATATAGTTATGTCGTGGCAGTCCATTCCTTTAGCATCATCACCTAATTTGCTGGCCGTTAATTTGGGTACAAATATGTATTGACATGAACAAGTTGCAAGCATAGCAAAGAGAGCTTCTCAAAAGCTGGGAATATTATTATTTTGAACTAGAAAGCTTTACACTCCACAACACCTGTTAATTATTTACAAAACTCAAATGCGACCAACGATGGAATAGTCCTTCCCAAACATACACTGAATTTACTGGATTCTATTCAGAAGAGAGCTGTGGAGCCTGATTGGAGACCCGGAACTGGCGAGCAATCTTGATTCATTGAAAGACCGAAGAACAGTTGGCACCTTGAGTCTCTTCTACAAGTATTTTCGTGGAAAGTGTTCGATGGATATAGCCCCCTTAATTCCGCCCAAAATAGTTCATGCCAGAATTACATGTCGCGCTAATACTTCACATCCATATGAGGTTCAGCTTGTTACTTCTTGTAAGTTTTTCAAGCAGTCTTTTCATTGGAGAACCTCACCCTTTATTTATTATTTATTAATTATCATATAATTGGCCTAGGACCGTGTTTCCGCCCGAGTATAATTTACAGTGACTTAAGACCAACCTGAATCGCTTTCTCCGCATACATGTCGCTCCTGTAGCTTTTTAGGGATTTCTCTGCAGCACGTGTACTAGGCTCATCAAAAAGAAATATCGTATTATACTTGCAGGTATCATTTTTAATTTTAATAGAAATAATATGCAGAGGAAAATATTCGGGTTAATTTGCAAGTATCTGTAAAACTCTTCATCTGCTTATAAGTGTTCCGTACGGAACACTTATAAGATCACTTCAGTGTACGTCGTTTATCACACCCGATTTTCTCCGAAACTATTTGACACAGAAATTTCAAATTTCATACTAATATAGGAATTGAAGACCTCATCAGAGCCGTGTAGTTTTAAAAGTTAAATTTTGATTTAAGGAGGGGCGAAATCGGAAGTAAAGAAAAAAATTTTACCAGGTCATCGAGTGGGGTGTCAAATGAAAGTTTGGGTTCAAAAATATATATAATATAATACTTGCGCATACTTTTCTTTGTATCATTTTTAAAAAAATTGATAAAAGTTGCTGTCCTTCCACTTATCTCGAAAAATACTGATCAAAACGTACGGAACACTAATTGCGGTTGACCGTTTGTTTAATATAAGATGACGAATTTAGTACTTATTTTGAAACGACGTATTACATTAGAAGTAATAATATAAGTCTCAAAAAGAGAAAGGTCATTTGCTTATAAATTATTAATGCATCTTCCATTTTAGCTCATCCAAATCTTAAACTTTTTATAACGCATGGGGGATATGGAAGTATTTTGGAAACTGTTTATCATGGAGTACCTTGCCTAATGATTCCACTCTTTTTTGATCAATTTAATAATGCTTACCAAGCTGTTCAAAACGGATATGCATTGAAGATTTCTTACCGTGATCAAAATGAGGAGATTTTTATGAGCGTTCTTAAAGAACTTTTGGAAAATCCAATATACAGAAATAATGCCAAAAGAATACAACGTTTATTCCATGACAGACCAATGAAACCAATTGATACAGCGGTCTATTGGATAGAATATGTTATTCGACACAAAGGTGCTGATCATTTGAAAGTTGTTGGAAGAACCATGCCCTGGTACGAGTTTTACTGTATAGATGTCATTATCTTTCTTCTAGGATTTGTCTTCTCGACATTACACTTCTCTTATTTTATATTCCGAAAATTATTCTGTTCAAGAAAACATGAACAAAAGCAAAAAGTACACTGAGAGAGCCGGCAAGTGTATTTAATACTGACAACTATAAAAACGACTAAACTTCTAGAATAATATATATTAATAATTTGTATAAGGTAATGTACAGTATAACTATGCAATTTAACTGAACATATCTTCTAGTAATAATTAGTTAGTAAACCAACACGATTTTTTAGAGGAAATATACTTCATGAAAAAAGTAATCACATTACCTGTTGTAACTTGAAAATATGTTCGACACAATTATATTACTGTATATGTTTGCACACTGATGCATATACAAATTACAAAATATATTTTTAAATTATTAATTTTGTCATTTTTTTGAGACTACCTGAATTCCTAGGAAAATCATTAACTGTAACATAGATATTAAGATGGGCAAGTAATGAATTCAAATATCACTGAATGAATGAAGTTAGAAGCACGGTCCATTGTTTTGTGATATATGGTAATTAGTCAACTAAGTCTTGAATTCTATTTTTATCGAATAAGCCTAAAAATCTTCGGACATTAACTAAACCGGTTATTTTGAAAAGGAGTCATCTCCCTTTTTTCAGATTTGTCAGGAGAAACAAGAAACTCTTAAACTTCCATGCATTATTAGTTAGGATAACGTAGTATTTTTTATGTTTATAAAGCATCAAACGTGATGCAAAAATAACTTTTTAATGTTTTTTGGAACTGAGGGACGCCACAGAATTTTTTTTTTCTCTAGAGAAGATGACCCCTTTTCAAAATGAACTAGGTTTTTCATAAACAAAGTCCAATTTCTTTAAAAAAAAAACTGCGTTGTGATAAAATAATAAAAAAGTTAAAATTGAAATTCAAATGATAGTTAAAACTCTTATGACTATTCTTCAGCTGTTGCTGTGGGCCACTCGTTAATTTCATCCTAGAAAACTTTCTTGCCGTTAGGAATGAACTGATACAATTTTCTGATGTCTTGCATTTTTTTATACTTATAGGAAGTGTTTCTTGCTTTCAAATGATGATATGAATAGCTGGGAGCTCTTGATGAATGCTTTCGGTAGAAGAAAATGGTGTTGCACAAGACTATCGATATAAGGCTTCGTAAAAACTTGTTGAGAACAAAATGAATCTTTTGCTCTTTGGAAATTTGCTTGCACAGAATTTTCTTTTTAAAAAAATTTGGCTACCAATTTATAAAAGCAGCAACGTCTTGATACGTTATGTGTTTCACTTAGAATTTCTGTGTGTTTGTAGAGGATGCAATAAACTGTTCATATTCCCTAGGGCAATATACATGATCATAAGGGATGGTAAGGAAGGTCGGTTCTGCGCATGCGCTTCACTTTGAAAACGGGTTCTAATTTCTCGAAGATGACTCATGTTCCAACTGACTATTAAAAGCCTAGTCTTGCTAAGCTGCTTTAGCTGGTGATAAATGATCAGTTTTCATATGAAATACACTAACAGTGATATTAAGGAACGGAATCTGGTGAAATGTGGTTTTGTGAAAAAAGTGGAGATGACCCCTTTCCAAAATGACCGAGTCAATTCAACCTGATGCAACTTATCGCGCGCAGTACCATCATTAAGAAACTGTTTATTTAGCTGGTGCGCATTAATTAAAAATCAACTTTCACTCTAGTAACAGACGAGTAATTTGTATGTTTGCTTTCTTACCTCTAGAAATTTACGTGCGATTAGTTGCTGTCAGTTTCGTTATTATCCCATGGCTCACACTTTAAAATAGTTCAAACAACAACTGACAAAGTCAAAACGATATATTTCCAGGTGTCATACTTAGGGATGGGCAATAATAGATCGTACCCATCGATAGTCGTTAGCGACCAACCTATTTTTGTTATGGATATATTAATAACTATCGATTTATTAATAACTATCGATAGTTAGTGATATATTAATAATTATAGATATATGGATGTTCAATTTTTGGATTATCTTTTATCATTTACTTCCCCGTTGCAGTGGATATTAATCTAATTCTAAAATTAAATCATGGGCATATTGAACATAAATTGGTATTTAACGGCACTTTTTAGACAATGTAGTCGTGCTGCCAAAGATGTCATTGCTAATGACAACTACCTATGTATGTGAACAAGTAAAGTATACTCAAACAAATAAATAGGTATATTTACTTACGGGGGATTACATCCGAGCCCTTACGCATAATAAGCCGGAACTATACCATGGAGCCAAGGCCTACCTATAATCTAGAAGCATTTATTTACTAATTAGGTAGGGCCTAACCCCATAACTACTAATACATGAAATGGTTTAAACAAGAGTATACATTTGCGTCTTAAGATATTTATATGTTAGTAACCTAAATAACTTAGCTTAGGCCATAGGATTTTATATAAATGTGGTAAGAGAGAACTTAAGATATTGGAACTTCAGATACTTTATGATTATAAACTTAAAATTGAACTTGAGATCAACTTAAGGCTAACTTTAAGCTAATCCTGAGGTAGTGGGTCGGAGGGGCTTGGGTATGATATCTGGGGTTGGAGGGAGGTCCATACGTGTTTCTGACTGTGAGGTTGGGATTGTGAGTAGCTTCATCCAGGAATTTGAGCTAAGCGTTGGTCATGAATTCCCAGATTGTCGGCATTTGGATATCTCGATGGATTTGGGTGTTGCAGATGAACCATGGAGCTTTGGCGATGATTCGGATTGCCTTGTTTTGAACGGTCTGGAGGATGTACGTGTGTGTGCATGACATTTGACACCATGCCAGACTAGAATATGTGAAGCTGGCTCTGATGATCATTTTATAAATTGTCAGCTTGTAGCATGTTGACAATTTACCGGACTTGTTTGGAAGATGGTATAGCTTGCCGAGGAGCTGTTTGGCTTTGGTGGTGGAGGAGATGACCTAGTCCTTCCATATTAGCAGCTTAACGTAGTGGAGGCCCATGATGTTGCTCGTCTATTGGATTCCGGTGCCTTAAAAGGTGCCTTCATGGTGCTGGAAGATTTTCTGAACATAATGGCTTGGTTCTAGGCTAGGTTGATCTGTATTCTTCAATGTTCAAACCAGGGGACTAACATGCTGAGATGGCGTTGAAGGCAGCTGATCATGGTGTGATCGTGGACCATTGGTAGTGACGGTGTCTTCGACATACATGAGCAAATATACAACATGAATTTACCAACTAGAATAAAAAAGAAAGAAAAATGACCGGTCAAGTGTAAGTTGAACTTGCGCAATTAGGGTTCCGTACGTTGATTGCTTTTCAAATAAAAAATTTTGTTACAGAGGTATAAAATGATCAGTGACTTCACAAAATACACCCCAAATGAGTTTTCAACAAAGTTTGTTTCCAATCTTTACTAAAATCTGATGACCTAGAAATTTTTGTTTTTTTTTATATACCAGATAAATTATTAAAGGTAACGCACTCGTGATAATTTTCGTTCAATCTACACCCCGTGGAGAATATTCCAGAGTTTTTTCGAAATTTTTTGATAAGTGCTTTTCGAGATAAGGCGGGTGGACAGCGATTTTTCGCGATTTTTTAAAAATAATACAAAGAAAAGTGCGCGCAAGTATTACATATATATATATATATATATATATATATATATATATATATATATATATATATATATATATATATATATATATTACTCGTGTTTTCATAAGCTTTCATTTGACACCACACTCGATTACCTAGTAATTTTTTTTTTTTTTTTCACTTCCGATTTCACCCCCCAAAACTAACTCCTTAAGTCAAAATTTAACTTTCAAAACTACATGGCTCTGATGAGGCCATGAATTCCTATATTATTACCAAATTTCAACTTTCTATGACAAATAGTTTCGGAGAAAATCGGGTGTGACAGACGGACAGACAGACGGACAGACACACCGAAATGATCTTATAAGTGTTCCGTACGGAACACTAACAAAAGAAAAACAAAACATCACACAACTAGATTACCTATATGTTGTTAAATCTATGGTGTTTCTTTAGATCTGTATATATATATATATATATATATATATATATATATATATATATATATATATATATATATATATATATATAATATATATATATATATATATATATATATATATATATATATATATATATATATATATATATATATATATATATATATATATATATATATATATATATATACATATATATATACATATATTAATGAACTGGAGGCAGAACTAGAGAAAATAAAGTGGACGATCATAGACATGGCTGAAGTCCGGAGAATAGGAGAAAAACGTGTAAAATTGAAAGTGGACGCATATTGTTCTCTAAAAGACACGAAAACAAGAAGGACGGCAGAGTAGAGTAGGTATTTTAATCAACAAAATAATAGTAGACAAGGTTAGTCATTATAAGGCCATATCGAAAAGGGTAATTTCAATAGTTGTTGATATAAACAAAAGATACAAATGTAAATTTATTCAAGTAAAGAAATTTTATGAAGAGATCACCGAAACAATAGAAACTATCAAAACAAAATACCCAATAATAATGGGCAACATAATCACCCAGAAAATGCAAAAGTAGGAGTGCGAGAAGATCCAAATGAACAAGAATTAGACCCATTTGGGTTAGGAAAGAAGAATTCCTGGGGAAAAATACTGAATAACTATATTCAAGGAAATAACGTATACTTGAACACATATTTCAAAAAACCAAAACAAAGAAGATGGACATGGCAAGACCCAAATGAAGACATAAAAAATGAAATCGACTACTTCATATGTAATGATAAAAACATCATCATAGTTACAACTGGACTTAACACAATTAACGACGAGCAGTATTTAGATTTGGAAACCCTAAACACAAAAATAACAAATGGTTTGATGCAGACAGCCGAGAAAACGAAAGGAAATAGAAAAGACATGAACTACAAACCAAAGATAGAATATCTAACAAAATCGAACTGGCGAAAATTAATAAAACGATCAGGAAAAAATTAAGAAGGGAGAGAAGGAAACATAAGAATATTAAAATAAGAGGAACTCTGAAAGAACGGGAAAGTTTAAAAGACCTACGATCAAAAATGAGTGAGGGAAAACATCGAATAACAAAATTGATAATTGGAGAACACAGAGAAATAACACAAGCCAAAGAAATAACAAGAACTATAGAAATATTTTACAGCACCTTACATAACAGCAAAAGGGCACCGCCCCCAGAAAAAGAAGGAAAGGACAGAAAGAAAATTACAAACATAGGATCTAAGGAATTACCAGAAATCTTAATTGGAGAAATAAACAACGCTTTGAAGAATATGCCTATAAAGCGAGCACCAGGAGAAGATAGAGAAATTGCGGAAATGATAAATTATGGTGGAAACCCCATTCTAACAATTAAAACGAATTTATAACAAATGCCTAATTGACTCCCGAATATCAAATGCCTGGTTAAATGCCATAGTAGTCTTAATCTTTAAGAAAGGAAACAGATACAAACTAGAAAATTACAGACCTATAAGTAATTTTATACAAACACACATACACACAAATACAAAGTTATACTTTTATTTTAGTTTTGCTTAAGGAGCTTTTTTAATAATTGTACTATTACCCACAAATTGATAATTTCGAAAAAAGTTTAATCGCTCAACTGAGAAGGTATTGGTTTCACAATAAATGTTCAATATGGCCACCACCTTCGTTAATGCATAAATAATGTGTCGTAGGAGTACAATTATACTCTTCTTAAAATGTCTTTATCTCGTAAGGCGTTAGCAGTGTTTTGAGTCCTATTCCACAATTGCTCAGTGTTGTCGATTTGAACTTGATAAACTTTCGATTTCAATGCACCCCAAAAGAAAAAACCGCATGGATTTAAGACTGGGGAACGTGAATAGGAGCATCTTCACCTCTTCCGACCCATTTATCTGGGTAACTTTGGTTCAAAAAAATTCTCACATTACGCCCAAAATGGGGTGGTGCCCCATCATGCATAAAAAACATGTCGTGACGTAAATTAATGGATAAGTTTTCCAATAATTCAGGAATAGTTTCACGGATGAAATTCAAATAAATGTCACCTAAAGTCGATCTGGTAATCTAAACGGTCCGATCAAATAGTTCGCGACAAATCACATCCAGACATTAATACTGAATTCGCGGTGAAACTATCTTTGTTGCACAGCATGTGTGTTTTCTTCAGCGTAAACATGCTTATTATGCATATTCGTTATACCACGTCGAATGAAGCGTGCTTCATCTGTAAACAGGATTTTAGTGTGTTAAGCCGGAACAGTCGCTATGCGTGTTTGAATAATTTCGGAAAAATGCAAACGGGATCCAAGATTTGAAGGTAAGAGTTCCTGGATGGACTATATATGAAAGGGGTGAATAATTTGTTGTCTAATGATCCGGTTAGTTGTAATTTTTAGTATTCCCGTTTGACGTTCAATTAAACGGATTATCGTGTACAATTGCAAGGATTTCCTCTTCCACATCGAATGCTCTAGCTTGTGAAGGCCACCCAGCATTATTCCTGATCGGCTTAAATTGTCCAATTTCTCGAAGTCGTCTCTCAACATTGGCAAAAGTCTGATGATTAAGAGTCCGAGGATGCGAAAATCTTTCGTGATATATGCGAGCCCTTTTACGATCGTTGCCGTTACAAAAACCAAACACTAAAATTATACCAGTTTGTTCACCCAAAGTGTACTCCATAATAATCTAGATTTAAAACACTGTTGAGCTTCAGAAGGGATTAATTCTCGTTAATACTCGTAAAACTTGTTTGATATCCGGAAAAATTACTTTCTGTCGGTATTACTACAAGCCAGTTAAGTCATAGAACATATGATATCTTACAACATTGCCAGAGTGATTTTTGAGCGTTACCAAGTAACTATACATTGTGAAGAAACGTGTGAAGGAACGCATTTGCGAATTTGACAATGGAATTAAAAAATGAAAACAAATAACCCACTATCTCAGAAACTGTTGCTCGGAGCAACATTTACCAAGAGAGCTTTTTTAAACAGGAGAAGGCGGAGAATACGAATATTTAATTAAAAATATTATGCAAAGTGGTATAAAAAGTTGTGATAATTTAAAAGTATACACAGTGGAATAAGTGGCGCCCCCTACAATTTATAACAGAACTGTAAGCTGATTTCGATTTCTCATCTCAGAAAAACCCTTAACACCGAATCTTGTACAAATAGTATAATTATTAAGAAAGATAATTAAGGAAAACAAAAATAAAAGTATTATTTTGACACCCTGTATCTAGAAAATTACGAATTTTTGGCCTAAAATTAGTTGGATTAAATGGTCATATTTTCATCCCAGAAATCCACGGTAGCTCTCTCTCTCTCTCTATATATATATATATATATATATATATATATATATATATATATATATATATATATATATATATATAAATATATATATATATATATATATATATATATATATATATATATATATATATATATATATATATATATATATATATATATATATTTTTTTTTTTTTTTTTTTTTTTTATGGGTCTAGCACACGTGCTGCAGGGAAGTCCCTAAAGCGCTCCAGGAGCGGCACGAGTGCGGAAAAAGCGATTCACGTTGTTCTTGAATCGCTGTAAATTGTACTCGGTGGGAAACACAGCGCTGGGCAAATTATTCCAAAGGGATGACGTTCTCCATATAAAAGATTGCTTGAAAAGCGTTGTACGCGGAGTAACAAGCTGAACCTCATACGGATGCGAAGCACCAGCGCGACGTGTATTTCTAAGATGCACCGCTTTGGGAGGAATTAAGCGGGCTACATCCTTCGAACACTTTCCATGAAAATACTTGTAGAATAGACTCAAGTCGCCAACCGTTCTTCGATGTTCCAGCGAATCAAGGCCGCCGGTCAATTCCGGGTCCCCAATCAGACGGACCGCTCTTCTCTGAACAGAATCCAACAAATGCAGTGTATGTTTGGGAGCGGAGCCCCAAATGTGGGAGCAGTATTCCATAGTTGGTCGAATTTGGGCTTTGTAAAGAATTAACAGTTGCTGTGGCGTGTAAAGCTTTCTGGTTCTAAATAATATTCCCAACTTTTGAGAAGCTCTCCTTGCTATGCCTGCAACATGTTCATGCCAAGACATATTTGCTCCCAAACCAACGCCCAACAAATTGAGCGACGATGCTAGGGGAATGGAGTGCCCCGACATAACTATGTCGGGTTCAGCAACGTTAACTTTTTTAGAAAAAACTGCCGCTTGGGTTTTTGTAGCGTTAAATTCCACTTGGTTACTGTCACCCCAAGATAGAACCTCCTCCAGGTCTTTGTTAAGTTGAAAGACCTCCTGTTGTCTGCGGATACTCGCCTGAGCAGCCGATGTCCGAGCGTTCAAGGAGAATGAAGAGACAAGCGTACTGTCATCTGCAAAGCTATAGATTGGATTCCCGGTCTTTTCCAGCAGATCGTTAATGTAAATGAGAAAGAGAGTAGGAGACAGTATGGAGCCCTGGGGTACACCGGCGTTGATAGTGAGGGTGTTAGAAAGAAATCCGTCGACCGCCACTCGTAAAGAACGCTCTCTGAGGAAACATGAGAGCCACAAACAGAACTTTTCAGACATACCATAAGAGCGTAACTTAGCCAACAATCCATCGTGCCAAACACGGTCGAATGCCTTGGATATGTCAAGAGCAACCGCTCGAGACTCTCCAAAGTGTTCAATTGCGTTGTTCCAAACATGTGTTACATAAGTCAGAAGATCTCCTGTTGATCTATGTTTACGAAAACCATATTGGTGATCGCTAATAATATTGAATCGTTCAAGATATTTTAGAAGATGCCCATTGATAACCTTTTCCATGACTTTCGATATTATTGAAAGCAGTGCAACTGGTCGGTAGTTATTTGGCAAGGTCTTCTTACCTTTTTTAGGTATCGGCTGAACCGTGGCACATTTCCAGCAGGACGGAAATATTCCCTTTCTGTAGGATAGGTTAAAAAGTCTACAGAAAACTGGTGTTAGTTCCCTTGCACAGTTTTTGAGAACTATGGCAGGTATTCCGTCAGCGCCAGAAGCCTTCTTGGTGTCTAGCTTCATTAAAATACGCTTTATGGTGCGCTGTCTGAAGACAACATCGGGCATCCTTGACTGCAATATGGGAATAGTAGGTGGTGTTTTTCCTTGGAAATCGACAGTAGAATGTGAAGCAAAGAGTTCAGCCAACAAGTTCGCTCTCTCAACAGGTGTGGTTGCAATGGAATCATCTGGCCGTGTGAGTGGTGGTATGGTGGATTTGGTAAAATTTTGACTAACTGCCTTAGCGACTGCCCAAAAGGACCTGGAATTGTTGGGACAAGCGAGAAGTTTGTTTCTAATTCGTTGATTGTGTGCCTCCTTGGTTTCGTCGATAATTCCCTTGCATCTGTTCCGGGCATGAACAAAGATGTTACGATTTACGGTGTTAGGATTTTCACGCCATTGTCGATAGGCAATATGTTTAGAAGCAACAGCTTCTTTGCATTTTCGGTCGAACCAAGGCTTGCCGTTGGAGGAGCATTTCTTCGAAAAAGGGATGTAAGCTTCCATACCAGCCAAAATAACATCGGAGACCTCCCTGGCGCAGTCAGATGGGTTATCGGATCGAAAACAAATGTCCATCCAAGGGAAAGTTCGAAAGTATTCCATAAGATCTTCCCATTTAGCAGATTTGTAGTGCCAAATCTTGCGCGGCCCAGGCGTATTTTTTGTTACATGATATTGTCCCATATTTAACGGTTTAGGCAGCGTATTGCAAGAGAATGCGCTAACGGCAAACTTTTTTCCGACTTGATTCACTATTATCGTCACTGCTTATTCCTTATGTTAGCACTTAAATCGGATAAGTGGTTCTCGAATGATAAGCGCAGTAACGGACAGACAGTCAGACAGACAGACAGAGAGACGTTGCATTCTATATATATATATATATATATATATATATATATATATATATATATATATATATATATATATATATATATATATATATATATATATATATATATATATATATTATAGATTTATATATATATATATATATATATATATATATATATATATATATATATATACATATGTATATTTACCTTTAGCAAAGAAAGTAAAATGCTCTAATACTTTGTTAGAGTATTAGAGCTCAGTATATTATCTAGATCTAGTGAGAATTGAATTAAACTACAAAAAAGACAAGGTTCAAGAAGATATATAAATTTCAGAAGAGATTCCAATACGTCTTAAGCATTTTGGGGATTTAAATTAATTAAATAATTAATTTATCACGCAACGAATCTATAATATATATAAAATGCAACGTCTCTCTGTCTATCTGTCTGTCTGTCTCTCTGTCCGTTAGTGCCCTTATTACTCGAGAACCACTTATCCGAATTACGTGTTATTTTTTAATTCATACGTATGTTCTCTGACCAGGTTATAGGACATATTTTATTACGTTAGGAAACATAAGGAATAAGCAGTGACTATAATAGTGAATCAACACGGAAAAAAGTTTGCCGCTAACGCGCTCTCTGGCATTACGCTGCCCAAACCGTTAAATATGGAACAATAGGCTATTATGTAGCAAATAATATAATATATATATAAAATGCAACGTCTCTCTGTCAGTCTGTCTCTCTGTCCGTTAGTGCCCTTATCACTCGAGAACTACTTATCTGAATTACGCGTTTTTTTTTTAATTCATACTTATGTCCTCTGATCAGGTTATAGGATATTTTTTCATTACGTTAGGTAACATAAGGAATAAGCAATGATGATAATAGTGGATCAAGTTCACGCGAGCGGAGCTGCGGGCACGGCTAGTCTTTTATAAAAATCATGTTTAGCAGGCATGCTTAGGACGAATATTGGTCTTAATCTCTTTTACACGTCGGGATCGGTGCCTAAGTCTATAGCACCCGCAATAATTACCTATTTGTTTCCTTTTATGAGCACGCGTGTGCGGAAAAAACGATTCATGTTGGTATTGAATCACTGTAGGTTGTACTCGGTCGGAAAAACAGTCCTAGGCAAATCATTCCAAAGGGATGATTGGTGTTGTACAAAAAGTAACAAAATTAACCCCATACGTTTATGATGTATTAGCGCGACGTGTCTCAATAGCTTGCACCGCTCTGCGGGGATTTAAACAGGCTACATCCATCTAACACTTTCCATAAAAATACTTGTAGAATAGATCCAAGTGGCAAACTGTTTTTCGATGTTCCAAAGTATCAACGAGTCTCCATTTAGGTGCAGAGCTCCCATCTGAATAGAATCCAACAAATGCAGTGTATGTTGAGGAGTAGAGCCTCAAACATGGGAGCAGTATTCCATCGTTGGTCGAATTTGAGCTTTGTACAGGGTGAGTCAACGATAGAGTAAAGTTCATTATCTCATTTGTTTCGGGAATGACGAAAAAATGTTAAATACAATAGTTTTAGGGAAAGTTAAGGTGCACAGTTCAAAATTATTTTTGAGTCTATATGGTATTTCAAAAAAGTGTAGCCGATGTAACATATGTTTTTTTAAGTGGAAAATCTTATTTTCTAATTATTTTTAAACTCTGCGTAAAGTTTTTTTATTAATAATGTTATATACCTAAACCTAGTAGTTTTTCAAATATGTATTTCAATTTTTTTAGAAAAATACTAGTTTTGTAAAAAATTGCCAGTAGCGCCATTGTTTCTAAAGGTGGAATACTCATAATTGGTATGAACGTTCTATAGAGATGAAGAAAAAAGATATATATAAAAATATTTGAGTTAGATGCTACAGGGTGTTCAAAATAAATTTATACATTTCGACTATTTTAAATTGAGAAATCTCAAATTTTTTAAATGGCACACCCTATATATTATTATTTTTTCTGATAGATTTTAAAACCCTTCAACTTTTATTAAGTGTGTCATATACCTGTTTCTAATAGTTTTCGAATTATTTTGATTTTTTTATTTTTAACCTTGTTTTTAATACAGTTACGCTATCGTGAAACCATAAACAAATAGTTAATAATATTTTTAATATAGTTTAACTTATCTAATGATTAATTATAATTACGTAATAAATGTTCAAAAATATGCCCACCTACTTGAATATACGTGTTTAGTCGTTTTACTATATTTTCCTTCACTTTCCTTAGCATAAAGGGCTTTATTCTCCTGCACGCATCCTGTGTCCTATTTTCCATATCCACTGGTGTTGTAGGGGGATTCACATAAACACGATCTTTAATGTAGCCCCACAAAAGAAATCTAAAGGTGTTAAGTCACATGATCGAGGGGGTCACTGAATGAATCCGATCCCAAACTTCCCGATGGTACTGAGCAGGGGCTCCGTCTTGTTGTATCCACATTTGTTCCCTTTCAAAGTTAACAACTTGTTCGAGAAACTGGGGTAATTCGTTTTGCAAAAAATTGAGATATCTAGGCCTGTTAAGCGATTCGCGGAAAAAATATAGACCAATAATTCGAAAATTTAATATGCAGACCATACATTTAGCGACCAATAACTTTGGTTTTAAACTTCCCGGACCCAAAATGGATTAACTGTTGAAAAATAATGCATGTTATAGCTGTTAACTGCTCCATTACTGCGAAAAGTAGCTTCATCAGAAAACATTATTTCGGATAAAAAATTTAGTTGTGCCTCTATTGCTCCGTTCATGGTGGTAAAAAAGTTTACTCGTAGTTCAAAATCACAGTCTTGAAGTTCTTAGTATAGTTCCATATGAAAGGGATGATACTTGTATTTTCTCTTGTTCCGATTAGCCATAGATTGGGATATGTCAGATAAGTCAGTTAGCTGACGGCTGCTGACCTGGGGATTATCTTCAACATGAAGTAAAATCTCCATTTCTTTTTCCTTATTGGTAGCATTCTGGTTTACTACTTTCCGTTTCGTATACTCAACACTACCACTACCATCAAACCGTTCCATTAAGCACTGAAAAGATTTTCTATATGGTATACGTCTTACTGCCAAAAGACAATTTTTTTCCCTCTCGCCCTGTATATAAACCATATCAATTAATTCATTTTTAGGAAAATCCATAACTATTACCTTTTTAGGCCATTTACTACAACAAATTAAGCTATTTTTACTTGCTTAATAGACATGTCAAAATTTGAGAAAGCCTACATTTTTGTTTTGTCTTGGCAATTATGTTATAGCGTAAGTGTTTTAAAAACAAGGGTAAAAATTGAAAAATTCAAAATAAATCGAAAACTATTAAAAATAGGTATATGACATACTTAATAAAAGTTGGAGGGTTTTGTAAAATCTATCAGAAAAAATAATAATATATAGGGTGTGCCATTTAAAAGATTTTTCAATTTAAAATAGTCGAAATGTATATATTTATTTTGAAAACCCTATAGCATCTAACTCAAATTTCTTTACACGTATCTTTTTTTTTATCTCTATAGAACGCTCCTACCAATTATGAGTATTCCATCTTCAGAAACAATGGCACTAGTGGCAATTTTTTACAAAACTGAAACTAGTATATATTTTTTTTTAAATTAAAATATTAGAAAAACTACTAGGTTTAGATATATAACATTATTAATAAAAAAACTTTACGCAGAATTTAAAAATAAATTAGAAAATAGAATGTTCTATTTAAAAAAAAAACATATATCTGACACACTTTTTTGAAGCACCCTGTATCCTCAAAAATAATTTTAAACTGTACACCTTAACATTCCCTAAAACTACTGTATTTAACATTTTTTCGTCATTCCCGAAACAAATGAGATAATGAACTTTACTCTATCGTTGAGGAGTATAAAGCTTTCTAGTTTAAAATAGTTCTTTACTATGCATGCGACATGTTCATGCCAAGACATATTTGCTCCCAAGTTAACGCCCAGCACCTTGCTTGATGATGCTAGGGGAATGGAGTTTCCCGACATAATGATCTCGGATTCAGCAGTGGTAACTTGTTAAAAAAAAAACTCTGGGTTTTCGTAGCATTAAATTCTACTTGGTTACTCTCACCCCAAGATAGAATTTTGTCCAAGTTTTCGTTAAGTTGAACGAATTCCTGATGTCTGCGTATATTTGGTTAGTATCCGATGTTCGAGCGTTCAAAGTGAAGGAAAAAATAAACGTACTATCATCTGCAAAGCTGTAAATTGTATTTCTGGGTAAACGAAAAACGGAATAGAAGAGAGTATGGAGCCTTATGTCACCCCTGTATTGATCATGAAGGCATTAGAAAGAAATCCGTCGACTGCCACTCGTAAAGAACGCACTCTGAAGAAACCCAAGAGCCATAACTACAACATTTCAGACATACCATAAGGATATCACTTAGCCAACGATCCGTCATGCCAAATACTATTGAATACCTCGGATATATCAAACGCAACCGTCCCAGATTCTCCAAAATGCTCAATTGCGTTGTTCCAAACACGTGTTATATAAGTTATCCTGTTGATCTTTGCATACTGATAATCGTTAATAATGTTAAATTCCAGATATTTTCAAAGATGCTGATTGATAGCCTAATAGAAAGAAAATATTCACTTTTCGTAGGATGGGTTGAAAAGTCTACAGAAAACTGGAGCTAATTCGCTTGTGCATTTTTTGAATACACTGGCAGGTGTATCCATCAGCGCCAGAAGCTTTTTTGGTGTCCAGTTTCATTAAAATACGTTTTATGATATGCTGTCTGCATCCTTTACTACACTATGTGAGTGGTGTTTTTCTTTAAAATCGACAGTAGAATATAAAGCAAAGAGTTAATAACATGTCGTCCTCAAGTAAATTAAAAAAAATACGGTAGAAAAGTAATAAGTATAAAGATTCTCTGGCCAACCTGATTGATAAAAACAACTTGACTCAGGAAATTTATATGACCAACACACTGATTAAAAGGGAGCCCGGCTGACTCGGCTTGACTTTAATCCTTTTTGGAAATCACAGGCAATATAGGAGGTGCAGCGATGATAGGCCTATTGAACGAAAATTTCGTGAGAATACCAGGTCTTTGTTACAATTAAACAGTAAAAATCTAAGCAATCTTCACAGGACACTGCCATATAAATGAGCATCGGAATCAAAGATGATTGGGATTACAGATGGTGCTTGAAAAAGGTTATTCATTGTTAATAAAAACGCTATTGTATGTATAGTAGTATAAGTATAACTGTATTGTGTTATTTATAAATATTTTAATGTATGGATAGGTGTAAATCACAGATCTCGTTGTTTAAACTGTTGCTATGATTAAATAAATAAAAAAAATATATGTACTTAAAATGTTTATACACTGTATAGAAGGTCCCTTTGTTGATTTACAATTAATAATGTCCGGTGATTTATAATACACGCTCAAACCGTTAATGTTATTGTAAATTTAATGTGTAAAAGATTCAAAATATAGGTCGGCTTATTTTGATAATAATAGAGCCAAAATCGTGTTTACACAACCAATTTCCTTTCCTGCAGCCTATTTCATTTAGTACAGAAAACTTAAATTTTAAAGCAGTGGTATTTTTAATGTGAAAAATTTACCTAAAATTATATTAAGCTATTTAGTATCCGCCTGTAATAGAATGTTTTGTTAAGTCGTGGAACCAAAAAAGTAAAATAAGCTTTGAACGGACTTATTGTTTAATGGCCCTTTCTTGTATTTATTGGGATATTTTTGGCACATCGCATCGTTGCAGTAATTTTCATGTTTCTAATTGTGTTGCACCTTTTATACAAGTTACTTGACTCGAATCGTCGTATTTCAGCGTTTTAGGCGGCCATAAATCGATTTCCTAAAACTTGTCTCGGATAGAAAAAATTTGCTACCTAACAATGTTGAATATGTTTAGAACAATAAACGAAACCGCCCTGGCCCCTTACCCATTTGACAGCGCGCGCGTCGATGTCTTAGCTGGAATTTGATCATTGCTCTGTCTCTCTTCTCGGCATTCGTTACAAAACAGTTATGTAGAAAAGTGGTTTTTGTTTTTTGGAGTTTATCTTGAAGAAAATTATGAGGATTTGAATATTACAGATAACAGCGCATAAATATTGCTAATTTTTATGTATTCTTTTGAAAATATTTAGTAATGTTTTGAAGGTAGAAAATGTTGGACGAAAACCCATTTTTCAGTGTTTAAAAAGGTATTTGTTATACTTCAGGGTGCGTCCCAGTGATTTTGTTGGCGTTAACAGAAAAAAGAGCATTTGCACACAAATATATCAATTATAGTCGTGATTTCCCGTGAAATCGAGGTTTTGATAGTTTTTAAATCAGACGGTAACGACCACGTGGTATTTTATGTTTATCGCAAAATGAATATTGTGATGAGCAAAGGAAAGAAGTGAAACATAAGCTTTCCTATTTGAGGTCACAATTCAATAAAAAGTGGATAGAGGAGCGTAAAAAAGCAGTTTTTCTTAAATAGAATGACGAATGGTTACAAGAAACAACCTAGGGTAAAACGCCGTTCTTCTGGTCGACCAACAAAGTCATTTGAAGAATCAAGTGAGAGGAGCAAACAGAGGAAGTACGCAGTGCAGTAGATAAAGAAGTAATAATGCGTGCTGCTCAAACATTCCTTCAAAGTCCTGGAGAAAGAATTGCATCCAGTATTCTAAAAGACATAACTAACTCTCCCCAGAAAGCATACCAGAACACAGTTACAACTAGATCCAATAGCCGCCCTCTCATTTCGAAATGGGGTTGTAACAGATCACAATAAGCACAATTTAAACAAAAATGCAATTGCACAATTTAAACAAAATGCAATTGACACCAACATTTTTCAAAGTAGATTTGCTCTACTACAATTGGTTCGTGGGACAAACAAGAAAGTTATTTGGCAGAATCCAACTCCCTCTTCGCCATGATACTGTCTGACAGATTGTTAAAGAAATAGTGGATATTACAAATTCTGAAATTGCTTAGACAGAAAATGCAATAAATGCTTTGGTAAACAGGGAATTCGTACAAGTAGACATCTCTTTTTCCACGAAATACACGACGCTAACTATGGTCGATGCAAAAGTGTGCAATGCTGCTACTTCAACAATGAAATGCTACATTTGTGGTGCTAGTTCAAAGCAGTTTAATAACCTCAATGTAAAAAATAACGTCGACACAAATGTATTACTGTTTGGCCTGTCTGTAATGCACGTTAGGACAATATTCGAAAATATTTTGCATTTGTCATACAAGGTTCCTGTGCAAAAGTGACAGTTAAGATCCGACAGTGACAAAGAAATTGTCAAGCAAAAAAAGGTAGAAATTCAGGCAAAATTCAGAGAGCAAACGGGCTTAATGATAGATGTGTCAAAAGCTGGATTTGGTAACACCAATGATAGCAATATCAGTAGGAGATTTTTTGCCAATCCAGAGGTGAAATTATCCGTGTCGATATTAACCTCATGAATCGCTTGACAGGGATTTTGGAAGTAATATTGAGTGGTCCTAGTGTCAACTTGAAAAAATTTGCAGACTATGGATACAAAACCGCCAAAATTTA
Source organism: Pachyrhynchus sulphureomaculatus (assembly GCA_019049505.1). Taxonomy (NCBI): domain Eukaryota; kingdom Metazoa; phylum Arthropoda; class Insecta; order Coleoptera; family Curculionidae; genus Pachyrhynchus; species Pachyrhynchus sulphureomaculatus. The sequence continues at coordinate 87,689,337 of CM032454.1, read as the reverse complement.
GGTGGAGTTGTATGCCTGGAATCCCATGATTCCTACGATGTACCATATATTATTTCAGGGTGCCAGAGTAATGATGAAGGCATTTTTTGCCCATTGGATTACTGTCCGAAGAAGCAGCAGAGGCACGAAACCATCACTCTTGCCTATACTGGCAAAATTTTGCTAGAAAATTCTGGAGAAAAGAATGTAATTTAGATGTTTTCAACAAATTATTGCTCAGCTCAGATCCCTTAATATCTAGTATAAAAAAAAAGATTTATGTCGTTTAGTAAAGAAGTAATACAAATGCTTGTTTCTGCTGAACCCAATATTAACGACGAGAGTTCCTAAGAAGAAGAGAAATCCGCGGAGGAATCTACAGAGGAAGCGAAGGAATAGAACTCGGGCTCAAACAAAGAGGCGTCGGATTATTTATCGTGAATAATTATTTTTGTAACTTCTGTTTAAGTCAGCATGTTTTTTTCTCAATATACTATTTTTTTGAAATGTTAAAATATATTTTTCTTCAAAATATGCACTCAAAAAAACTTTTGCTGCTATATTTAGAAATAAAACACGATTAAAAATATCTGAAAACAAAAAAATAATTTTAGCCTCAGAAAACGTTAAAATACCCCTATGTGCGTTGTAGTAAAGCATGTACAAAAATAGTGAATGTCCTGATTATTATCAATATTCACTTTATTAATATTAATTTACAAGCTCATTATAATAGGAAGTAAAAGTTAAAGAAAATTATATATTATTAGAGAAATAAGTTCAAATGGTGCTTCTAGATAGATATGGATATAGTAATAGCAAGTAAAGAAATTTGGGAAAAAATTTCGGATATTGTCTTAAATATCGTACGTAAAGGCACTGAATCCGTGAAGTATTTACACTAAAAATATAATCGTAATTTGTATTTAATTACTATTAATAAATATAAGAACTAACCCCTAGTTAATATTTATTGTAGACTTACCTAAATTACCGATACTTGCCTTAAATACTTTAGTTCGATTCGGAGTTGTCTGAATGACAAAACCAATCCAAGCTTGCTACTTGAGGCCAAAATATCTTACGAAATAGACAGCAGCTCTTCTTCATAAATTAGAGTATTCCAAAGACAATATCTGTTAATACCAGGTGTACAAGTATGAAATGCGGATTTTTTTTTTCTAAAAAAACATGTTAAATTCGGAATAATGATAAAAAATGCTTTATTCAAAGTATGCTCCATCACTTGTTATACATTTTTCCCATCTTTCGGGCAATTTGTGAATACCACGCCAGTAAAAATCTTCCCCTTTTGCTGCGAACCATTCATCGAGCCATTTTTCACTTCTTCGTACGAACCAAAGCGCTGCTCAGCAAGTGCGTGACCCATCGATGCAAACAAGTAGTAATCGGAAGGAGCCAAGTCTGGTGAGTAAGCCGCATGGGGTAGAACTTCCCAGCTGAGTGCTTCCAACGTGTCGCGAAATGGTTTTGCCGTATGTGATGGGGCATTGTCAGAAAGAAAAATGACTTTGTGTTGCCTCTTTCGGTATTCTGGCCTTTTTTCAAGCAGCGAACGGTTCAAATCGGTCAATTGTTGTTGGTAACGTTTAGTATTAACCGTTTCCCCAGGTTTTAACAGCTCATAATAGACCAAGCCCCTCTGGTCCCACCAAACACAGAGCATCGCCTTTCTTCCAAAGCGATTCGGTCTTGCGGTGGATGTGGATGGTGCGCCTGGGTCTACCCATGATTTTTTGCGCTTGGGATCCTCAAAATAAATCCACTTTTCATCCCCTGTAACTATACGATACAAAAACGACTTCCTTTTGTACCGAGCGAGCAAAATGTCACACATGTTTTTGCGCTGTTCCATTTGCCTGTCGTTCAACTCATGTGGTACGCATTTACCGGTCTTCTGAATCTTTCCCATCTCTCGTACCCGATTGGAAACAGCTTGTTGACTAACGCTCAATTGCTCAGCGAGTTGTTTTTATGTTTGCGAAACATCTTCGTCCAACAATGTTTGCAATTCCACATCTTCGTATTTTTTTAGCGGTTTTCCACGTTCTTTGTCTGCACTTTTGAAATGCCGAAACTATCGTTCACACGTATCTTGCGATTGAGCATGTTCACCATAAGCTTCTCGAAGTAATCGGTATGATTCAACAGCAGTTTTCTTCAAATGAAAACAAAAAATTAATGCTGTCCGCGAATGCTCTTTGTTAGGTATAAATTTCGACATATTGAACACAACAACACAACACTATGCACACACTTTTCCAATTTATCACTCGTGCGCGTCTGACACTTGTTGATGACACAACCAAATGGCGCAGTGTCAAATCTGTATAGCACAAACTGCATTGGTGCACCATCTGTTGTCTGAAATCCACATTTCATACTTGTACACCTGAGAATAAACCGCAATATATTCTACGACAATTCAGCTCTCCGAAGGCGAGTATTTCTAATGAGAAACCATAAAATCTGTAATTAATTTCTGAATAAGAATAGGTCAGGTAAATATTTGTAGTGACAATGACGTAAATTCTAGAATTGTGACACATATAACAACGAAATAATTTTTACTACTTTTGAGTGAAATGCAGAATATTTTTATATCTGAACACAACTGTTGGAATATGCATCTTAACTATTTTGACAACGAAATATTATGAAAATATACTTGGGATATTAGAATAAAATTCAAGATATTTGTAGTTATATTTGTGTCTAGGCTGGGCTCTTGTTCCAATTGGCTTTGGTCCGTCAGTAATTAGTATACTGTACGAGCATTGGGGTTGGAAAGATCGGTGCCCTTTCTCACTTTATTGTTGTGGACCACGATTTTCTCCAGAAACTTGTCATGTTGCTGTCTGACATATTCTGTTATTGTTATTTTAAAATATGTACTGTTGTACCTAGATATACCAAAATGCACCCACTGCTATCCAACGTGTGCGGTATTAAACAGCTTATATAATAGCTCTCTCTTTAAAATGGTGTGCATATGCTTGACAAATATATAGCAGTGTTGGGCTTTTGGATACACTATTTTTCTTATTCAGTACTGAGTTCAATTATGCGGTGTTGATATTTGCCTTTTGTATGTTGCCGTTTTTTTTTTTCTATACTGTCCTCTTATTATAGGGCACCTCGAGAATACGTGCTCAGTCATCAGAAAGATGTACTGTTCAAAAAACGATGTCCATGTAGTTTTCTTGTTGTATTTTTGTAGTCTTTACCTTTATCCTCCCATATATTAAGGTGTTGCTGACCTAATGACCTAACTAGGGCTTCTATATATGTTTCAGACTGCTATGTATCCACCTATTGCAAATCACTAAATTTTCTGTTTACGTATGTCTGTTAAGTATGTACTGAACAGAAGAGGAAATAGCGAAAATTCTTAGGGCATCTTGCGTGCATGGCTTTCATAAAACTTATGCATACATTTGATACACTTAAACAGGATGTGCAATAGACTAATAAAACCATAAAATCAAGAGGTTTACTACAGTGAAAGAATTCGGAGGCCCAAATCTGGACGATAACTTTCAGTCGAATTAAAGTTACGGCAAACATTATCAATTGGCCTTGTTTGATAGAAAGAGGTGGCTTGTGGGCTTAAGGATGCTAAATCAATTACTCTTTCAAGTGAAGTGCTGCCTGTTACCTCATTTACATTCAATGTGATAACTTCATTCGCCTATAAGCATACCAAATATTTAGTATGCAGATATTAATAACATCACAGGTACTCATTGAAAACCCCAAGAAATTTAAATTTGATATTCAAATTTAAAACTAGTCAAGTACTATCACTATATATGTTCTAATATAATTTTCGCGGGTATTCTAAATATTTGGTAGTGGACATATGATCGCACAAATTTATGTAGAATGTATTTTGGGCTTTGATGCCTTCTTTAAAATTTAACTAGTCCTTTTAGGTTTCAGATATACAACCAGTCTAAATTAGCTTGCTAAAATTTGTTAAAAAAATTAAGGTGTATTTAATAATTTCTCATATCCACAATCCTTGAAAAAATAAACCTTGTTAAAAAGAAATAAGAAAATTGATCACAAAGTTTAATACGTACTATTATGAAAAACATTTTTAAGATTAAAATTGAAGTTAATACGTATGCTGAAAAGTTTTTGGTCTAGCTACTTAAAACACATTTTTTGTGCAAAATTTGACTTTATTCATCAATATAGTCTCCATCGAGAGCGATACAATCAGTCCAACGCTTTTCTAACATTTCTATATCTTTCTTGTACAATGATTTATCTTCAAAATAGGCCTCAGTTTCGACAATGCATGCAATAATAATGTATTTTCAGTATTTTAATACTAAAGCTATCCTATGACCTTAATTACAAACTACCAAGAATAAATAAATTTATTCATATTTGTCAACACATATCTGCTGCGTTGACAAAACTAGAAACGATGCCTCTCTATTGCTCTCTGCCACGTCCACCAAATCGGTAACAGCTTCGCAAGAAGTTCCGATTTGTCTCGAACATTCGGAAAGTCTGCCCAAAAGTATAGAAATGCTGCACCTCGTTCAATTACAGCCCGTCTCAGTCGAGTTGATCCTTCTACTGCTATCGGATTTATCGTGAATGTGTATGTTGTAATTTACGTGGTAATTGAAATTCAAGGTATTAAGTATTCACGACAGTAAATTTATACAGAATCATGGATAAATTTTTAAATGGGCGTAAGCGAGCATTAGACGATAGTGAAACATCAACAAGTGCACAGACGAGCGTGGTTCTGAAAATAAAATCAAGAAAATATTCTTAAGAATACTTAAATTTAAGGTTTACCAATACTGAAGTAAATGAAGAAGAAAGGCGCCTGTGTGTTATTTGGTTAAAAATCTTGGCAGCAGACAGCATGAAACCAAATAAACTTAAGCGACATTTGGAAACGTTTCATAGTGAATACCTTAACAAACCCCGAGAATTCTTCGAATTAAAATTAAAATCATATGTAAAGCAGAAATCATTTTTTAAAAAAACTTTGTCTGTGAATGAAAAAGCTTTATTTGCCTCTTACAAAGTTTCATATAAAATACCCAGTTGTAAAAAGGCTCACACCATTAGTGAAGAGCTTATTTTGCCAGCAGCAATTGAGATTGTAGAAACTCTGTTTGGAGATAATTTTGCCAAACAATTGCTATCCATACCTATATCAAATGACACTGTTGCCCGTCGAATTGGTGATATAGCTGAAGTTCTACAGCATCAGCTTTTAGGGAAGTTGAGTAACAAATTGTTTTCAATTCAGCTTGGTGAGGCAAGAGATAGCAATAAAGATGCTCATTTCATTGCCTATGTTCGATTTTGTGATGGTTTGTCAGCAGTAGAAGAACTATTTTTCTGCAATCCAATAGAACTCAAAGCAACATCACTCGCATTATTTGCTACCTTAAATGATTTTATAAACGAGGCAAATATGGAGTGGAAAAATTGCATCGGAATATATACCGATAGTGCTCATTCAATGTATGGAAGATTTCAAAGTGTACAAGCACTTGTGAAACAAAAATCTCCACTATGTGTGTGGACACTGTGTATTATGTTATGGCTTCCAAAGAAATGAGTCCTGCTCTGAATATTGTGCTCACTACAATTGTAACCGTAGTAAATTCTATTCAAATGAAACCCCTAAAATCTAAAATTTTTTCTGCACTTTGTAAAGACATGGGTGCCGAACATTCAGCGTTACTATTTTATTGCGAGCAAGATGGTTATCAACGTCCGAAGAAGAACTCTTCATAGACTTCACGGCAAGTGGCGAAATCAAAAGACAATTTAATAATAAATCACTCGTTGAATTTTGGACAGGGGTCAATGAGTTTTCTGCACTGGAAACAAGAGCATTTCGTATACTATTACCATTTTCAACATCCTACCTTTACGAAACCGGATTTTCTGCGGTGGCTGCTTTGAAAACAAGATATAGATCTCAACTAAATATAGAAAAAGAACTCAGAGTTTCTATTTCTAATATTAAACCACCCTTCGAAAATCTCTGCTCTGCAAAACAGACCCAAGGAGGTCACTAATAATTATTAAACTTGTTTTTAATTTAGTATTGATATGTTAATTATTAGGTAAATACATTGTGCAGTACTAATATAATCCTATTTATAGGTGTATTATATCAGTGTAAATGTGTATTTTATTTTTTATTATGTCAGAATGTATTTTGTTTTGCTTTCCTTTCAATAAATTTTATTAAATGTTTTTAATGAATGTTTTTAATAATAATTTCTTTTCGATACGCTCGCCCCCCCCCCCCCCCCCCCCATAATGTAATCACACCCCTAGTGGGGCGCGCCCCACAGGTTGAGCAACGCTGGCTTCCGAAATTAACAGTTTCTTCCTGGCTGCACATCTCTTATAGCCTGCCCTGTGTAAACATTTCTCACTATTTGTGAACACACATTTTTCGAAAATAGTTTCCTTACTTTTTCTTTTAATTTTGGTCCACTTTTCTTGGAATCTATAATTATTTGTCTAACAGTACTGGCCTCTTCACGTGGAGTCAAGTTTTTGGGACAACCGCCGCGTGGTCGAATTTTACAGAAAATCGTTGATTTATACTAGTTTACAATGTACTGAATAGTAGCATGCGACTTTTTAACCATTTTTCCTATATTTCTGTACGATTCACCATCTTTCCACAAATCAATTATGAACTTTCGAACTTGAAATGGAATTTTTCTCTTGCTCAATTTTAATACTACTTTGAAAACCCGCTGCAAAATTACTAGCAACAAGTGACAGATTATAAAGTATGACCGAAAATTATTCATTTGTTTTCAATTTAGCAAACAATAGATAGCTTAATAAAATGCGGCCGATTATAACGTGTTTTTTTCAGTGCAGTTCTTGAGTGTATGTGTGTATGTTTTTTTGACATTAATTTTGTTTACATTTTTATAACAATGACGTAACTTCTAAATAAAATGTTCCGTAGCTATTTTTAATACTAATCCTCGTTGGTTAAGTTTCAAATATTAATTCAATTAGTTAAACATAACAGAGAGGACCGACTGTATGTATATCTAAATGAATATTTGTGGCCAAAAATTTAAATGAGATGGCTGTAATATAAATACACTAATCAATAAAAAAAAAACAATGTTTATCAATATAACTTTTTTTCCTTTTTTAGAAATAAATAAATAACCTTTAACAAAGTATTATCACGACCGACTAACCCCATCGACGTGGGATAGATTCAAAACTCTGTAATTAACCTGGAGCGCTACCGACTGTAAAATACCGTCTAAAGATAACTTTAGTCGCACTTTATTAAACCACAACCTGAAAAAAAGCATAGTCTGACATAACTGATTTATTTCTAATTAACATGTTTCTTTAAACAAAATACAATTATAATAACTCGGAAGCTAAATAGTAAAGGTGAAACTAAAGTGAAAGTATTACTTATGCTGCTCAATTATATTCACTTTTACATCTACTATATTGATAAGAAGCTTACAATTATTGTCAAGGGAAGTCCGATAGATGTACAAGAACTTCTGAATTATTTTTTTAATGAATGTCAAATCTTATTTGCTATACTACGCTGGTAAACTTTTCGGAATATGCAAAAATTTTAGAAATGTTCACGCACGCTGGAAAAAGCAAATCATAAAGTTGCTCTTATTGCTATCCATAATCCAAAGGATTCAGAACGAAAGTTAAAAAAATATCCGTTTAACTGGATATTGGGAAAAATATAGAGGTAAATTTAAAATATTAATTTTTTAAATATTTCGTACTATTTGACTGTAGGGTTTACATTTATTGTAAATAGAAGGTAGATACTATGAAATTTAATTTATTTCCATAAGTATATAATTTCGGCAGTTTTGTATCGAACATAATATCTTTGTCCCTAACACGTTCTTTAAATAATATCCCAGGAGATCGTATACTAGAAAATCACTTTCTAATGCTAACAGAAGGATTACAGAAAATTAAATAGATTTCTTATCCAGTGGCAAGCGGTTTGAGAAAATATGAACAAGCAGTAGTAACATACGCTGATGTAGATGTCAACAGCGATCACAACCCAGTCGTCATAGACCGAATGAAACGTCCTTCAGCAATTAGAAGAAAGAACCGCAAAGAAATAAATATTACAAAACTCCGATATTTGAATGTTCAGAACCATGTAAATACAAGATACGAAGTAGAGTTGATAGGCTCCGAAAGATCGGATCTAATAAAAAAAGAAACCGTTTAAGGTAAGATAAAAATTACCATAACTGGAATGGAATTTTATAACATTGAGTTCCCTACAGTAGGATAGAAAAAGGGATGGTATCTGAAACATTATATCGCATAATATATGAGCATTTGATACACTACACAATGTGGTTCAATAAATTAGAGATAGACATTTTGAGTAATTACAGTACTTTTATAGCAAAATAGTTACAGAAAATTAATCATCTTACAAATATTATATCATTTAAAGTTTCAAATATAATAATCAAAAGCACTTGGAAATATTTCCATCAGTTTCTATTTTTTGTTATTGGATTTGGTTAAACATAACTTTTATAATGGAATAGTGTATTTTCTAAAATTTCATTATGTATCAAATACTATAATAAATTATAAAATATTCTCTCCTTAAATTTTACTCATTATTTTTTACTTATTCACGCTACTCTTAGATTCAGTGCACTTAATATATAAATAGAGATTACTCGCTTGTTTCAATAGCGGACTGCAGAGAAATAATATTTATACGGATGTTAAATCTCTGTTTTTCTTTTAAAAAGGCTGACGTTACGTAATTTGAAGTATTACTTTACGAGATCACTTGACTTCTTCTGAACTGCTAATAATCTGCATAATCAAACGTTTTTTGCTTATGTAAAAATATTTTTGTTTTTTCATAATGATATCAACTCACTGACTAATTATATTATTACGCAATCGTTTGTGGCAGGCCGAAAACATGTTTAGGTTTTTTGTAATTGAAATTCTCTTCAAATTTTAGGAACAGTTATAAAGATTTCGCAAAGAGTTTAATATATTCACATCGAAATATATCTTTTATCAAATATGGGCTATAGCTTTTAAGATTCCAGAAATACTTTCCAGAAAACTTTTACTCTGCAATAAAAATTTTGATGCTGTAGTCATCGAGAATATGTGTAGGAATCATTTAAAAATACAATTTACAACTGGCTTTTCTCCCTTATTTTTAAATATATTTTGTTTGTTTTAGGTAATATTCCTTGTATAAATTCAGCAATAGGAAATCCTGTAACGCCATTTTATATTCCACATTTTTCTAAAGTAGGGCCATATTTTAATGGAATGAATTTTTTCCACTGAGTCCCTAATTTTGTTATAAGTTCAATAGTAAAACACTACTATTAATTTCTATAATAAAGTTTTTGCAATCAAATTTTGACAATCCTCCAGATATAGCAGCTGTTTATCATAACATATCTTTAGGCCTAATGGGTTCTTGTTCAAGTTTAAATCAGGCTGGACCATTGTTACCTAATGGAGTTGAGACAGGTGGTCTTTATATTGACTTGCCAAGAAAACTACTAAATACTCCTTCAAGACTTGTTAGATGATGCTAAAGATGGTACTATATATTTAAGTTTAAGATCATATAAAGATTTGCCTGTTGATACAAAAAATACGTTATTATATGTTTTTGGAAAGCTAAAACAAAAGGTACTATGAAAATGGGAAAAAGATTTCCCCAGTAAGTCTGCAAAAGTTTTGATACAAGAATGGTTGTCGCAGACAGATATACTGGGTGAGGCAAATAAAAATTCTACAATAGTTTTATTTTTTATTATTTCATCTTAACAATTTATCAACGAAATTACTTATTGTTAATATGCACTTATTAACAATTACCTACCATGTCAAATTGGAATGAATTTCCAATGTTTCAGTACGAGTTAATAAGAAATCTTCAGAGATCTTTACCACACTGATTGTCGATTGACGTATTCCTCTGTAAATTGTTCCACCTGTGATGACATATTTTTTCTTAAAAGAAATGCCGCTTTTATCTATATGCCCCCTCCTCTTAAACCTGGCTACAGCACTACTTATACCTAATTGTTGTTCGTTTACTAAAATATCACCCAGTGTTACAATAGTTTCCTACTTGTGATTAGGGTAGTGTTCATAATGGATTGTTCCCTAACCTTTCATGAATTTAAACTGGAGACTGAAACAAGAATTTTAATATTATCCACATTTTCCAATTGTTGCTAATTAGAGTCTAAAGAACATCACCGGAACCGATTTTAGCGAAAAAGGTCTCTCATTATTTGTCGTCACTTCGCAAGTGATACTATCTATATTAAATTTTCAATTAAAATAATTAATTTTTTAAATTATTTGGGATTTGGGAAACCACATAAGGTCTGAGGTTCATCCCTCGAAAATCGCGCTGCCTGCCTTTAGTGTTGGCTGTCCCAACCACTCTGTCGACTTGTGGCTTCTGTTTCAGCCTCTGATTCAGTACTAGGTATGCATATTTGGTACAATTCGTTATACCTTACCACTAAGTTATGGTATTTTTACTGGCTTTGCTACGGTGAAACTAAGAGTTTGAGCTGGTCAATTAAATGTTTAAAGACTGTCCCATGCCCTTCCCTTCAATGTGCCTCTAATTTAAGATTATAAATGATATACATGTATGAATACTACTGAGCTACATCGCCTAAGTGGTAAGAGGTGAAAGGGATGGAGCCCAATAAATTTTGCATATTTTTGATACTATTATATAAGAGTTTTTTCTGATTTTAAGGTAAAATGCCAAACAGATTTTAAATATAAATATGTATGCAGAAATATATAAGGGTTAAAATGTGGGGGGATACTTTGTATTATATGTCCTTTTAGAGAGTCTAGAAATCAAACTTAAAATTGTGTTATTTTTTTATTATTTTCAATTATTTATGGTCGAACACATTAATAGTTGCTCGCGTGGAAAGCAGGTTAGTAGCATTGCTTGGTACAATCATTTTCACGAGTAGGGAAATTTGAAAAATTCTGTTATTCATTGCTTTTAACAATTTATAGTCAAACATATAAAATGTTAAAGGGGCGGGAGAGAGCTGTATTAGAAAAATTACGTTATATATATCATCTTGTATTTCATTTTCATGGTAAGAGTTAAAGAACCTGAAAACTGTTATTTTCAATTTTAACATAATGCTGAGAAAAAAATATCATGTTTTGATTCTACATATCTCTGAAGCCCCTCTTCTTCCATTTTTCTTTTCGTTTTGTGTGAGTAATAGTATACAGTAATTATTTATTTTTTTTAAAAGAAAACGTCAAGTACTATAATGCTAAAAAAATAACTCCATTTGAAAGTATCTTTATGGTATAATGAAAAACATAGTTTCCAATGTTCATGGGTAATTTACAGTACTTACAGCAGGTAAGAAATCTACAGTTTTTGAGTAATATCGCTTTAGAAGGAGGGTTGAAAGGGTTGGTAGTTTATCAGTTTCGTAAAATTTCAATATAATAATAAGAAATTTTATTTGAGTTGGTTTCAGATTATAAACAAATGAATATTTATATTCAAATATATAAGGGTGATGGAGGAAATCTGAGAGAAGTATCGCTGATATATGTTTGATAGGGCAGCGGTTTTAAAGTCCAGGCTTCTAAAAATCATATACTTTTTAGTGTTCCGTATAGAACACTTTTAAGATCACTTCGGTGTCTGTCCGTCTGTCTATCTGTCATAGCGGATTTTTTTCCGAAACTATTTGACATAGTAAAGTTGAAATTTGGTACTAATATAGGAATTGATGGCCTCATCAGAGCCGTGTAGTTTTGAAAGTTAAATTTTGACTTAAAAAGTTAGTTTTGGGTGAAATCGGAAGTGTACAAAAATTTTTTTTACTAGGTTATCGAGTAGGGTGTTAAATGTAAAAAACACCAGTTCAAAAATATATATAATGTGCTTGTGCACACTTTTCTTTGTATTATTTTTTAAAAATTTCGAAAAATCGCTACCCCCGATTATTTCGAAAAGTACTGATCAAAAAATTTTGAAAAAAAACTCTGGAATATTCTCCACAGAGTTTAGATTGAACGAAAATTATCACGAGTGCATTACGTTTAATAATTTACCTGGTATACAAAAAAAATTCAAGGTCATTAGTTTTCAGCAAAGATAAGAAACGCACTTTGTTGAAGACTCATTTGGAGTGTGTTTTGTGCAATCACTGATTATTTTATCCCTCCGTAACAAATAATTTTATTTTAAAAGTAATCAACGTACGGAACACTAATTGCGCAAGTTCAAGTTGCACTTGACTGGTTATTTATTATTTACAATCTAAACAGAAATGTTATGTATAGGTTGTGATTATGAGGGATCTAAAAAAATCGATCGGTTTTCCACTTTCTACATGGTTTTGATTAAAAAAAAATGTCAACTTTATACTAACCTTTTCAGATGTAAAGATAAGCAGTTTAAAAGGTTTGGGATGTGCGGGTAATTCCCAGTTTTTTTAATACATTTCTCACTATAAGGTACCATGGCCTTTTTGAAAATCGGTTAATAATGATATTTCAAATGGTAAAATAATTTTGCTCGGAGTCAGTATAGGATGTATAGATAAGTAACAAATCTCGATCGATTGGTCCTTGACTAAGTACGAAAGCGAAACTATACTGCTTGTGTCACACGTAGGACTATTTCTCTAAGCACAGAAAGTGTGTATTTCTAAATAAAACCGTAGAAGGAAACGAGAGTGCTGTACTTGAAGCAACGTCCAATATAAAGAAGACAATTTTTCAATTTAAAATTATTGAATTATATCAGTTTTCTATTGGATGCAATAAATATAAATTATTTGGGTATAAAAAATAAGTGAATTTATTACATACGTGAACCCTTGGTAACAAAAATAAGATCTGTCCAAAATTAAAAAATATTGGGGCCCATGTGGGATTCGAACCCACGACCTCCGATATTAGTAAACTAAGGACGGCGCTCTAACCAACTGAGCTAACAGGCCTACAGACTTCACCGCTTTATGTTTGAAATAACGAGATTTTATTTTTAGGACCTTGAAATAGCTAATTTAAAAATCAACAAAAATAAAGGTCACTTCCAAGATATAATTCTTGACGTTGTGGCGAAGGTAAAATTTTTAAAAGTTTAAACGACTGCCCTTATTACGAACTACATATATGACGACATCTTGTTGGTATTGTTAAAATAACGTAAAAGGAAAACACCATCGTAATGCGTTTAAAATTACCTGACAAGGGATTTCTATAGGCACAGCACTTAAAACGCATATCATAGGTTTTCCAATGGCAGTTAAGCAAGGGTTTATTGGATAATACCTTTTTTTTTAAGAAATTTTCAATGAAGGGTTTCTTTAAATGACCTGACATTTTAATGTATTAATAAAACGTATTATTTATTTGAAAAGTACGAATGTTTTTATTTTAATTTAAGGTACAAACATAGAGGTTATGTGTGGAACACAATATCCGATAAATGGCCGCCTCGACCCTGTTTGCAAACGTTCACTCTTTGGACAAAATTTTCAATAACATTTTGGCATAGTTGCAGACTAATTTCATTAATTGTGTTTAAGTGCGTCTAATTTCTTCCTTGGGCTCCAGAATGATCTGTGGATCATTAGCATACAATTTTCCTTTCAGAAGACCCCAAAAAAAGAAATCCAATGGCGTCATATCGCACGATCTTGGTGGCCAATTTGCATTGCCGTTGCGCGAAATAACAAGACCATGAAACTTCGTCTGCAATAACTGCATTGTTTCACCCTAAGTGTGTGAGGTTGCGCCATCTTGTTGAAAGAGTATGTCTTCCAAGTCCATGCCGTTCAATTCATTCCATAAAAAGTTGGTTATCATGTCACGATAACAAACACCATTGACGGTAACCGCATTTCTAGCAGCATTCTCGAAAAAGTACGGCCCAGTCACTGCTGGAAGCTGTTGGATCAGTTATGGATTTTCGGTATCCCAAATTCGACAGTTTTGTTTATTTACGTAGCCACTAAGTTGAAAATACGCCTCATCGCTGAAGATGTTTTTCTTCGAAAAATCACCACCGATTTGTTGATGCTCCAATATCCAACTGGCGAATGTACAGCACTGCGCATAGTCTGCTGGTTGCAGTTTTTGTGTCAATTGGATCTTATAAGCATGCAAATGCAGGTCTTTCATCAAAATTCGCTGCACAAAGCATCTTGAAATATTCAATTACTGAGCACGATGGCGAATCAAGGTGGAAGGACTTTTGTCAACACTCACACTCACTGCGGCTATGTTTTCATTCGACCGGCCGCTACGAGGACGGCCACGGCTTTTCGCAATCAAATTTTGCACCACATTGTTGCGAGATGGTGCGTTGTGATGACCAAAAAACGTGCGGGCTTTTCGAACCGTCTCTGCAGAATTTGTGAATTTTCACAATTTCTATGCGTTGCTCGATCGTGTAATTCTCCATGACTAAACCTCAATACCTCTTGATGCCAGTTGTCAAAGATTAGTACTCTATGTTTGTCACAAAAAAAAAATAGCGCGCTATTTAAAATATCACGTTATCATTCATACGCCTTTTATAAACTGAAACAAAATCTTTTTTTAACGTAACAAAACATTTTATTTACGTTAGTTGAACTGTTTGTCACTACTCAGAATATATCACCACTACACCAAACATTTTGTTTTTGTACTCGACAAGCGTTTCGCTAATCATGTTAGCTTCATCAGAAGCGATGATTGATGATTGGTATAGTCATTTTTAGGTAAAGGTAAAATTTAAGCCCTTAGAAACAGTTGTAAAATATAAATTCAACTATGGCAATTTCTCGTTAGGTATTTTATGCAAAAAAGGCTAAAAAGTTTCTTTTTTAATTGTTATTCTGAGTGAAAAAGACTGAAGGCAAATTGTGTTTCATATGCGATTATTGTAAGAAAAAAATTTAGTGATAATTTGAATACAAAAGAAATTAATTCGAAATACTTCGGATACAGTGTCTTAAAACATAAAACCTCTAAAAGTAGCACAGGTGTTTTATACCTACAAAAACAATGAAATAAAAAAAATTGCTACAGTTCATTTTGTTGTTCTCCAAAATATCGGGAAAATTTATGTACACGTGCATGCGTTCGAACCAATTCTCAAAACATTTTTTCCACTCTAAAGTTAATACCTCAAAAACATAGTTTTGAAAGGATTCAACAGCTTCTTCAGGTGATGAAAATCACTGTCCACGAATTTTTTTTTTACATTTGGGAACAAAAAGATGTCGTTAGGCAATAAATTGGGTGAATACGAGCATTGAGACATTAATTCGATGTTTTTTTTTGTCAAATAATCAATTGTTTGATGTGCTGTGTGAGAGCTGGCATTATCATAATAAGCAATGTTACCGTTTATTTTTCCTGATTTCATCGATGACTTCAGCGAACAAATTGTTGTATACCATTCAGCATTAACTGTTCTTTGATCCTCTAAAGCAATGGTCGCAACATGTCCAGTATAATCAAAGAAACAAGCGATCATTTTTTTGGAAGGGCTTCGCGAACGAACCACTGTTGTTGGATTCAGTTCATCATGAAACACCCAAACAGTTGATTGTTGCTTAGTTTCCAGCTCGTTTGAATATATCCAAATTTCGTCTTCTGTTACGGTGTTGTATACGGATTTTACATGTCCTCGATCGAATTTTTTGAGCATCGAATGTACTGCAGTCTTCGATTTGCTAAGAAAGCCTCTATCTCACGGGAAGTTATATGCCGATCATCTTCGATCATGTTGCACAAAGCATCAATGTTTTTTGTAACAACAACCAGTTTTGGTCGACCTTCACGAAATTCATCGCTGACGGAAGCACGACCATGACGAAATTCTGTAAACCAATTGCGAACAATCTTTTCTGATGGTGATTCATTACCTAAAGTTAAACAAAGAAATTCGAGGCATTGTTGTTGAGTTAGGCCTTTACTAAAATCGTCAAAAATTATTCAAAGAAAGTCTTCACGTGAAATTTCCATTTGATCACGAAACTGTTTTTTTTTAAACGCTCACTATAAACAAACTACTCGGCCAATTTCTGAGCTGCCACTGTTTTAACAGTTACAAATGTCAAAACAATGGCAATGTCACATCTCAATAGCGCCATCTAGTGGTCGTCTATAAAAACTTAAAAGACGGCCCTCGTATTCGTTTTGATGTAATTAATAGGCTAAGGGAAGGTCCATGTCTTCGGAAAAAAAATTAGGTTGTATGTTTTAATTTGTGTTCTTTATTTACTTTGTAAACGTAATGTGAATAATAATAACTGTTGACATCTATAAAATATAATATACTATGTTGTGTCATGAATTCAGGTAAAAATCAAAAGTACTACTAATATTTGAAAATAAACACAATGTTGCCGGTTACTCCAACATTGCTCTCTTGGAAACCACTTAAACACTTCTAAATAGTATTTTAAGGTTAACTCGTAGCTACCAACGGGACACGGTGACGTCAAACGGCGAAGAGCCAATTCAATTTTTGGAACGCATTACATAGAAAAATGTGTCTTAATGGTACTAGTAACAAGACAGAATTACACAAAATAGAGTTTACTCAAATTGAATCAATAAACAAAGGGTTAATTATACATATAATAAATTTTTAACACCATATGAACTAAAAATACCATCAAAGCAAACAATTAATTTCAAGGCTATTTGACGTCGGACTTCTTGGTGGATTGTTTGTTTTTAGTTTTGTTGTTTAG
Source organism: Pachyrhynchus sulphureomaculatus (assembly GCA_019049505.1). Lineage (NCBI taxonomy): Eukaryota > Metazoa > Arthropoda > Insecta > Coleoptera > Curculionidae > Pachyrhynchus > Pachyrhynchus sulphureomaculatus. The sequence continues at coordinate 87,672,532 of CM032454.1, read as the reverse complement.
GGTCTTTTTCGCTTAAACTAATCAATAGTTCCAGTATTAAAATTTTATATTAGGATTTATTTCGAGGAAATGAATCGAGGAATAAAAAATATTCTAGAGTAACCAATAAATTTTTTACTGGTCAAGAATATAAGCATTATTTACTTTTTTGCTTAATTTTGCAGTCACAATCCGAGATTCACAAATACTGCAGTTGTACTTTCAAAACGATTTCACCATTAATAGGAGTTTCTACGTTTTTGTTAGTTAAGTTATACTATTGAATCCTTGAATATTACATACAGACTGTTAGAAATTTAAGGAGGTCTCAAGGCACTAGATTTGGAATGGAAGCTTTGTGATTTACAAAAATTTCAATATAATCGAGAGAATAACTTTTTATATAAGAAGCAACATAAATTACACTATGAAAAATTTTCGAATAGTTATGTGAGCGAATGCCGAAGAGACCCAATTTCTCACTTTCTGCCCCAATTAACAACTTAAAAGTACCTAAAAATATCGATTTTAATGGTTACTATTATCACTAAAAAATGATCTTAATAATTGAAAATATCGAATGCTTGTAGAACTAATGTAAAAAAGAATTAATAAATGTTCCCAATAGTATAGTTTCTATATCTTCTTCTTTCTCTACTCATTCTCTATCGTCTGGATATAGGCCTCTCTCACGTGCTTCCATATATTCCTGTTTTGAGCAATTTGATACCAATTTAGCCTTTTAGTATTGTCATACCAACGTTGTTGAGGTTTGTCAGTACTTCTTTTTTCTCCCATGGTCTCGATCTGGTCATTTTTTCCGCTCCAGTTATCATTATTTCTGGCCACATAGCTAGCTCAGTTCCACTTGAAGGAAGATATCGTTTCATTTTTTTCGTGGACGCCTGTTTCTATATAACAGAGGTTAATTTGAACTCCTTGGATTTTTTATTTTTAACCATTACAGTTTATTTTACATTAAAAATATTGAAGTGAACATACGTTACATCGAATAATAAGAATATATAATATATTCTCATTGGCAATTTTGCTAAATAATCAAGTTAACAAGTTAACCTGATATAGAATTTCACTAAAATATTTGGTTGGTTAAGATTCTTTAATATTTTTATCTATTTTAATTAATTATAATTATGTAACGTTAAATGAGGCTTCTAAAACATAAAAATAGGATAATTATAAAAATTTGATTTATTTAATAAACGTCTTAAAATAAATACCAAAATCAATTAAAAAATCATCAATTCAGCCGAAAATGAAAAATTCCGCTGAAATTTATCAGTAAATACAATATTGCCTTTTCTTTTTCAAGGAGACAGAAAAAATTAACTATGAAGTAGAGACAAGTCCATAACTAATAAGAAAATATCTAGGTCATCTTGAATAAGCGAAACGTGAGTAGTACTGCAAGATATCACTATGAATATAGGTCTTGTAGACCGATTTCAATCAAAACATTCGATTTTGAAGAATACTTTGGGTTTCCCTTGAGTGTATATTAAAGGTGCTTTTTTTGGATGACTCCACTTTAAAATTCATAACTACTGGTAATGAGATGTGGATCTATTCATATTAGCCCAGCGTAGCAACAATCAAGGGAATACTGTGCAAGAGATGAATTCAGACCGAAAAAAACATGTCAAAGTGGGTCAGAAATCAAGGTCATGGCAACCGTTCCATTCTATTGTCGTGGTGTTTTGCCCAAGAAGCCAACTGGCGGATTTTGCTTCACCATTACACATTCGTAATTATTTAAGTAAAAATAAAACAATGACGTTTTCACCATCACCGTATTCATCAGATTTATGTATATATATATATATATATATATATATATATATATATATATATATATATATATATATATATATATATATATATATATATGTATATATATAGTACATTAAAATTCCGGGTTTCAGTTCGTTCGTCTAATATGAATTTGCACGACATTTCGCCAAAATATCATTTGACATTTTCAAATGCTCCCGCTGCTGCTGCTACTCGATACTGTGATCTTGCTACTGCTATCGCTCGAAGCTAACTGAGAAACCGACGTGCGGTCGCCGTCTTTTATAGGTCGGCGTCTACACAAATTATAAGTGGGATACTCGGAAGTGTTCGTCCGAGCATCGGTATTTGCCTGCTGGATGGTAATTACGGGTTCCAGCGCTATGCTGACTGTTGCCTTCTCGATATTTTGGTTATTCCTTGGTTTAGCTCATAGACCCTTCCATGTAGTGGAGATATTCAGTGCATCATCACGCTTATTTAGCTGTCCATTATTTTCGATTTCCAAGGCTTCTCTGACTCTGCGTGTTTTATAATGTGAAATCGAGGCTATTTTTTTAGATCCCCCAAAATTGATATTGTGATCATTATCATGATGGTGCTGAAAAAGAGCTGATGTTTGTTTGTTTTTGTTACTAATTTTATGTTCTTGGATCTTGGTGGAGATTCTTCTTTTTGTTTGTCCTATGTAAAATTTGTGTCAGTCTCCGCATGGGATGCTGTAAACTCCATAGTTTTCCAGTTTTTTCTTGTACTTGGAGTTACCCAGGATGTCTGCCAGAGTGTTTTGTGTTTTGTATGCTGTGCCTATGTTGTGTTTTCTTAGGACTCTTCCAATCCTATCTGTAACTCCTTTCACATACGGTAATAGGACTTTATTCTGGTTGAGGTCGCATTCTTCTGCCCTTGTCTGTGGATGGCGCTGCCTTTCTAATTCTCTCCATATGGACTGGACTTTATATTCATTTTGCGTAAAGGTCCTAGTGATTTGTGTAATTTCTTGCTGCCTCGTGTCTGGTTCGATGAGTCGGTATGATCTCGATACGAGGGTGTTGGCTACCGACTGGATTTGGGATAAATGGTGGTGTGAGCCAGCGTTTAAAAATCTGTTGGTGTGAGTGGGCTTCCATTAGACTAAGTATTGAAGCTGACCGTTGTTTCTCCGAGTGTTGAACACATCAAGAAAAGGGAGGCTTTTTCTTCTTCTACTTCCAAAGTTAACTGTATCCGGTGGTGAATTCTATTTAATTACGTGAGGAAGTTGTCTAATTCATTTCGTCCATGGGGCTAAATTATAAAGATGTCATAAACATATCGTTTCCAGAGTTTCGGTTTGAGTGGTGTTTTTAAGGGCCTCTGTTTCAAAATACATCATATACAGATTGGCTATTACTGGTGAAAGGGAAGATCCCATGAGCGCTCCAGCTGTTTGTTTGTATATCTGACTGTTAAAGACAAAGTAAGTATTTTTTAGACAGTGTTCCGACAATTTTATAACATAAGCTGGAAAATCCTCGTTCATTGCTATTTTGTCTAGTGCTTCAACCGCAGGAATACTGGGATAAAGTAAAACAACATCTACACTTGCCAAAATGTCATTTTCCTCTAGCTGAATGTCTCTGATTATGTTCGTGAAGTGTTCGGAGTTTTTTGATGTATGAATTAGCACTTTCAACGGTTGGTTCCATGATCCTTGACAGATGTTTTTCTAAGTACTGTGTAGGTGAGACCACCGCGCTAACAATGGGTTTAAGGGCGACGTTCAGTTTGTGTATCTTTGGTAGGCCATACAACTTTGGGCATCGGCTTGATTGCTCTCTTGGAATTATAAGATATGTTGTACGGTCCCTGGTAACTGGCTTGTAGGTGTCGTCTTGTAGCATGATTTTCATTTTTGTCATGTAGTCTTCGGTATTTAGGACCACTGTGGCATTGCCCTTGTCTGATGGTAATAAGGTGAAACATATATATATATATATATATATATATATATATATATATATATATATATATATATGGTAAGATATAACACATACCTCGTACTTGGTACTCTATCAGAGGCTGATTCGTTCCAGTCATACATACCAACAGAGTGCTTAGAAGACTGCCAACACTTCACCGCAGAAAACACGATTTTTCGAGAGATCCCCCTCAGGCATATGTGGTTCAATGTAAAACAACTGAACAACGAAGGCCTATATTTCAGCCGCCTACCCACTGTTCTCTTATTCGTCAAGTCCATCCCGAGATACGTTTCGCCGTATCACGGCTCATCAGACTGGTTTGATCGACAAACAAGCAAACAGAATATGGGCCATCTTCCATTTTCAGTTGAGTAAAAAATACGTTTACAATGACAAGTTTCATTTAACAGTTAACCTAAAAAATTAGAATTTTTACACATTAAATACAATTAAGCCAATATTCATTAAGGTTAATCACAGTTTTGCTTAATATTATTTTTTTAATTTACGCGTATTGTAGTGTTTCATCCTGTACGCTCGTTTATGGTACCTGTTTATGTTTAATAACAATTTAACTAAATATAAGCAGAGAGAATATGCATCTAGGAAAATAACGTGCATAGAGGATATCTGAAATTTTATTTAGGTACTTATTTTGTTTACATAATAAGGCTTTAAAACTTCACGTTTATTTGAAACAGATTATAGTAATTTTTATAAATGAGTGATGACCTCGTGAACCACAACAATCAAAACTTTTAAGCTCGGTGTTAAGTAATAATATTATCTTTTACGACTAACTAACTGATAACAATTGTATTATGGTAGACAAATATGAATCTTTTTAATGTGAAACACTAAATGCAAATTTTATATTTTGTCTAATTTTTGGTTGTTTTAGTTTAAGGATTACAGATTTAATACAGATAAATCGATAGATACTCACTATATATGGAAATTGAATAATCCTGTACATATAAAGGTTTCTTTGGAGCATTAATTTTGAACAGGATTATTATTAATGGGTTAGCCCTACCCTAGAATTCAGCTTTTTTTACAGTCCACATCCCTGCCACTATAAGGATTTCTACCTTTTTTCTGCCTATAACTCTAATGAGATGTATTAACGAGAATGTCATAATATCCGTTAACATTGCCCAGGTGCCCACATTTGTATTTTACACCACTTTTAAGACAACGCGGTAGTGCTACCACGGTCGTTATTGCATTGCTGCATTAACTACTACCTAAAAATACATAGGTAGGCACCAGTCCAATTACCAGAATCGAACCAGTGACTCTCGGTTTCATAAACAGGATCTTAACCCACTACGCTACCGAGGCCGGCAGCTATGTTCATTCTGAAAGATGATAAGGAACTCTGATGCTTATGACGTTATCTTTCCTTTTTTATGATTATGCTATATGAGGATACCGATTAGTGGTCCCTAGTAAATTTAGTTAAATGCAAAAGTTATAATAAAGGAGTAGTTTAATTTAATGGAAATTATTTAGTAGTAACAGGCAGTTGTAGCTGAAAAACCTCGTCATGTGGCAACCCAAAAACAAGGTGTTCTGAGAGAATTCAGAAGTTAAATCAAATTTTTCGGTTTCACAACCTTTCACTTAAGATGAATATACTTTGTAACCTCGTTTTGTTTATTATTACAAAAATATTAATTTATTATTTTACAACTTCTGGTTTTATACGTCGTATTATTTTAAAATGAGACAGAAACAAGCTATTTTGATATTTCTCAATTTCAGCCAAATTAGTGTAAACAACATCATCTCCGCCCCTGTATAGAAAAATGCAGCGTGAGAAGTAAAATATCAATTAGTCACCAAAGCCCTCGACTTGTTGAGATTACCTAAATTAAGTTATGTTTAAGTGACCGTTATTGACATGTCTCAATTGCAGACCCTTAAGAGTATTTTTATGTGACAGGTTTAGCAATATATTACATTAAGATTATGTTTATGGGAAACGAATGTAGGGGGTATGCATTTCATAGATTATTATATTTTTGAGAGCCGAAGTAGACGGCCAGTTTGTTAAATATTAATTGCAATTCTTAATAAAAGTATTTTCCCCAAAATTAGTTTTTAGTGCAGCGGTGGGATTGATCTCACTGTGCCGAGTCAGTTTAAGTTTTTGTGCCTGAAAAACAAACGAGTTCCTGTGTGTTGTTTTCCTACCGGGGTGTGATCTAATGTTTAGATTGTTTTCGTAAACATTGTGTTAGGCTCACAAGAGTGTAATTAATTAACGTACAAATTAAATTACACTTTTGAAGTGAAGTATTAAGTTTAATAATAATAATAAACAAAACGAATAAATTAGGCCTACGTAAGTACGATATTTGATTGTTTATTATATTTGACTGTTGGGTGCCCGTTCCAGGAACCGGACTCGATATTGAGTTTACCTGTTTGTTGACGAAACAAATAGGAATAAATTTTGTTTATTCGAGGCTTCCGATTTAAGATAATTTGTAATTTAACAGATTATAAGCCTGGAAAAAAAAATCTAGAGTCTAATTAACGTGCAAATTGGGCAACGTATCTTACAGTTTTTTTTATTAGAGTTAGCACACATTTTTTTTAAGGACAACTGTAGTTAACGTATAAACTTTACGGTGTCATTGCTTGTCACTGTCATAATTAGTTTTTAATCCAGCTAAGCTTTAGAACTAGTGTATAGTAATATGGGACGGTCAAGATCACGTTTGCAAAGTTCAAATGCGAGCTCGCGTGATAGTAGTTGCGATCGCAAGCGTCGCCATTGTCATCGGAATCGTCGGCTGGAAAGTAGTGATGCACGCATACAATCCATAATAAAAGTTGTTGAGGCAACAACGCGATCGAGTGAAAAAAGTTTTACTCCACCTCCAAGAGACAGTGTTCAAAGACTCGAACTTCTAGTTGAAAAACTCCTAGAACGCGACGTCACGTCCAGACTAGGTCCCAGTAGGATTTTCATAAAACCCGAATGCATACCGGAGTTCAAGCCGGGAAATCCTAATCTTAACTGTATTAAGTGGCTCGAGAAGATAGAGCAACTGGGAAAAATTAACCAGTGGGACGATTATGCTAAAATTTTCCATATGCAGAGCAGATTAAGCGGACTAGCTCGCAAATGGTATGATAATCTGAGCTCATATGACCTAAGCTGGGCAGAATGGAAGCAGTTGCTATTAAAATCATTTCCCGAACATCAAAATTATGCATCCTCGCTAAGAAAACTACTTAATAGACGAAAACTATCCACCGAAGGTTGGGAAGAGTACTACTTTGATAAGATGGACTTGATTAATGCATGCGAGATAAGCCCGAAAAACGCAGTTTCCTGTATGATAGACGGGATTAGCGATCCGACGATCCAAGTGGGAGCGAGAGCCGGGTGATACGAAACACCTGATGCTCTTTATGCAGGATTTCTCTCATCTTTGAAACAACAAATTGTTCCTAGACTATTCGAAAATCCGGGACCCTCTGAAAAACGTCTCTACTCGAAGGATAAATTTAACTTTGAAAAATCAGCAGAGAAATTTAAAGGTAACACCACGAACGAACAGAAGTGTTACAACTGTAGGCAATCGGGGCATTTTTTTTTCCAAAAACTGTCCGAAACCACGAATTGAGAGCTCATATTGAAAAAGAGTGTCGCCGTCATTTTAGAAATTAGGTGGAAAAATTCGACGATTTTAGAACAGCGCATAATGAGAGATATTTTCTTGAATTCATCATAAATAGAAAACCTTTCAGAGCCTATGTTGACACGGCTGTGGTGCAATAATCAGTAGGGATGAACAAGCATGATAGCTAAAATTAAAGATTTTACCTAGCTCGTTAACGATAACCGGCTGTGGTGAGTCCATAGTGACCGTACTGAAAAAAAAAAACAGGCTTTACCATAGAACTAGACCATGCAGAAGTAAACGTAAAAGCTTTTGTTCTACCAGATTCGGCTCAAGAAGTGCAAGTCATGATTAGCCAACCCTTCTTGAATTTACATCAAGTAGTTATGACAGTGACTGATGGAGGAGTTAGAATATCTTCCTTACCCAACGATTGAGCGAAGTCCTACGAATAGGGAAGAGGAAAATACCACTATGGGCCAAGGACAGTATTTTTCCACCTGAAACATCAGTGTTGGTTGCTGTTACATCAAAAGGTAGTCTCAACTGAGAGATATACATCCAAGGGGGCTTACGACCGGTTCCCAACAAGGAATGTTACATCGGGGATTGCACTACACGAAGCGAAAATAGGTACATTTCCATCACAAACGTTTTCTCCTAAGATATCAGGGCGAGTTCTAAAATTACTTTAGTCCGATGTGTTCACTGTTTTGAAGATAAATCTTTTACTGGTAAAGCTATACAAAACTCTCAATTAAAATAATTAATCTTGAATCATTTGAACAAAACGATTTGGTTTATAATAAAAACCTCACGTCTGAACAAGTAAAACGTCTGCTTGGTCTAATAAATTCATTTAAATGTTGTTTTGTGGAATATACGGGGGAACTTGAGTTGAACAGATATACTCAAAATATTAATTTTTCATGCAAAAAGTTGAATACCTTGGTCATGAACTATGTCTGGAAGGAGTGCAGCCTGAAAATAGAGCAGTTCAAAATTACCTAGAATTCACAGATGTTCATAAAGTAAGGCAATTTCTTGATTTAACTAGATACACCCGAAAGTACATTAAGGATTTTGCAACGATAGCAAGGCCCTTGATATCCTTAACGAAAAAGGACGTAAAATTTTGTTGTTAAAACAACGTAGAGCATTGGAAACACTTAAGAAAAGACTCGTTTCAAGGCTTCTACTGGCTATTTACGATCTCAAACTTAAAATAGAAGTCCATACAGACGTCTCAAAGTGGGGTATCGGAGGAATTCTGTTACAAGAACATAATGAAAAGCTAAAGCCAGTCATGTATTATATGTATTATTTAAGAGAAACAAGTAAAGGGGAATAGAGATACCATTCCTACGAGCTGAAAATTATTGCCTTAGTCGACACACTAAAACATTTTCGAATTTATCTAATAGGGATTGTGCTCAATGTTACCGACTTCAATGTTGTTCGAATAATATTCTGACTTTGTTGGAAGGCTAGCCAGATTTGACATAAAGTATCGTTCAAGATTTAAAATGTCTCATAGTGATGCACTAAGTAGGAACACAGCCGACGAAGGCTGTCGCTAATTTTCTTGTGTAATCTTAAATGAAGCCAACATTAATAACGCTGATTGGGTCTTGCACGCCCAAATGATGGACGAAAGACACAAGTTTCCTGTCGAAATACTCAATAAAGTCGCGAGCAGATCGAGAAAAATAACGTATTCATAGGGAATACTGCTTTGAACATGGTCGACTGTAGAGAGTTACTTGGAAGGAAAAAGAATGACCAGTATGTCAAGAAATTTATTACCGCTTCTCTGCCGTGTACGTGTAACAAGTAGCCGAGCGAAAGATCGCCTGGGTATTATGTGATCGCCTGGACATTTGCATCAAATTGCAAAGATAGCTACTCCATTTGACACCCTTCATATTGACTATTGGAGACCGTTTGTAAGATCAAAAAGGAATCGTCTCAACCTTCACTAAGTTTGCAATTTTTTTTTTTAAAAAAAAGAGCTGTACCATCCACTAAAACGCAACCATTAATCACATTCTTAGACAGCGTTGTAGAAAATTACGAGTGATCGAGAAGGATTATTACTAGTGGAGGGAATTGCTTCATGACCAAGATCTTTAATAAGTTTTGTAAGGATCTAAATATTAAACATGAATTAAATATCTCTGCAACTTCACGAGCGAACGTAAAAGCTCGGCTTAACGAAAAGCAACTATATCTAGATAACGATATCTGGATGAGAGTAGAGCGAACGTAAAAGCTCGGCTTAACGAAAAGCAACTATATCTAGATAACGATATCTGGATGAGGGCAGAGCGAACGTAAAAGCTCGGCTTAACGAAAAGCAACGATATCTAGATAACGATATCTGGATAAGAGCAGAGCGAACGTAAAAGCTCGGCTTAACGAAAAGCAACGAGATCTAGATAACGATATCTGGATAAGAGTAGAGCGAACGTAAAAGCTCGGCTTAACGAAAAGCAACGATATCTTGATAATGATATCTGGACAAGAGCGAACGTAAAAGCTCGGCTTAATGAAAAGCAACGATATCTGGATAAGAGTAAAGCGAACGTAAAAGCTCGGCTTAACGAAAAGCAGTGATATCTGGATAAAACTAGAGCTAACGTAAAAGCTCGGCTTGACGAAAAGCGACGATATCAGAAGGCACGATTTGATGCGCATCGTAAAGCAGTAGTCCTTCAATGTCGTACGACTCAGAATTCCGACGACGGAAAAAGCAAGAAACTACTCCCCAAATATAGTGGACCATACGAGACTGGACCACGATCGATACGTAGTGGAAGATCAAAGAGGATCTTCTCGATCACAACGAAAATATCATGGGATAGTTTCGATCGATAAAATAAAGGCCTTTAACGTAAGTGTCAGTTCTGACTCCGACGTGGAGTCTATTACTGATGAAAGTTAACAAGTGCTTATTACGTAAATACGTGGAGAGCTAATCAACAGAAGCTGTTGACTGGCGCTCCTTCTCGTTATTTTTTTTGTTTGTTTTTTTGTTGATTTGTTTTATTTTATATTACGTATACTTATGGGTTTGTATGTATGAATCGTTTTTCCTTCCCCGCTGATGCATCAGTTTTACATAAATTATGTGTTACTTACTTTTTTTTTTTCAGTCTACCTTAGCGGAAGCAGTGTGGAGATATGCTGTTATAATTATTTTATAGATATAGTATATTAACTCATCAACTTACTATAAACAAGATTTTGATTGACTTGTTTTCTTTACGCAGGTTTAATAAGTCCACGGGGTCGTGGACAAGATAGCGTGGCCGACTGTAAACAACATCATCTCCGCCCCTGTATAGAAAAATGCAGCGTGAGAAGTAAAATATCAATTAGTCACCAAAGCCCTCGACTTGTTGAGATTACCTAAATTAAGTTATGTTTAAGTGACCGTTATTGACATGTCTCAATTGCAGACCCTTAAGAGTATTTTTATGTGACAGGTTTAGCAATATATTACATTAAGATTATGTTTATGGGAAACGAATGTAGGGGGTATGCATTTCATAGATTATTATATTTTTGAGAGCCGAAGTAGACGGCCAGTTTGTTAAATATTAATTGCAATTCTTAATAAAAGTATTTTCCCCAAAATTAGTTTTTATTAGTTAGTTACTAATTTGAGTAAACGTCTTTCTAGATAAACTGAATGATTGGTGTTAAGAAACATCGACTTGGAAAACTGAGTCTTAATTGGTTATTGTTTGGCGATTTGGTTTAACTGGTAATTTTATATATTATAACTATCGGTGAGAGGAAAACAAGTATAACCCAGATTTTGCATAATGACTTTGAAATTTTAAAAATGTTTTATATTGCTACTTTTAGTGAAGCTCACACTTGAGTGAAATGTGATCACCGAAAAAAACTCACTCTCAAAATTTCAGATCGTGGTAATTAGCTAAAACGGTATTTTATCGTCAATTTTGTGTTGTTATTATACAGTATGACTATAACAGATGATAAGAATTTCACTATGAGCATCGCGTTGTTTCACGCTGAAAGGTTCAAATTTCAAAAAACTTCTATTTTTGGTAAAAAAGACATTGTTGCTCAAAATGTTATCACAAATCCATCCATAATCCAAACTTCATAGGTACTGTGTATATGTTTTCAAAAAATATTCATTGTTTAAATTTTAAATCTTGGTAATAGAGAGTAATCGTATTTTATCGACAATTTGAAATTTCTAAATTCCTTGGAATCTTTGCCACAAAGACACTGGACAACAGTTATCTCCACTACATAAAAAATTTATTTATAAGTGCAACACACATTTCGGTAGCTATGTTAATCTAATAATGCTAATCATGTTCGCATCATCAGAAGCGATGATATAAAAATTAATTACCGGAGCTGGAGATAATCTATTAAAAGAAACCTACGCACAATATATCTTTACAAGGTTTTTAAGAGGACAGTATTTTCTGTATCTGTAAGGGCAAAACTGTGAAATGTATACTTTCCTGGTCCCCTGCTTTTGCTATGTCACAACCTATTACCAAAATCCAACTTTTGAATACTTAATATTTTTGAACGCGTAATAAAGCTAAAAATTAGATTATGATCTGATTTTGTGATAACAATTCGCTCTATAGCTCAGTACCAAAGATAGTATTTTTTTAAAAAATAATGACATTTCAATGTCAATAAGAACACAAAATTATCAATAAAATACTGTTTCAACCTGTTTTCTCCTATAAACATAATAAAGTAAGTTTTGCAAAAAGCTGGGACATAAAATACTGTTCTCAGGGCCCTTATAAAAGTCACACTTAATGCTACTTACGAAATTCGAATAACCATAAAATATTATTTTTAGTGTTCCGTACGGAACACTTTGGTGTCTGTCTGTCTTCGTGTTCGTCTGACACACACCCGATTTTCTCCGAAACTATTTGACATAGAAAGTTGAAATTTGGTACTAATCTAAGAATTGATGGCTTTATCAGAGCCGTGTACCTTTCAAAGTTAAGTTTTGAATTAAGAGGTTAGTTTTGGGATGTGAAATCGTAAGTGAAAAAAAATTACTAGGTTACCGAGTAGGGTGTCAACTAAAAGCTTGTAAAAGCACGAGTTCAAAAATATATATAATGTAATACTTGCGCACACTTTTAATTGTATTATTTTTAAAAAATCGCAAAAAATCGCTGTTGCCCCCCTTTGTCTCGAAAAGTACTGATCAAAAAAAGTTTGGAAAAATTCTGGAATATTCTACACGGGGTGTAGATTGAACGAAAATTATCACGAGTGCGTTACCTTTAATAATTTATCTGGTATATAAGAAAACAAAAATTTCAAGGTCATCAGTTTTCAGTGAAGATAGGAAACAAACTTTGTTGAAAACTGATTTGGGGTGTGTTTTGTGAAGTGACTGAGCATTTTTATACCTCCGTAAAAAAAAAATATTTTAAAAGCAATCAACGTACGGAACACTGATTGCGCAAGTGCAACTTGCGTTTGACCGGTTATTTTGAAATAGATACCCAAGTGAATAAGGTTAACCTATCTAGAACCGTACGACACTATCATTAAAATGCGAAGTCATGCCAAAATTATTTATCATGGAAGCACTTAAGCCAAAAATTAAATAACTCATGATGACTTGCTGGCTAAATCGCAAAACATTAAAGGTATTTTAAAAATATTTTAGTAATATACAGGGACGCCAACTTAAGTTTAACGAACACATTATCTTATAAACAATTCATATAAGGTATGAAAGTTTACGAGTATCAAATAAATGTTCATTTTATTTTTTTCATATACAGAGTCTTTCGTAAATCTTGGATAGCTAGCAACTTTTTCATTTAAATAATATACTCTTCCTTTTATAATGATTAAATTTAACCTCTAATTTATACTAGAAATAAATATTTCCTTTCCAGTATATTCCTGTTTCAAAGTCATTAAGGCGACTCTAGTGATACAACATATGTATACGAGGCTGGTTTGAAAAGTCCGTGCAAAAATAAAAACTACTTATGTGTTTGGGGTAAACCTTTTTTATTTTTCGACATAGTCTCCTTTTAGGCTTATTCACTTCGTCCAACGATGTTCTAGTTTGTTGATTCCTTCCGAATAATAGAATTTGTCCAAGTCTGCAAAATATCCATTAGTGTCTGCAATCACCTCCTCGTTTGAATAAAATCTTTGTCCCGCCAGCCATTTCTTCAAATTGGGGAACAAATAGTAGTCCGAGGGAGCCAAGTCTGGAGAATAGGGGGGATGTGAAACGAGTTGGAATCCTATTTCCATTAATTTTGTGACCACAACTGCTAAGGTGTGTGCTGGTGCGTTGTCGTGATGGAAAAGGACTTTCTTGTGGGCCAATCGCGGGCGTTTTTCTTGCAGCTCGGTTTTCCAACGGTCCAATAACGATGAATAATATTCACCTGTAATGGTTTTACCCTTTTCCAGATAGTCGATGAGGATTAACCCTTGCGAATCCCAAAAGACAGTCGCCATAACCTTTCCGGCCGAAGGAACGGTCTTCGCTTTTTTTGGTGCAGATTCCCCCTTGGTAACCCATTGTTTAGATTGTTGTTTGGTCTCAGGAGTATAGTAATGTATCCATGTTTCATCCACGGTGACGAAACGATGCTTAAAGTCCTCCGGATTCTTCTGGAACAGCTGCAAACCATCCTTGCAACACTTCACACGATTCCGTTTTTGGTCAAGCGTGAGCAATCGCGGCACCTATCTTGCGGATAGCTTTCTCATGTCCAAATGTTTATGCAAAATATTATGTACCCGTTCAGTCGAGATGCCCACAGCACTAGCAATCTCACGCACCTTAACTCTTCTGTCATCCATCACCATATCATGGATTTGATCAATGATTTCTGGAGTCGTAACCTCCACAGGCCGTCCAGAACGTTCAGCGTCACTTGTGCCCATATGGCCAGTCCGAAAATTGTGAAACCACTTATAAACTATTCTAATCGAAGGTGCAGAGTCACCATAATGTCTATCAAGCTTCTCTTTAGTCTCCTGAGGCGTTTTGCCTTTCATAAAGTAATGTTTAATCACCACATGAAATTCTTTTTCGTCCATTTCTTGAAAATCACTCGACTTCCTTGATTCACACGAATGCCAAACACAAAGAAATAGACCAATATGGCTGAAACTTGGTGTGCGTTCATTCAAGAGATGCTACTAACTAAACATGACCTCGATACGCGCCGGTGGTGCCATCTCTCGGACTTTGCACGGACTTTTCAAACCAGCCTCGTACATAATAGTTTCTGGTAATATGGGGAACTTACTATGGAATCCATCTTCTACAAGGAACTGGAATACGAACTTCTTCTGCTTTACTAACTAAAAAGGTTAAACTTTAAAACTGGTCTGGGTTGCTAATTACTGGTCTAAATTAGGCACATCAGTCAGTCAACTGAAACTATGTAGAGCAGCTAAATTTACTGCAGAGGCGTTCGTCGATTTGGCGCAAGGAGGCATCGAATATCTGTTGGTCGGTAGACTTTCGGACGATTATCTATCGGTAAAACCTCGGGCGCCACCCATTGAATTCACGTGGGAAAGGACCCACCGAAGCCTCGGGTAACTTATTACAATGGAGAAACTATACCCCAGGGATCATTGCACATATCAGCTACTAGGTGATGAACGCCTATCTTGAATATTCCCTGAAAAGCAGCAAGAAAAATGGGAAGAAATAAAACAAGCTGTTTAACAAATGTACAACTAAATGAAGATGAGAGGTGTGAAGTGAGACAGTATGCGTGTATTCGTGAGAATGTGGCGTACGACGCGACGGATCGTGGTGCGCACGTTAACGTCATTGAAGCAGTGCCATTCATTACAACGGACGCGAATCGTGGACGGCAGTGAGATGATCGGATAGACCAGAAAGCGTTACCTCGATCGGTACCTTTTCCAACAACGCATCAGGCATTCCCCCCGTAATAATCACACTGGCACCGGAATATGATTTGATCGTTATCACAGACTAAGGCATACGTTTTCGGCAACACTCGGTCCCGTGGTAAAACTTATCGGATCTTACCACGTATACTGGTTGATTTGTTGCTACCTGACGACGATAAGCGGCACATGCACCGGTGAACAGGAACGTGGATGACGAATGATCTATTGATCTCGTCTAGTAATGGTTTATTTCGAAGCGGTGCTTAGCAAGCGGAGAGCAGTTTTACTGTTTATTCAGTAGGCAACAGTGTTTGTTTAGCCCATCAGAGAGAATTGTGAATTCCTGTTCTAAAACTGAGGCATTTTTTCTATTTTTTTTTTTTTTAACTAAGGCTTGACTGCCAACTTATCTGCTGCTCATCCAAGGGCACACAAACATGTAAATTATGTGATCCTTCTATACAAAACTGACCTTTGCACTTCACATACATTTGACAGATATTATGTGTATAACTGTGAAAGCATTGATATTTATTATATTAAAAAATTAACCAAATTATCTGAAGTTCAGAAACAATTACTTACAACTTACTCGAAGCCAAAACGTTAGAGAAATGATTTCTTCTAAAAAAAGAATATTACCTAAACGTCCCTCTATATACCAAGAACTACGGGAAAAAAAGTGGCGTGGGCAGTAGCAACTTCCTCCTTTGATATTTTAGGCCGCCGCACACTGAGACATAATACGTAAATAACTGATACTTGAGTGTTTGTTAAGTTATATATGTTATATTTTGAAAATGCTTGTAAATAATTCATTTTACATTTTTTTTTAAACCTTTTAATCGTACATTATAATAATTTCAAAATCCAAAATATATACACTATAATATTATTTTATTCTGATAAATTAGAATCACTGGAATCCTGTGATGACTTCAAGGTAATTTGTGTGTAATTTTTTTAAGAGTTCAAGATCAAACTTCGTTATTCCCGCTGATAATTCTGCATTTTCAAAAAATCTTCTTGCGGTATTGCCATCATCAGTATTCCGGAATCCTGGTTTTGGCGTCTATGATCAAACCACATCGCTCTCTGAACTCTCTTTGTATACAAGCTTTGCTTTCGGCTACTATTTGTTTATCACCTCCTCCAGCTTGCTATTTCTGTATTGATAGTTTATAAGCCATTTGCAAGAAACACTTGAACAAAAATATCCATTCGTGTAAGATGGATAAGCCAAATTCCAAGATGTAGGTAATTTTTCTTCTAGCAATCATTTCTTCCACATTGTTGAACATTTTAGAGGTAGCACCACAAATAAAATATTTCTGCGTTGATGTCGTCTGAGGTATGGCATTGCACACTTTGCCATCTACCATGGCGAAGATGAATTTATGATTTACTTCTACCTGTCTGTCCTGAAATGTTGTTGTAGTGCTCCGCCAGTTTCCTATTTCATGATCTATCCTATTTTTCTCTGCAACCGAAATTTCCTTAGACTCTTTCATAAACTGAATTTTTAATGGTCCGCAATGTGCTGTCGATACTGGACTCGTGTTTTGCAAATTATCTTACTATCAGAAACTAGACGAACAGGAACGATGCACGTGATGAAAACTGCAAAATCACTGGCTTCAGATCCATGAAATGCTTGTTTGTACCAGCTATGGCCTGAGAAGCCGTCAAATTCCCATTTAGTAAATAGATATAGTTTGATTAGTTCTGATTCTTGAAGTGTTTCAATAACGCATTCAATTGACAGGATGAAACGTTGTGCCAGTAAATCCTGTAGGGGAACGCTAGTGGAAGTCTCTATAACATGTATATTGTTTGGGTACCAGGGCTTTTTTTGCCGCTTGTACGGTTGTGTAGAAGGGGAATGTTTGTGGAGTGGGTCTCTCACGACTTCATGTTGATGTCGAGATAAGCATCTTCTCTAGACAAAGATTTCAGTTGTGAGTCCATAGAACTTTTATACGCTTCTATATATTTAGTGGTTCGATTTGGAGACGTAGTTATTTCTTGGAGCAGTTTCGACGCTTGCACTTGCCCTTCTGACCTTAAACTCATTCGTGTCGCATATGTCAACACAGACACGGGGATAGTATTCCTCAGTTCTTAAGTTTTAATAATTAATGTTCTATCTAAACATTCATTAAATCTAAGTTCAGGACGAACACGCTTATTCACCATTTTATTAGGAAAGGAAATTGACCCTTCCAGCCATTTCTGATTGTTATTTTTAAATCGTTCTTCCATTCGCCGCTGTTTGGCATAACGTACCTTATACTCTCTCTCTTTAAATATAAAGGTTTTTTTAGCACTTCTTTTTCTTGCTTTGCATCACATTTACTACGCTTTTTAATTTTTTGTGACAAGTACTGCAATTGCTTTTCACTTTCACTGCTTCCACAACTTCGCATTATACTAATAAGTTCTTTTCTTTTAATAAACATCGTATCAGAACTCAACAAAAATAAATTATAAATAAAATACTAACTAGAAATTTTCTCTGATTTCACCTCCTAAAACCTTTTTTATTGCAAGAAGGCCAAATACGGACAACAAATTTATATGATTCTAAAATGAGCAATAAAACAAGCTTTGCAAAAGTGTAAAAACCAAAGCTTTGATAGCCTGGGAATATAACTAAAAGCATCAATACTTCTGAGCATACTATAAATATCTAAGTCTTTTACCGTAGCTACCATAGAAATGAGTTTAGCATTGTTAACATACTTTTTTTATTAGTCTACAATTCTTAAAATATTTCGCCAACACACCGAACGCGTTGTCTCGATGAATAACTCGCAACAACTAAGGCCGCTCTCTGATTTATCAGTGCAGTATCGGATTTCTCGGTGTGCTCGGCACCGGTTCGGTACCGAAAACATGCCAAATGCCTATATTTCAATGAAACCCACCTGACTTGCGCAGGATGCGCGGGCGCGGAACGGTAGTAGCTCGGTATGCCGCGTCTCGGTAGAAATAATCAGTCGCAGCTCGGGATTTACCGCGCGCCGTGCAAGTTTAAGTTAGGTTCATGGCGAAGGATAGAGATATTCATATCATTTTAATGGAAGAAATTGAAAAATATCCATTGTTAGACAATTATAAATTACTAAAGTATTCGGGAGGGACGCAACTGAAAGAGCATGAGCCGAAATATCAAATAAAACGCGTTTGTCAGGTATGTACAGTTTTTATTAATAATTTCTAGTTATACAAAATGATTATACTTCCACGGAAGAACTGCTCTTGGTGTACTAAAATAATTAGTTAAATATTTTCATACTGTGCTGCCAGATGATCTAGAATTGACATGAATGACATCTCGTTCGAAGTTGAATGGCACGATTTTGTGTAGCCTCAAATTCTGCAGCAGAATAAGGCACTCCGTCTCGTAATCGTATAAAATTATGAAGAACACAAACAGATTTTATAATTTTAATTACGGTGGCGTAATTCAAACAACGAATCGGCGTTAAGAGCACTTGAAACTTTTGAGTCATCATTCCAAAGGCACATTAGATAGTTTTACGTGCTCTAACGTATATGTAATTGTAAATTCTTTCAATATTGTTGATTCCTGTAAGTCCTGTCCTGTAAGTATATTAAGGCCGTCTCTTTCCAGCCAATACCTCAAGGCCGAAGCTTGAAAAACTCCGCCATCGCTATTTCGTCCAACATAGCCTGTGTCAATCATGGTGAACAAGCCATCGGCATCACATACGACGAATAATATGATTGAATGATAACCCTTATAATTGTAGTTTGTTGATCATGAATTTGGCAATTGTTGAATTCTTATGTGTTTGCAATCCATAGCACACAAACAATTAGGCATATTCCAAAGTTCATAAAAACGATTTGATATGTCTTTCCATTTTTCTGTGGATGGCATTGTCATGTATTCTAGTTGTAGTATCGTCCAGATTGCTACAGTAGTTTCAGCTGTTATATCAGATTTGGTGATATCTCTTCCAACAAAATATAATGCCAATGAGCTGAATGTACTTCCAGTACGGAGGTATCTGAAAAATAAGGGTTCATTAATAAATCTGTTCGTTAGAGGTACATACACGTGTAAAATCTATCAGGTTGATCCTAAAAACCCTGTCCTTATTTTTATTCCAAGTGATTCGAAAGCAAAACCAAAAAAGCCATATTATCTTAGAGAATATTTAACGTTCATTTTACCATACGTAAAACCACTCAACCAATCTCCTAACCGTGGCAAAATTCCATCAGCTCAAGAGCATGAAATGAGCCCCATTGACGCGGAACCTTTAGAGAAAAAACAAACCCTAAATTCAATCGCTAACGACTCGCAAGGTGTTAGACAGCCTGCTCCATGAGGGCAGTCTACATCAGCAGTATTTTAGCACCAGCTACTTCAGTACCAGCTACTTTATCACCAATTACACGGAATGCGCAGACGCAGGAAAGTGACTACTAATGAGGTTGATGATACGATGATTCAATTCTTAAAAAAGAAAACTGAAAAATAGAAAGAACCCAACAAAGGCCAAAACGAAAATCCGTCTATGAATCATTTTTTTTTTAAGTTTACTGCCCGAATTTACTAACATGACAGAACAGCAAATACGGACTTTTAAAAATTAAAGTTTTACAACTTACAGACGATATTAAACAAACCGGACAATCATCAACTATTTCATCGAGAGATTCATTTTATGTTTATTCTCCGATATCGTCTATTAATACCCCTGCACCGATAGACCATCAGCAATTTCCATCTCCATATAAGGAAGTTCATAGAGCGATATACCCAGGCACTACTCGAGCTCAAGCACCCGAGCAACTACTCAAGCACAAACTCTAGCGGCCACTCTTTTTCCGGTTCATATGCCCTATGAAAATGTAATTCCTGGATCTCCCAACAACGATACTTTTTCGTATGCACAGCTTCAATAGGATATTATTTTTTTATAATATATAATATGTTAGAATTTGATTGCTGATTAAATAAACACTTATATAAATAAAATATCTATTTAATTTATATACTTACCTCAAAGTAATCAATAACCTGTTCAGCACTTACACATTCCTTAAATCTTCTATTTTATTTTGTGATAGGTGGTGCAATAAGACGCAAAGGTTCGTGATAAGCTTGCTTTGACATCTCGTACATCGATTGGAATTTTACATCATCTTGTAAAAGTTCTTTGACCGAAACAAATAGTCGACAGTTAATATTTTTTTCTATGTATAAATGTTGCCAGTAGCGCTTTCTTTTTTACTTGAACGCATGTAAATATAACAAGCCAAAATATCGTCTTCACTTCATGATGACATTCTCTCGTCACGACGTCACAGACTGTTCTGCAGATTCTAGCCCGAAAATATACCGTCAAGTATAGAAATAAAGGCGGCATTGGTATCGTCTGGGCAAAGCAGTAAATACCGAGTACAGATACCGCATCGACAAATCAGGGAGCGGCCTAAATGTTACAAAAGGCGCGGGAGGGGAATCAAGGTGGAGAACAGCATTGTTTTATGACGCGTAGGGTAGTGCACTGTCGTTTCATTAGATAGCGGTAGGAAACCCACATTGTTATTTATTGGCAGTAATTTATTAATCCTGCCCCAATGTGGGTCGCTACTGGTCCTTTATCCAATAAGGCCCAATTCGAATATGCCATTTTTAGTGTGAACGATAGCACTGTAGGTGTGGTACAGTGTCATTAGCCAGTCCACTAGGACTTGCGCTCAATGATTTGCAGAAGTTGTTGTTGGCCCAGGGGCCTTTTTTCTTGACTCACGAAAAAGGGCCCTCTCGATCCCCCGGGCCAACATCGACGTCTGCAAATCATTAAGCGCAAGTCCTACTGAACTGACTAATGATACTGTATCACGTCTACGGTGCTACCGTTCATGCCAAAAATGGTATATTAGAATTGGGCCTTACTGGATAATGGGCCAGTGGCGACGGCCCAATATACCTAAAAAGTGAACAGTTGCTGTGCCAGAATAACCTGTGAAAGAGGCAAGTTGCTACTGTCCATGCCACTTTCCCGTAGATCTTGGTCTACTAGCGTTGAGTTACTAAAAAGTCTAACACGACGGAAAGAGAGGTATGGTTTAAGAGGACCGTCGTTTCGAAGCGAAAGCTTATTAAGTGTATAGGTGAATTTAAACAAAAGAATTAAAGATTTCTGTAATAAATTCTCAGATATAATTAAATGTTCTTTAAGATTTTAAGTAATACTATTGAGTTACTGCCAATGATATACGAAATTTTCAATGATTATAGAATACTAGCGCAGAAGCAAGTGCCTAGTGTTCATAGACAGAGACACAATAATATATACATATTTTCTGAAAATAAATCAGTTCATCTATCCTTGAAATAAACAATGATAAGCTTCTAACAAGTAGGTAAGCGTTGTTAGTTCATAAAATAAAAAATTGCTATTTGTTTCTACATAGTAAAATGAAAGTACAATTCCATTATGACCTCAAAAATAACAGGTAATATTTAAATATTTTATTTCTTGCCTTTATTCACCCTATACAATACTAAAAATGTTATCTCATTATATTTATTTAATTCTAATCTTAAATTTTTTATAAGCTCTAACAGAAAATAGGAGAAAGTCGTCAAAATTGCAATGTTTTTGATACCAAATCGATAAAAATTTTAAGAGTTAGAACTAGAGATATAGGTAGAAAAGTTTTATTACTCTGGAACAATGTAACAATTAGAGATAGTAAAACGGAAATAAGGGAATGCGTCTACGATCTTACTTTGTTTCTTTATTCAGAGTAAATATATTTTCATTTGTTCTTGATGTATAGCACTTCTGTACATTTTTATACTGAATGCTGTTCTACGGACCCAGAACCAATTTACGAGACGGATTCGATTCAAACTTAAATACCTCATTGAAATACCTTATTATTAAAAACCAACAAACAAATCGGAATGCAAACACAGCTTAGAAAGATTTTATGCGTGGTATTCATTACTCAGAAATATCCCATTAGGCACATTAATGGAAACTTAAAAATATAACACGTAGGCTGAAAAGTTTTTGGTCTGACACATAGATGTCGCCCTTTTCAAAAAATCCATATGATTTTTAGAAAGTTCCAACCTTCAGACGAAACGTGTCAAAATTTCATGATATGTCGACGATTAGTTTACAAGTTACAGTGGTTTTAGTCCACGCTACTTTTGATATTTCAAAACAATGGAAAAAATCGATTTTCGTGTGTTGATTAAATATTGTTTTTGAGGGGAAAAAATACCGTTTAAGCAAAGCAATGGCTCATTATTTACTGATATGCTGAATGTAAATGCTGTCGTACAGACACAAATGATAATGAACGCTCTGGATGTCCAAATGAGGTGGTTACACCGGAAAACATTAAAAAAATCCACAAAATTGTTTTGAATGACCATAAACTGAAAATGCGTGAGATAGCTGACACCCTAAAGATATCAAAAGAACGTGTTGTTCATATTTTGCATGAACATTTTGGGCATGAGAAAGCTCTGTTCGAAATGGGTACCGCGTTTGCTCACTGTGGACGAAAAACAACAAAGTGTTGATGATTCTGAGCGCTGTATGGACCTATTTAAGCACAATAAGAAGGATTTTTTACACAATATGTGACAATGGTTGAAACGTGGATCCACCACTACACACCGGAATCAAATCGGCAGTCAGCTGAGTGGACAGTAGCAGGTGAAAGCCGCCCGAAGCGACCAAAGATACAACAGTCGGCTAGGAAAGTTTTGGCCTCTGTATTTTGGGATATGCATGGAATAATTTTCATCGACTATGCTAAGAAGAGAAGGGCCATCCATAGTGAATATTACATAAAGTTATTGGTGCCTTTGACGGCAGAAATCGCAAAGAAACGGTCCAAAATGAACAAGAAAAAAGTGGTCTTTGATCAAGACACTGCACTGTGTCACAAGTCAATGGTTACTATGGCAAAATTGCATGAATTGAAATTCGAATTGCTTTCTCATACACTGTATTCTCCAGATTTGGCTCCCAGCAACTATTATCTATAAGCAGACCTCAAAAAATGCTCGCGGGAAAGAGACTTGGCTCCAATGAAGAAGTTATCGGAGAAGAAGCTTATTTTGAAGGCAAAGACAAATCCTTCTACAAGAAAGGTACCGAAATTTTAGAAAAGCGTATCGCTCTTGAAGGAGACTATGTTGATGAATAAAGTCGAATTTTGCAAAAAAAATGTTTTAAGTAGCTACACCAAAAACTTTCCAGCCGACGTGTTATTATTTATAAATAATAATTAAATAAATAATACTGTTAGTTTTAAACATCAATATAGAGCCATGAATAGGAATGGCTGGACATAACGCAACTAATATTAGGTTTTCTTTATCCTTTACCTTTTTATATTAGATACAGCAAGGAAGTCTAGATTTCCACCCGCGTTAGTCAAGTGTCAAAATAACTGAATATTATGGACAGTCCCGGGCTTATGATATATTTAAGAATATGAGGGTGATTTTTTTTAATTATTTGTTTTAAACAAAAAGAAATCACACGGCGCTAAATCAGAGCATTGCTCGAATCGTGTGATTCTTTTGTACTTAGCAGTTGTCATCCAATTTTTTTTTTAGTTTTCGGCTCCTTTGGGGGTGAGCTCTTATGAGCCATGATTACTACTTCGTAGGAGGAAAATTTCTTTTCTCGACAGTTTCTACTCTGGTATAAAGAATACGGGTTTCCGTTATGGAGACTTCAGCTTCTTTGGCATGCAACATGACCTTAATTTATCGATCCGATAGCACCAAATCCTCATCAAGCTTAGTGGTTTTCTAAACCACTGGTCTTCCTCTTCTGTAGTCATCCTGAATTGAGTCTCGATCTAATCTAAACTGATTAGACACAAATTTTACTCAAAATTAATAGGAAGCTCGGATGCCCGCAAACTTGAAACAGTCGTTCATGAATAACTCTTGGTTCATTTCTTTCTTCGATGATAAACTTGATTACTAAACGATCCTTCAAAGTACAAAAATTGTAAAAAAACGGCAAAATGCAACGAGCTTCTATACAATTTCGTTTAATTAATTAGAACAGCTACAGTGATTGAAAGCCAAATTACTTTTGTAAAGCGTATTTTTCCTTGTTAGGTAGATAACTTACAAAATTATTCTCATAGAGAACTAATTACTATACAAAAACTTTTAATTCTATATAAGGCTCAAATTGGGCCTATAATGGAATATGGCTTGTATGGCGTCATTTTCCTTGTTAGGTAGATAAGTTAGAAAATCACTCTCATAAAGAACTAACTACTATGCAAAAACATTTAATACTATGCAAGGCTCAAATTCGGGCTGAAATGGAATATGTCTTCCCATGCTGGAAGCATTGTTTCAGGCTACTTTTTTTAGATTTGATCTTGGTTGGGAACACGGAAGTCACTAGAAACCTTAATTCGTTTTGAACATCGAAGAAAATTTGATGACTTGGACCTACCATAAATGGAAGTATTTAGGGAATACAATCCGGAATAGTGCATGCTACTTCAATATAAATTCAGTGCATCAACACCTGCAATCAAATAAACCTCATGTACTCACTCTCTACGAAACTAAATTCAGTTCATCGCCAGCACAGTCACCTTTCTCTATCCTGGGTACGACTTCTATTCCCGGTTTAGAGGTAATTTTGGAATCTGTCTTTATGTTGCTTGTCAACAAGAGGAGGCTCTAGAGCCCCGAAATTTTGATGTTATGTGATTAGAAACAATAAACCACAAGGTATAATTACTCCTTCTATCGATCACCAAGCTTAAGAACACTTATCGATTCTCTGGAGACACCATTATCCAGGTGCTGAAATTGCCATTCCAGACAACTTTAATATTCAAAACATCAACTTGCCTAAATATTCCAATACCACTGACGAACAAGGCTGTATAGCTGAATTATTATTAATCAGGCTTTACTTAGCTTATCGATGAACCAACACAAATTCATAATTGAGACGGAGAGCTCACTAGTCTTCTTGACCTGTTTTTAACCATCAATCCAGAGATGTCATTGCAAATCCGCCGTTATCGGTGACAAAAAATCGCTAAAATCGTGCAAGCTTTAGCTGCTAAATGGGAAAAACTTACCGAATATTTTCAAACTTTGCCTTGGTTAGATGTTTGTTTTAGATCCGATAACCCATCTGACTGTGCAAAGGATAATGCCAATATCATTTTGACTGGCATGAAAACTTTTTGAAGAAAGCCCCCTCCAACGGTAAGCCTTGATTCGACTGAAAATGTAAAGATACTGTTGCTTCGAAACATCTTGCCCACCGACAATGGCATAAAAATCTTAATGTCTTTGTTCATACCAGCAACAGATGTAAAGAAATTATCAACAAAACTAAGAAAGTACACAAAATTAAAAAACAAACTTCACACCACAACCCAATTTGCTGTAGATTTTTCGACCAATCCTGCAGAAAAGAAATACTTCTTTTTAGCTGGAAATGCGCTACCGTTTAGAGTGCACTCAAAAAAAACCCAGGCGACAGGTTTTCCCTATTTTGAACCCGACAAATTTATGTAAGAACACTATATTCCTCTAGCGTAGTCACTCAAATTACTGGGCGTTAACTTGAAAGCGGATATATCTTGACATGAACATATTGCATGAATAGCATAGAGAGCCTCTCAAAAGCTGAGATTATTCTGCCTCTCAAAAGCTGAGATTCACAAGAGAGATTTCCCAGTATGGTATACATCGGACATAATTAGGGCGATTAAGAGAAAGCACAGGGTCTTTAAAAAGTACAAAAGATTCAAATCTCCTACTCTAAAAAACCAGTTCAATGAATTGCGTGCTCGAGTGAAAACTATGATTGACACAGCGTATGATGATTATATTGCAAGGGCTGAATCACGGAAATCCTCTTTTTTTATCCCTGAGATCATCAGGGATGGGGCGAGCCAGTATTCAGACCCACAGGATATTGTAAACTCGTATGCTAACTTTTTTAGTAGTGTTTACACTGGTCCATCTATTCAAGAACCTGACACTCTTCTACCAAATACCAGTACACTCATAAGTCTCAAAGATATCTCGTATGACGAGATCTTGAATGCTTCTAAAAGACTAAAAATTAAAACTACTCAGAGTCCTGATAAAATTCCATGCTAGTGAGGGATTGCATTTCTACTTTCTTGGAACCACTCGCTATTATCTTTAATCTTTCTCTTAAAACTAATAATTTTCCAAACATTTGGAAGAAAGCACAAATCACACCTGTCTTTAAAAAGGACAATTCTACCGAAATTTCAAATCACGGCCAACATCAATCCTCTCAGCCTTTGCGAAAGTCTTTGAGACGGCAGTGTACGAGCGGGTTAGTACCCAGGCAGCCCAACTAATTACATCCAATCAACATGGGTTTATTTGTAAACGAAACATTATTACTAACCTAACTTGTTTTAACCCTATACGTAAGTTTGCATAGGCGCCAGCAGGTTGATACGCTCTATACTGACTTTTCGAAGGCCTTTGACAGGGTGGATTATGGCAAAGATTGATGCTATGGGATTTAATAACAACTTAGTCAGTTTTTTTGCTTCCTATCTCACTGGTAGATCTCAGTATATCAAAATTCGCGGTAACAAGTCTGCAAGCTTCTCAGCAATGACTGGTGAGCTACAGGGAAGCAATTTGGCTCCTCTGATTTTCTCTCTCTTTATTAACGACATAGTCTCAGATATTTCCAGTAAAGTGCTCCTATTCCCGGATAATCTAAAACTCTTCCGGATAATAAGATCTAGAAAGAATCAATTTATGGTGTGAACGTAACAACTTACCGCTGAATAGCAAAAAATGTTACGCCATGACCTTTTCCAATAAGTCAAGTATTCATTACAATTACGAATTAAATGGTTCGCAACTTCAGCGGTGTTCTCTTGTTAGGGATTTGGGGATTACTTATGATGCCAAGCTTGCTTTTGACACTCATATCAACAGCATTTGCTCAGAGGCGTTTAAGGCGTTGGGATTTGTTTTGCGCAATGCTAAAAGCTTTACAAATATTCAAACACTTATACTACTTTACTTCTATTAAATCCCAATACACAATTGTTAAATCTCGAAATTAGAGCGTATCATAAAGCTAGACACCAAAAAAAGCTTCTGGTGCTGACGGAATACCTGCCATAGTTTTCAAAAACTGTGCGACGGAACTAACACCAGTTTTCTGTAGACTTTTCAACCTATCCTACAGAAAGGGAATATTTCCTTCCTGCTGGAAATGTGCCACAGTTCAGCCGATACCTAAAAAAGGCAAGAAGACCTTGCCAAATAACTACCGACCAATCGCACTGCTTTCAATAATATTGAAAGTCATGGAAAAGGCTATTAATCAGCATCTTCTAAAACATCTTGAAGGATTCAACATTATTAGTGATCATCAATATGGCTTTCGTAAAAATATATCAACAGGACATCTTCCGGCTTATGTAACACACGTTTGGAACAACGCAATTGAACACTTTGGAGAATCTCGAGCGGTTGCTCTTAACATATCCAAGGCATTCGACCCTGTTTGACACGATGGGCTGTTGGCTAAGCTACGCTCTTATGGTATGTCTGGAAAGTTCTGTTTGTGGCTCTTATGTTTCCTCAGAGAGCGTTCTTTACGAGTCGCAGTAGACGGATTTCTTTCTAACACCTTCACTATCAACGCCGGTGTATCTTAAGGCTCCATACTGTCTCCTACTCTTTTTCTCATTTACATTAACGATCTGCTGGAAAAGACCGAGAATCCAATCTACAGCTTTGCAGATGACAGTACGCTCATCTCTTCATTCACTTTTGACGCTCGGACATCGGCTACTCAAACGAATATCCGCAGACAGCAGGAAGTCATTCAACTTAACAAAGACCTGGAAGAAATTTTATCTTGGGGTAACAGTAACCAAGTGGAATTTAACGCTACAAAAACCCAGGCGGCGGCAGTTTTTTCTAAAAAAGTTAACGGTGCTGAACCCGACATAGTTATGTCGGGCCACTCCATTCCTCGAACATCGTCACTCAATTTGTTGGGCGTTAATTTGGGAGCAAATATGTCCTGGCATGAACATGTTACAGGCATAGCAAGGAAAGCTTCTCAAAAGTTGGGAATATTATTTCGAACCAGAAAGCTTTACACTCCACAACAACTGTTAATTCTTTAGAAAGCTGAAATTCGACCAACTATGGAATACTGCTCCCATGTCTGGGGCTCCACTTCCAAACATACATTGCATTTGTTGGATTCTATTCAGAGAAGAGCTGTTCGTCTGATTGGAGACCCGGAACTGACCGGCGGCCTTGATTCGCTGGAACATCGAAGAGCGGTTGGCGACTTGAGCATATTCATGGAAAGTGTTCGAAGGATGTGGCCCGCTTAATTCTTCCCAGAGCGGTGCATGCTAGAAGTACACGTCGCGCTAATACTTCACATCCGTATGAAGTTCAGCTTGTTACTCCTCGGACAACGCTTTTCAAGCAGTCTTTTATATGGAGAACATCATCCCTTTGGAATAATTTGTCCAGGACTGTGTTTCCTACCGAGTACAATTTACAGCGATTCAATAACAGAATCGCTTTTTTTTTTTTTTTCCAAACACGTGTCGCTCCTGTAGCGCTTTAGGGACTTCTTCCCTGCAGCACGTGTGCTAGACACATAAAAAAAAAGAAGGGATACAGAGGAAATTCCTTAAATTTTTAGCATTTAAAGTTGATGGTTCTTTCCCTCCGAGAAGCTGTGACCACGAGGGCTTGCTGGCGAGATTTGAGATACCATCACTGCTGCAACGCGAGAGCTACCTGCTTACGAGTTTTCTGGCAAAACTTTATGAGGCCTGTTATTGATTGCCCGGAATTATTGTCCCAAATCATGTTGTACGTGCCTAGTCGTACAATGAGATCCCCCTCGACTTTTTAAATGTGTGTACCCCACATAATAATTTTCTATTAAAATCACCACTTTACCGAGCAATGGCGTTTTATAATGAGACATTCCAAAACATTGATATTTTCCATTTAACACTTCCTCAACTGCTTGAACTCTTCAAAAACAGGTTATTGAGATAATCCAAAATTTTTATTTAGCATACTTTTCTTATTGTGCTATGAATGGACTGAGCAGTATTTGTGGTATGTAGTTATTTAATTTTTGTTATAATTAGGTCTGATACTTTTTTCACCTATTGTCAAATGGTCTTGTAAATAGATGTAGTTCTGTTAGACAATAAATACTTATTATTATTATTATTTCGAACTAGAAAGCTTTACACTCCACAACTTTTAATTATATACAAAGCTACACATCACATCCACATGAGGTTCAGCAGGTCACTCCTCGTCCAACCCTTTTCAAGAAGTCTTTTATATGAAGAACCTCATCCCTTTGAAATGATTTGCCCAGGACTGTGTCTCCCACTGACTACAATTTACAGCTATTCAAAACCAACATGAATAGCTTTTTCGTATACGGGTCGCTACTGTAGTGCTTTAGGGATTTCTCTGCACCACATGTGCTACTCTCATAAAAAAAATGCTAGGAATATCACATCGATATGACTTTTCACTTTTTATACCATCCTCTTCAAGATTTCTATTATCTCGAGAGGCTCATTCTGTTAGAATAAACTACTGTTTTTCACGAAGGATATCCTAGAGCGACGGAAGGTCAACATAAATCGTTATTTTAAGAATTTCCCTAGAGCACGTATACTACTGGAGTTAGTAAAATATACAAACATCACACGGAATATGCCGCTCAGGTTTTGCATTGTTATGATAACTAATTCATTTTTAATGTTGTTTAGACTATTAATTTCTATTAATGTTTTGTTGCTAAAATTTAAGCTTGGCCTCGGCCGATATAAATGCTGAGGATTGATTTTATTCTTTTCTTAACCACGTACCTATGTCGTTGTTATTTTTGTACTTTATTCTAGGAAAATACAAGTTTGTAGTTTAACAAACAATTTTATTTATTTCGAGGAAATCAAAAGTTAATATTAACATTAACAAATCAGAAGTAGGATTCAACATTAAAAACAAATTGTGAAATTCAGTGCTGGTGGCAATCATGAGTAAACGACCACGACGGAATCGATGTAAAGTGAATGCCTGAATAGTGCAAAGGAGCCTAGCTGCAAGAGATGGTCCCCCAATAACTGGTGATTCTGATTTACAAAGTAGGTTATCTGAAGCTAGAACAGAGATAGTCGCGTTGAGAAATCAGCTTGTAAGAACTCAAACGAATGTATTAAATCAGGGGTCGGTCGAAAACAGAAATATGAACTGGGCTATTTCCAAAGACGGCCGTTTGCTATCTGACTTTAATCCTTCTAATTTGACACAAAGTGTTGATGATTGGTTATGTTAGGTCAATGATTGTGCAGTGTTATATCACTGGGATGAATTCACAAAAATATATTAGCCTTCATTATAAGAGTTCGCGCGAATTTGGTTTTAAGTTAACCCAATTTTCTTTATCACAATGGGAGGAAATGAATTCCGAATAAAATTATTTTCGGGAAATTATTTTTTCACGCCGCAACATCATCATCAGGTGAATATGGGACAAGATTTAAATGATTATTGCTTTTACACATAAATAAAAATTAATAACTAAAATTAAATCTATCACAAGAATAAATTTATGACTGTATTATAGAAGACATAAAAGACCAGCAAACAAAATTATTCATAAAAACTGATCGCTGTTCTACTTTTGCTGAATTAGCGGAATATGTTCCGAAGTTTCCTAGTGTATCTAAACCATGTCATAAGACTAATTTAAGAACAGAGAGCAAGTCGATAGTTTTTCGTGAAGGAAGACAAAACAAAGTAGTATGTTTTGCCTGTAACAAGAACGGACAATGTTTTAAAATAAA
>CM032454.1:87603900-87641174 GCA_019049505.1 Pachyrhynchus sulphureomaculatus | reverse complement strand
CCCCCCCCAATAGTATAATCACGCCCCCCTAATGGGGCGCGCCCCACAGGTTGAGAAACGCTGGCTTCCGAAATTAACAGTTTCTTCCTGGCTGCACAATCTCTTATAGCCTGCCCTGTGTAAACATTTCTCACTGTTTGTGAACACACATTTTTCGAAAATAGTTTCCTTACTTTTTCTTTTAATTTTGGTCCGCTTTTCTTGGAATCTATAATTATTTGTCTAACAGTACTGGCCTCTTCACGTGGAGTCAATTCTTGGGACAACCACTGCGTGGTCGAATTTTACAGGAAATCGTTGATTTATACTAGTTTACAATGTACTGAACAGTAGCATGCGACTTTTTAACAATTTTTCCTATATTTCTGTACGATTCACCATCTTTCCACAAATCAGTTTATGAACTTTCGAACTTGAAATGGAATTTTACAATTTCTCTTGCTCATTTTTAATACTACTTTGAAAATCCGGTGCAAAATTACTAGCAACAAGTGACAGATTATAAAGTATGACCAAAAATTATTCATTTGTTTTCAGTTTAGCGAGCAATAGATAGCTTGATAAAATGCGGCCGATTATAACGTGTTTTTTTTCAGTGCAGTTCTTGAGTGTATGTGTGTATGTTTTTTTGACATTAATTTTGTTTACATTTTTATACCAATGATGTAACTTCTAAATAAAATGTTCCATAGCTGTTTTTAATACTAATCCTCATTGGTTAAGTTTCAAATATTAATTCAATTAGTTAAACATAACAGAGAGGGCTGACTGTATGTGTAAATGAATATTTATGGCCAGAAATTTAAATGAGATGGCTGTAATATAAATACACTAATCAATAAAAAAATAATGTTTATCAGTATAACTTTTTTTCCTTTTTAGGAAATAAATAAATAACCTTTAACAAAGTATTTTCACGACCGACTAACCCCATCGACGTGGGATAGATTCAAAACTCTGTAAGTTAATCTAGAGCGCTACCGACTGTAAAATACCGTCTAAAGATAACTTTAGTCGCACTCTATTAAACCACAACCTGAAAAAAAACATAGTCTGACATAATTGATTTATTTCTAATTAACATGTTTCTTTTAAACAAAATACAGTCATAATAACTCGGAAGCTAAATAGTAAAGGTGAAACTAAGGTGAAAGTATTACTTATGCTGCTCAATTATATTCACTTTTACATCTACTATATTGATAAGAAGCTTACAATTATTGTCAAGGGAAGTCCGATAGATGTACAAGAACTTCTGAATTATTTTTTTTAATGAATGTCAAATCTTATTTGCTATACTACGCTGGTAAACTTTTCGGAATATGCAAAAATTTTAGAAATGTTCACGCACGCTGGAAAAAGCAAATCATAAAGTTGCCCTTATTGCTATCCATAAACCAAAGGATTCAGAACGAAAGTTAAAAAAAATATCCATTTAACTGGATGTTGGGAAAAATATAGAGGTAAATTTAAAATATTTAACTTGTTAAGACCATAATAATTTATTTATTATTTCGTACTATTTGACTGTAGGGTTTACATTTATTGTAAATAGAAGGTAGATACTATGAAATATAAATTTATTCCCATAAGTATATAATTTCGGCAGTTTTGTATCGAACATGATATCTTTGTCCCTAACACGTTCTTTAAATAATATCCCAGGAGATCGTATACTAGAAAATCACTTTCTAATGCTAACAGAAGGATTACAGAAAAT
This sequence comes from Pachyrhynchus sulphureomaculatus, assembly GCA_019049505.1. Lineage (NCBI taxonomy): Eukaryota > Metazoa > Arthropoda > Insecta > Coleoptera > Curculionidae > Pachyrhynchus > Pachyrhynchus sulphureomaculatus. The sequence continues at coordinate 87,639,454 of CM032454.1, read as the reverse complement.
TAAATAGATTTCTTATCTAGTGGCAAGCGGTTTGAGAAAATATGAACAAGCAGTAGTAACATACGCTGATGTAGATGTTAATAGCGATCACAACCCAGTCGTCATAGACCAAATGAAACGTCCTTCAGCAATTAGAAGAAAGAACCGCAAAGAAATAAATATTACAAAACTCCGATATTTGAACGTTCAGAACCATGTAAATACAAGATACGAAGTAGAGTTGATAGGCTCCGAAATATCGGATCTAATAAAAAAAGAAACCGTTTAAGGTAAGATAAAAATGGCGCATTGGTATAACAATTAAAAATAAACAAAAAAATCGTATTCTTAGAAGTTACCAAAGTGTTCTTCGTATTTGCTGAACTAACCTGAACCTAGCCCAGCTGATGAGCCGTGATATGGCGAAACGCGTCCTGGGATGGTTCAGCAAATACGAAGAACACTTTGGTAACTTCTAAGAATACGATTTTTTCGTTTATTTTTAATTGTTATACCAATGCGCCATCTATGCCTTCGAGCAGTAAGCTTGAGAAAGGTGCGCTTCTGCAAATAAGTTGCCAGCCGTGCTGGCCGCTCTGCTTGAATGGACTTAGTAAGTCGCCGGGTAGAGTGCAGTAAAAGCATCTATTTGTTATAGTTTTCCGTTAGTTGCTTGGATAAAGGACTAAAAGTGTGTTCTTGTATTTGCTGAACCTAGCCCAGCTGATGAGCCGTGATACGGCGAAACGCGTCCTGGGATGGTTCAGCAAATACGAAGAACACTTTGGTAACTTCTAAGAATACGATTTTTTCGTTTATTTTTAATTGTTATACCAATGCGCCATCTATGCCTTCGAGCAGTAAGCTTGAGAAAAGTGCGCTGCTGCAAATAAGTTGCCAGCCGTGCTGGCCGCTCTGCTTGAATAAACTTAGTAAGTCGCCAGTAGAGTGCAGTAAAAGCACCTATTTTTTATAAGATAAAAATTACCATAACTGGAATGGAATTTTATAACATTGAGTTCCCTACAGTAGGACAGAAAAAGGGATGGTATCTGAAACATTATATCGCATAATATATGAGCATTTGATACACTATGCAATGTGGTTCAATAAATTAGAGATATACATTTTGAGTAACTACAGTACTTTTATAGCAAGATAGTTACAGAAAATTAATCATCTTACAAATACTATATCATTTAAAGTTTCAAATATAATAATCAAAAGCACTTGGAAATGTTTCCATCAGTTTCTATTTTTTGTCATTGGATTTGGTTAACCATAACTTTTATAATGGAATAGTGTATTTTCTAAAATGTCATTATGTATCAAATACTATAATAAATTATAAAATATTCTCTCCTTAAATTTTACTCATTATTTTTTACTAATTCACGCTACTCTTAGATTCAATGCACTTAATATATAAATAGAGATTACTGGCTTGTTTCAATAGCTGTCTGCAGAGAAATAATATTATACGGATGTTAAAAACTCCGTTTTTTCTTTAAAAAGGCTGACGTTACGTAATTTGAAGTATTACTTTACGAGATCACTTGACTTCTTCTGAACTGCTAATATTCTGCATAATCAAACGTTTTTTGCTTATGTAAAAATATTTTTATTTTTCATATTGATATCAACTCACTGACTAATTATATTATTACGCAATCGTTTGTGGCAGGCCGAAACCATGTTTAGGTTTTTTTGTAATTGAAATTCTATTCAAATTTTAGGAGCAGTTAAAAAGATTTCACAAAGAGTCTAATATATTCACATCGAAATGTATCTTTTATCAAATATGGGATAAAGCTTTTAAGATTCCAGAAATACTTTCCAGAAAACTTTTACTCTGCAATAAAAATTTTGATGCTGCAGTCATCGAGAATATGTGTAGGAATCATTTAAAAATACAATTTACAACTAGCTTTTCTCCTTTATTTTTAAATATATTTTGTTTGTTTTAGGTAATATTCCTTGTATAAATTCAGCAATAGGAAATCCTGTAACGCCATTTTATATTCCACATTTTTGTAAAGTAGGGCCATATTTTAATGGAATGAATTTTTTCCACTGAGTTCCTAATTTTGTTATAAGTTCAATAGTAAAACACTTCTATTAATTTCTATAATAAAGTTTTTGCAATCAAATTTTGACAATCCTCCAGATATAGCAGCTTTTTATCATAACATATCTTTAGGCCTAATGGGTTCTTGTTCAAGTTTAAGTCAGGCTGGACCACTGTTACTTAATGGAGTTGAGATAGGTGGTCTTTATATTGACTTGCCAAGAAAATTACTAATACACCTTCAAGACTTGTTAGATATAGATATAGATAGATATATTTAAGTTTAAGATCATATAAAGATTTGCCTGTTGATACAAAAAATACGTTATTATATGTTTTTGGAAAGCTAAAACAAAAGGTACTATGAAAATTGGAAAAAGATTTCCCCAGTAAGTCTGCAAATGTTTTGATACAAGAATGGTTGTCGCAGACAGATATACAATAGTTTTATTTTTTATTATTTCATCTTAACAATTTATTAACGAAATTACTTATTGTTAATATGCACTTATTAACAATTACTTACAGTGTCAAATTGGAATGAATTTCCAATGTTTCAGTACGAGTTAATAAGAACTCTTCAGAGATCTTTACCACACTGATTGTCGATTGACGTATTCCTCTATAAATTCTTCCACCTTTGATGATACATTTTTTTCTTAAAAGAAATGCCTCTTGTATCTATATGCCCCCTCCTCTTAAACCTGGCTACAGCACTACTTATACCTGATTGGTGTTCGTTTACTAAAATATCACCCAATAGTTTCCTACTTGTGATTAGGGTAGTGTTCATAATGGATTGTTCCCTAACCTTTCATGAATTTAAACTGGAGACGGAAACAAGAATTTTAATATTATCCACATTTCCCAATTGTTGCTAATTAAAGTCTAAAGAACATAACCGGAACCGATTTTGGTTATTTGTCATTACTTCGCAAGTGATACTATCTATATTAAATTTTCAATTAAAGTAATTAATTTTTTAAATTATTTGGGATTTGGGAAACCACATAATGTCTGAAGTTCATCCCTCAAAAATGGCGCTGCCTGCCTTTAGTGTTGGCTGTCCCAATCACTCTCTCGACTTGTGGCTTCTGTTTCAGCCTCCGATTGAGTACCAGGTATGCATATTTGGTACAATTCGTTATACCTTACCACTAAGTTATAGTATTTTTACTGGCTTTGCTACGGTGAAATTAAGGGTTTGAGCTGATCAATTAAATGTTTAAAGACTGTCCCATGCCCTTCCCTTCGGTGTGCCTCTAATTTAAGATTATAAATGATATACATGTATAAATACTACTGAGCTACATCGCCTAAGTGGTAAGAGGCGAAAGGGATGGAGCCCAATAAATTTTGCATATTTTTGATACTATTATACAAGAGTTTTTTCTCATTTTAAGGTAAAATGCCAAACAAATTTTAAATATAGATATTTATGCAGAAATATATAAGGGTTAAAATGTGGGGGGATACTTTGTATTATATGTCCTTTTAGGGAGTCTTGAAATCAAACTTAAAATTGTGTTATTTTTTTATTATTTTCAATTATTTATGGTCGAACACATTAATGGTTGCTCGCGTGGAAAAGCAGGTCAGTAGCATTGCTTGGTACAATCATTTTCAGGAGTAGAGAAATTTGAATAATTCTGTTATTCATTGCTTTTAACAATTTATAGTCTAACATATAAAACGTTAAAGGGGCGGGAGAGAGCTGTATTAGAAAAATTGCGTTATATATATCATGTTGTATTTCATTTTCATGGTAAAAGTTAAAGAACCTGAAAACTGTTATTTTCAATTTTAACATAATGCTGAGAAAAAAATATCACGTTTTAGTTCTACATATCTCTGAAGCTCTTCTTCTTCCATTTTTCTTTTCGTTTTGTGTGAGTAATAGTATACAGTAATTATTTATTTTTTTAAAAAAAAACGTCAAGTACTATAATGCTAAAGAAAATAAATCCATTTGAAAGTATCTTTATGGTATAATGAAAAACATAGTTTCCAATGTTCATGGGTAATTTACAGTACTTACAGCAGGTAAGAAATCTACAGTTTTTGAGTAATATCGCTTTAGAAGGAGGGTTGAAAGGGTTGGTAGTTTATCAATTTTGTAAAATTTCAATAAAATAATAAGAAATTTTATTTGAGTTGGTTGCAGATTATAAACAAATTTTAAGTATGAATATTTATATTCAAATATATAAGGGTGATGGAGGAAATCTGAGAGAAGTATCGCTGATATATGTTTGATAGCGTCAGCGGTTTTAAAGTCCAGGCTCCCAAAAATCATACTTTTTAGTGTTCCGTATAGAACACTTTTAAGATCACTTCGGTGTCTGTCCGTCTGTCTATCTGTCATACCCGATTTTTTCCGAAACTATTTGACATAGAAAGTTGAAATTTGCTACTAATATAGGAATTGATGGCCTCATCGGAGCCGTGTAGTTTTGAAAGTTAAAATTTTGACTTAAAAGGTTAGTTTTGGGTAAAATCAGAAGTGAAAAAAAAATTTTTTTACTAGGTTATCGAGTAGGGTGTTAAATGTAAAAACACCAGTTCAAAAATATATATAATGTAATACTTGTGCACACTTTTCTTTGTATTATTTTTTAAAAATTTCGAAAAATCGCTACCCACCACTATTTCGAAAAGTACTGACCAAAAAATTTTGAAAAAAAAACTCTGGAATATTCTCCACAGAGTGTAGATTGAACGAAAATTATCACGAGTGCATTACCTTAATAATTTACCTGGTATACAAAAAAATTCAAGGTCATCAGTTTCCGGCAAAGATAAGAAACGCACTTTGTTGAAAACTCATTTGGAGTGTGTTTTGTGCAGTCACTGATTATTTTATCCCTCCGTAACAAATAATTTTATTTTAAAAGTAATCAACGTACGGAACACTAATTGCGCAAGTTCAAGTTGCACTTGACTGGTTATTTATTATTTACAATCTAAACAGAAATGTTATGTATAGGTTGTGATTATGAGGGATCTAAAAAAATCGAACGGTTTTCCACTTCTACATGTTTTTGATTTAAAAAAATGTCAACTTTATACTAACCTTTTCAGATGTAAAGATAAGCAGTTTAAAAGGTTTGGGATGTGAGGGTAATTCCCAGTTTTTTTTTAATACATTTCTCACTATAAGGTACCATGGCTTTTTTGAAAATCGGTTAATAATGATATTTCAAATGGTAAAATAATTTCGCTCGGAGTCAGTATAGGATGTATAGATAAGTGACAAATCTCGATCGATTGGTCCTTGACTAAGTACGAAAGCGAAACTATAGTGCTTGTGTCACACGTAGGACTATTTCTCTAAGCGCAGAAAGTGTGTATTTCTAAATAAAACCGTAGAAGGAAACGAGAGTGCTGTACTTGAAGCAACGTCCGATATAAAGAAGACAATTTTTCTATTTAAAATTATTGAATTATATCAGTTTTCTATTGGATTCAATAAATATAAATTATTTGGGTATAAAAAAATAAATGAATTTATTACATACGTGAACCTTTTGTAAGAAAAATAAGATCTGTCCAAAATTAAAAAATATTGGGGCCCATGTGGGATTCGAACCCACGACCTCCGATATTAGTAAACTAAGGACGGCGCTCTAACCAACTGAGCTAACGGGCCTACAGACTTCACCGCTTTATGTTTGAAATAACGAGATTTTATTTTTAGGACCTTGAAATAGCTAATTTAAAAATCAACAAAAATAAAGGTCACTTCCAAGATATAATTCTTGACGTTGTGGCGAAGGTAAAATTTTTAAAAGTTTAAACGACTGCCCTTATTACGAACTATATATATGACGACATCTTGTTGGTATTGTTAAAACAACGTAAAAGGAAAACACCATCGTAATGCGTTTAAAATTACCTGACAAGGGTTTTCTATAGGCACAGCACTAAAAACGCATATCATAGGTTTTCCAATGGCAGTTAGGCAAGGGTTTATTGGATAGTACCTTTTTTTTTAAGAAATTTTCAATGAAGGGTGTCTTTAAATGACCTGACATTTTAATGTATTAATAAAACGTATTATTTATTTGAAAAGTACGAATGTTTTTATTTTAATTTAAGGTACAAACATAGAGGTTATGTGTGGAACACAATATCCGATAAATGGACGCCTCGACCCTGTTTGCAAACGTTCACTCTTTGGACAAAATTTTCAATAACATTTTGGCATAGTTGCAGACTAATTTCATTAATTGTGTTTAAGTGCATCTAATTTCTTCCTTGGGCTCCAGAATGATCTGTGGATCATTGGCATACAATTTTCCTTTCAGAAGACCCCAAAAAAGAAATCCAATGCCGTCATATCGCACGATCTTGGTGGCCAATTTACATTGCCGTTGCGCGAAATAACAAAACCATGAAACTTCGTCTGCAATAACTGCATTGTTTCACCCAAAGTATAGGAGGTTGCGCCATCTTGCTGAAAGAGTATGTCTTCCAAGTCCATGCCGTTCAATTCATTCCATAAAAAGTTGGTTATCATGTCACGATAACAAACACCATTGACGGTAACCGCATTTCTAGCAGCATTCTCGAAAAAGTACGGCCCAGTCCCTGCTGGAACCTGTTGGATCAGTTATGGATTTTCGGTATCCCAAATTCGACAGTTTTGTTTATTTACGTAGCCACTAAGTTGAAAATACGCCTCATCGCTGAAGATGTTTTTCTTCGAAAAATCACCACCGATTTGTTGATGCTCCAATATCCAACTGGCGAATGTACAGCACTGCGCATGGTCTGCTGGTTGCAGTTTTTGTGTCAATTGGATCATGCAAATACAGGTCTTTCATCAAAATTCGCTGCACAAAGCATCTTGAAATATTCAATTGCTGAACACGATGGCGAATGAAGGTGGAAGGACTTTTGTCAACACTCACACTCACTGCGGCTATGTTTTCATTCGACCGGCCCCTACGAGGACGGCCACGGCTTTTTGCGATCAAATTTTGCACCACATTGTTGCAAGATTGTTGTTGTTGTGATGACCAAAAAACGTGCGGGCTTTTCGAACCGTCTCTGCGAAATTTGTAAATTTTCACAATTTCTATGCGTTGCTCGATCGTGTAATTCTCCATGACTAAACCTCAATACCTCTTGATGTCAGTTGTCAAAGATTAGTACTCTATGTTTGTCACAAAAAAAATAACGCGCTATTTAAAATATCACGTTATCATATGCCCTTTATAAACTGAAACAAAATCTTTTTTAACGTAACAAAACATTTTTGAGTCGAGTTAGTAAATTAAGTTGAGCTTTTTTTTTAACATAAACGCTATTGTTACCTTTTACTGTATTTATTTTATGTTAGTTGAACTGTTTGTCACTACTCAGGATATATCACCACTACACCAAACATTTTATTTTTGTACTCGACAAGCGTTTCGCTAACCACGTTAGCTTCATCAGAAGCGATGATTGATGATTGGTATAGTCATTTTTAGGTAACAGTAAAATTTAAGCCCTTAGAAACAGTTGTAAAATATAAATTCAACTATGGCAATTTCTCGTTAGGTATTTTATGCAAAAAAGACTAAAAAGTTACTTTTTTTAATAGTTATTCTGAGTGAAAAATACTGAAGGCAAATTGTGTTTCATATGCGATTATTGTAAGAAAAAAATTTAGTGATAATTTGAATACAAAAGAAATTAATTCGAAATACTTCGGATACAGTGTCTTAAAACATAAAACCTCTAAAAGTAGCACAGGTGTTTTATACCTACAAAAAACAACGAAAGAAAAAAATTGCTACAATTCGTTTTGTTGTTCTCCAAAATATCGGGAAAATTTATGTACACGTGCATGCGTTCGAACCAATCCTCAAAACATTTTTTCCACTCTAAAGTTAATACCTCAAAAACATAGTTTTGAGGTATTTGATTCAACAGCTTCCTCAGGTGATGAAAATCACTGTCCACGATTTTTTTTTACATTTGGGAACAAAAAGATGTCGTTAGGCAATAAATTGGGTGAACACGAGCATTGAAACATTAATTCGATGTTTTTTTTTTGTCAAATATTCAATCAAGTCAGAGCTGGCATTATCATAATGAACAATGTTGCCGTTTATTTTTCCTGATTTCATCGATGACTTCTGTGAACAAATTGTTGTATACCATTCAGCATTAACTGTTCTTTGATCCTCTAAAGCGATGGTCGCAACATGTACAGTATAATCAAAGAAACAAGCGATCATTTTCTTGGAAGTGCTTCGCGAACGAACCACTTTTGTTGGATTCAGTTCATCATGAAACACCCAAACAGTTTGATTGTTGCTTAGTTTCCAGCTCGTTCGAATATATTCAAATTTCGTCTTCTGCTACGCACAAAGCATCAATGTTTTTTGTAACAACAACCAATTTTGGTCTACCTTCACGAAATTCATCGCTGACGGAAGCACGACCATGACAAAATCCTGTAAACCAATTGCGAGCAATATTTTCTGATGGTGATTCATTACCAAAAGTTAAACAAAGAAATTCGAGGCATTGTTGTTGGGTTAGGCCTTTACTAAAATCGTAAAAAATTATTCAATGAAAATCTTCACGTAAAATTTCCATTTGATCACGAAACTGTTTTTTTTTAAACGCTCTCACTATAAACAAACTACTCGGCCAATTTCTGAGCTGCCACTGTTTTAACAGTTACAAATGCCAAAACAATGGTAATGTCACATCTCAATATCGCCATCTAGTGGTCGTCTATAAAAAACTTAAAAGGCGGCCCTCGTATTCGTTTTGATGTAATTAATAGGCTAAGGGAAGGTCCATGTCTTCGAAAAAAAAATTAGGTTGTATGTTTTAATTTGTGTTCTTTATTTACTTTTGTAAACGTAATGTGAATAATAATAACTGTTGACATCTATAAAATATAATATACTATGTTGTGTCATGAATTCAGGTAAAAAATCAAAAGTACTACTAATATTTGAAAATAAACACAATGTTGCCGGTTACTCCAACATTGCTCTCTTGGAAACCACTTAAACACTTCTAAATAGTATTTTAAGGTTAACTCGTAGCTACCAACGGGACACGGTGACATCAAACGGCGAAGATCCAATTCAATTTTTGGCACGCATTACATAGAAAAATTGTGTCTTAATGGTACTAGTAACAAGATACAATTACACAAAATAGAGTTTGCTCAAATTGAATCAATAAACAAAGGGTTGATTATACATATAATAAATTTTTAACACCATATGAACTAAAAATACCATCAAAACAAACAATTAATTTCAAGGCTATTTAACGTCGGACTTCTTGGTGGATTGTTTGTTTTTTAGTTTTGTTTTTTAAGGGTCTTTTCGCTTAAACTAATCAATAGTTTCAGTATTAAAATTTTATATTAGGATTCATTTCAAGGAAATGAATCGAGGAATAAAAAAATATTCTAGAGTAACCAATAAATTTTTTACTGGTCAAGAATATAAGCATTATTTACTTTTTTGCTTAATTTTGCAGTCACAACCCGAGATTTCACAAATACTGCAGTTGTACTTTCAAAACGAATTCACCATTAGGAGTTTCTACGTTTTTTGTTAGTTAAGTTATACTATTGAATCCTTGAATATTACATACAGACTGTTAGAAATTTAAGGAGGTCTCAAGGTACTAGATTTGGAATGGAAGCTTTGTGATTTACAAAAATTTCAATATAATCGAGAGAATAACTTTTTGTAAAAGAAGCAACATAAATTATACTATGAAAAATTTTCGAATAGCTATGTGAGCGAATGCAGAAGAGACCCAAATTTCTCACTTTCTGCCCCAATTAACAACTTAAAAGTACCTAAAAATATCGATTTTAATAGTTTACTATTATCACTAAAAAATGATCTTAATAATTGAAAATATCGAATGATTGTAGAACTAATGTAAAAAAAGAATTAATAAATGTTCCCAATAGTATAGTTTCTATATCTTCTTCTTCCTCTAGTCATTCTCTATCGTCTGGATATCGGCCTCTTTCACGTGCTGTTTTGAGCAATTTGGCCAATTTAGCCACACTGATCTTTTAGTATCGTCATACCAACGTTGTTGAGGTCTGCCAATACTTCTTTTTTCTCCCATGGTCTCGATCTGGTCACTTTTCCGCTCCAGTTATCATTATTTCTGGCCACATAGCTAGCTCAGTTCCACTTGAAGGAAGATATCATTTCAATTTTTTCGTGGACGCCTGTTTCTGTATAACAGAAATTAATTTGAACTCCTTGGATTTTTTATTTTTAACCATTACAGTTTATATTACATTAAAAATATTGAAGTGAACATACATTACATCGAATAATAAAAATATATAATATAATCTCATTGGCAATTTTGTTAAATATTCAAGTTAACAAGTTAACCTGATATAGAATTTCACTAAAATATTTGGTTGGTTAAGATTCTTTAATATTTTTTTTCTATTTTAATTAATTATAATTATGTAACGTTAAATGAGGCTTCTAAAATATGAAAATAGGATAATTGTAAAAAATTTGATTTATTTAATAAACGTCTTAAAATAAATACCAAAATCAATTTAAAAATCATCAATTTGGCTGAAAATGAAAAATACCGCTGAAATTTATCAGTAAATACAATGTCTTTTCTTTCTCAAGGAGGCAGAAAAAATTAACTATGAAGTAGGGACAAGTCCCTAACTAATAAGAAAATATCGAGGTCACCTTGAATAAGCGAAACTTAAGTAGTACTGCAAGGAACCACTATGAATATAGGTCTTGTAGACCGTTCTGAAATATGATTTCAATCAAAACGTTCGATTTTGAAGAATACTTTGGGCTTCTCTTGAGTTTATATTAGAGGTGCTTTTTTTGGATGACCTCACTTTTAAAATTCATAACTACTGGTGAGGAGACGTGGATCTATTCATATTAGCCCAAAACAGCGCAGCAACAATCAAGAGAATACTGTGCAAGAGATGACGTTTTCACCGTCACCGTATTCACCAGATATATATATATATATATATATATATATATATATATATATATATATATATATATATATACATTAAAATTCCGGGTTTCAATCCGTTCGTCTAACAATAAATTTGCATGACATTTCGCCAAAATCTCATTTGACATTTTCAAGTTCGAAGCTAAATGAGAAATCGACGTGCGATCGCCGTCTTTTATAGGTCGGCGTCTACGCAGATTGTAGGTGGGGGGATGAAAGTGTTCATCCAAACATCGGTGTTTGTCGGCTGGGTGGTAATTACGGGTGCCGGCGCTATGCTGACTGTTGCCTTTTCGATGTTTTGGTTATTCCTTGGTTTAGCTAGTAGACCCTTCCATGTAGTGGAGATATTCAGTGCATCATCTCGCTTATTTTCGATTTCCTAGGCTTCTCTGACTCTACGTGTTTTATAATGTGAAATCGAGGCTATTTGTTTAGATCCCTTAAAATTAATGTTGTGGCCAGTATCATGATAGTGCTGAATAAGAGCTGATGTTGTTTGTTTGTTTTTGATATCTATCTTATGGTCTTGGATTCGTGAGGAGATTCTTCTGTTTGTTTGTCCTACGTACAATTTGTGGCAGTCTCCGCATGGGATGCTGTAAGCTCCATGTTTTTCCAGTTTTTCTTGTCCTTGGGGTTAGCCAGGATGTCTGCCAGAGTGTTTTGTTTGTATGCTGTGCCTATGTTGTGTTTTCTTAGGCATCTTCCAATCCTATCTATAACTCCTTTCACATACGGTAATAAGACTCCACTCTGTGTATGGCGCTGCCTTTCTGATGCTCTCCGTATGGACTGGTCATATATCCATTTTGCTTAAGGGTCCTAATGATTTGTGTAATTTCTTTCTGTCTCGTGTTTGGTTCGGTGAGTCGGTATGATCTCGATACGAGGGTGTTGGCTACCGACTGGATCTGGGATGGATGGTGGTGTGAGCCAGCGTTTAAAAATCTGTTAGGTGGGCTTCCGGTTGACCGTTGTTTTTCCGATTTATGAGTACATCAAAGAAAGGGAGGCTTTTTTTTCTTCTTCTACTTCCAAAGTTAACTGATCCGGTAGTGAATTCTATTTAAATAGGTCAGGACGTTGTCTAATTCATTTCGTCCATGGGACCAAATTATAAAGATGTCATCGACATATCGTTTCCAGAGTTTAGATTTGAGCGGTGAGTTTTTAAGGGCCTCTGTTTCAAAATACATCATATACAGATTGGCTATTACTGGTGAAAGGGAAGATCCCATGGGCGCTCCATCTGTTTGTTTGTATATCTGACTGTTGAAGACAAAGTAGGTATTTTTTAGACAGTGTTCTGACAGTTCTATAACATGAGCTGGAAAATCCTCATTCATTTCTGTTTTATTTAGTGCTTCATCCACTGGAATACTGGGATAGAGAGAAACAACATCTACACTTGCCAGAATGTTATTTTCCTCTAGCTGAATGTCTCTGATTATGTTCGTGAGGTGTTCGGAATTTTTGAGGTATGAATTAGCACTTTCAGCTATTGGTTCCATGATCTTTGACAGATGTTTTTCTAAGTTCTGTGTAGGTGAAACCACCGCGCTAACAATGGGTTTAAGGAGGAAGTTCAGTTTGTGTATCTTTGGTAGGCCATACAACTTTGGGCATCTGCTTGATTGCTCTCTTGGAATTATGAGATATGTTATACGGTCCCTGGTAACTGGCTTATAGGTGTCGTCTTGTAGAATGATTTTCATTTTTGTCATGTAGTCTTCGGTATTTAGAACCACTTTGCCCTTGTCTGCTGGTAATAAGGTAAGATATAACACATACCTCGTACTTCGTACTCTATCGGAGGCTGATTCGTTCCAGTCATACATACCAACAAAGTGCTTAGCAGACTGCCAACACTTTACCGCAGGTAACACGATTTTTCGAGAGATTCCCCTCAGGCATATGTGGTTCAATGTAAAACAACTGAAAACGAACGAAGACCTATATTTCAGCCGCCTACCCACTGTTCTCTTATTCGCCAAATCCATCCCGAGATACGTTTCGCCGTCTCTCACGGCTCATCAGACGGATTTGATCGACAAACAAGCGAACAGAATATGAGCCATCGACCGTTTTCAGTTGAGTAAAAAATACATTTACAATGACAAGTTTTCATTTAATGAAACAGTTAACCTAATAAAGGAAAAATTTGAATTATACACATTAAATACAATTAAGCCAATATTCATTAAGGTTAATCACAGTTGTGCTTAATATTATTTTTTTTAATTTACGCGTATTGTAGTGTTTCATCCTGTACGCTTGTTTATGGGTACCTGTTTGTGTTTAATAACAATTTAACTAAATATAAGCAGAGAGAATATGCATCTAGGAAAATAACGTACATAGAGGATATCTGAAATTTTACAAATTTTATTTAGGTACTTATTTTGTTTACATAATAAGGCTTTAAAACTTCACGTTTATTTGAAACAGATTATAGTAATTTTTATAAATGAATGATGACCTCGTGAAACACAACAATCAAAACTTTTAAGCTCGGTGTTAGGTAATAATATTATTTTTTACGACTAACTAACTGATAACAATTGTATTATGGTAGACAAATATGAATCTTTTTAATGTGAAACACTAAATGCAAATTTTATATTTTGTCTAATTTTTGGTTGTTTCAGTTTAAGGATTACAGATTTAATACAGATAAATCGATAGATACTCACTATATATGGAAATTGAATAATCCTGTACATATAAAGGTTTCTTTGGAGCATTAATTTTGATCAGGATTATTATTAATGGGTTAGCCCTACCCTAGAATTCAGCTTTTTTTACAGTCCACATCCTTGCCACTATAAGGATTTCTACCTTTTTTCTGACTATAACTCTAATGAGATATATTAACGGGAATGTCATAATATCCGTTAACATTGCCCAGGTGCCCACATTTGTATTTCACACCACTTTTAAGACAACGCGGCAGAGCTACCACGGTCGTTATTACATTGCTGCATTAACTACTACCTAAAAATACATACGTAGGCACCAGACAAATTGCCGGAATCGAACCAGTGACTCTCGGTTTCATAAACAGGATCTTAACCCACTACGCTACCGAGGCCGGCAGCTATGTTCATTCTGAAAGATGATAAGGAACTCTGATGCTTATGACGTTATCTTTCCTTTTTTATGATTATGTTATATGAGGATACCGATTAGTGGTCCCTAGTAAATTTAGTTAAATGCAAAAGTTATAATAAAGGAGTAGTTTAATTTAATGGAAATTATTTAGTAGTAACAGGCAGTTGTAGCTGAAAAACCTCGTCATGTGGCAACCCAAAAACAAGGTGTTCTGAGAGAATTCAGAACTTAAATCAAATTTTTCGGTTTCACAACCTTTCACTTAAGATGAATATACTTTGTAACCTCGTTTTGTTTATTATTACAAAAATATTAATTTATTATTTTACAACTTCTGGTTTTATACGTCGTATTATTTTTAAAACGTGACAGAAACAAGCTATTTTGATTTTTCTCAATTTCAGCCAAATTAGATAGTTACTAATTTGAGTAAACGTCTTTCTAGATAAACTGAATGATTGGTGTTAAGAAACATCGACTTGGAAAACTGAGTCTTAATTGGTTATTGTTTGGCGATTTAGTTTAACTGGAAGCACCCCCTGGTAATTTCATATATTATAACTATCGGTGAGAGGACAACAAGTATACCCCGATTTTCCATAATGACTTTAAAATTTTAAAAATGTTTTATATTGCTACTTTTAGTGAAACTCACACTTGAGTGAAATGTGATCACCGAAAAAAAACTCACTCTCAAAATTTCAAATCGTGGTAATTAGCTAAAACGGTATTTTATCGTCAATTTTGTGTTGTTATTATACAGTATGACTATAACAGTTGATAAGAATTTCACTATGAGCATCGCGTTGTTTCACGCTGAAAGGTTCAAATTTCAAAAAACTTCTATTTTTGGTAAAAAAAGACATTGTTGCTCAAAATGTTATCACAAATCCATCCATAATCCAAACTTCATAGGTACTGTGTATATGTTTTCAAAAAATATTCATTGTTTAAATTTTAAATCTTGGTAATAGAGAGTAATCGAATTTTATCGACAATTTGAAATTTCTAAATTCCTTGGAATCTTTGCCACAAAGACACTGGACAACAGTTATCTCCACTACATAAAAAATTTATTTATAAGCGCAACACACATTTCGGTAGCTATGTTAATAATGCTAGCCATGTTCGCATCATCAGAAGCGATGATGTAAAAATTAATTACCAGAGCTGGAGATAATCTATTAAAAGAAACCTACGCACAATATATCTTTACAAGGTTTTTAAGAGGACAGTATTTTCTGTATCTGTAAGGGCAAAACTGTGAAATGTATACTTTCCTGGTCCCCCGCTTTTGCTACGTCACAACCTATTACCAAAATCCAAATTTTGAATACTTAATATTTTTGAACGCCTATACATATGTAATAAAGCTAAAAATTAGATTATGATCTGATTTTGTGATAACAATTCACTCTATAGCTCAGTACCAAAAACAGTATTTTTTTAAAAAATGATGACATTTCAATGTCAATAAGAACACAAAATTATCAATAAAATACTGTTTCAGCCTGTTTTCTCCTGTAAACATAATAAAGTAAGTTTTGCAAAAAGCTGGGACATAAAATACTATTCTCAGGGCCCTTATAAAAGTCACACTTAATGCTACTTACGAAATTCGAATAACCATAAAATATTATTTTTAGTGTTCCGTACGGAACACTTCGGTGTCTGTCTTCGTGTTCGTCTGGCACACTCGATTTTCTCCGAAACTATTTGACATAGAAAGTTGAAATTTGGTACTAATCTAAGAATTGATGGCTTTATCAGAGCCGTGTACCTTTCAAAGTTAAGTTTTGACTTAAGGGGTTAGTTTTGGGATGTGAAATCGTAAGTGAAAAAAAATTACTAGGTTATCGAGTAAGGTGTCAACTAAAAGCTTGTAAAAGCACGAGTTCAAAAATATATATAATGTAATACTTGCCACACTTTTAATTGTATTATTTTTAAAAAATCGCTGTTTTCTCGAAGAGTACTGATTAAAAAAATTTGGAAAAATTCTGGAATATTCTACACGGGGTGTAGATTGAACGAAAATTATCACGAGTGCGTTACCTTTAATAATTTATCTGGTATATAAGAAAAACAAAAATTTCAAGGTCATTAGTTTTCAGTGAAGATAGGAAACAAAGTTTGTTGAAAACTAATTTGGGGTGTGTTTTGTGAAGTGACTGAGCATTTTATACCTCCGTAAAAAAAATTATTTTAAAAGCAATCAACGTACGGAACACTAATTGCGCAAGTGCAACTTGCGTTTGACCGGTTATTTTGAAATAGATACCCAAGTGAATAAGGTTAACCTATCTAGAACCGTACGACACTATCATTAAAATGCGAAGTCATGCCAAAATTATTTATCATGGAAGCACCTAAGCCAAAAATTAAATAACTCATGATGACTTGCTGGCTAAATCGCAAAACATTAAAGGTATTTTAAAAATATTTTAGTAATATACAGGGACGCCAAGTTAAGTTTAACGAACACATTATCTTATAAACAATTCATATAAGGTATGAAAGTTTACGAGTATCAAATAAATGTTCATTTTATTTTTTTCATATACAGAGTCTTTCGTAAATCTTGGATAACTAGCAACTTTTTCATTTAAATAATATACTCTTACTTTTGTAATGATTAAATTTAACCTCTAATTTTATACTAGAAATAAATATTTCCTTTCCAGTATAGGCCTGTTTCAAAGTCATTAAGGCGACTCTAGTGATACAACATATGTATACGAGGCTGGTTTGAAAAGTCCGTGCAAAAATAAAAACTACTTATGTGTTCGGGGTAAACCTTTTTTATTTTTCGACATAGTCTCCTTTTAGGCTTATACACTTCGTCCAACGATGTTCTAGTTTGTTGATCCCTTCCGAATAATAGGATATGTCCAAGTCTGCAAAATATCCATTAGTGTCTGCAATCACCTCCTCGTTTGAATAAAATCTTTGTCCCGCCAGCCATTTCTTCAAATTGGGGAACAAATAGTAGCCCGAGGGAGCCAAGTCTGGACAATAGGGGGGTTGTGAAACGAGTTGGAATCCTATTTCCATTAATTTTGCGACCACAACTGCTGAGGTGTGTGCTGGTGCGTTGTCGTGATGGAAAAGGACTTCTTGTGGGCCAATCGCGGGCGTTTTTCCTGCAGCTCGGTTTTCAAACGGTCCAATAACGATGAATAATATTCACCTGTAATAGTTTTACCCTTTTCCAGATAGTCGATGAGGATTATCCCTTGCGAATCCCAAAAGACAGTCGCCATAACCTTTCCGGTCGAAGGAACGGTCTTCGCCTTTTTTGGTGCAGATTCCCCCTTGGTAACCCATTGTTTAGATTGTTGTTTGGTCTCAGGAGTATAGTAATGTATCCATGTTTCATCCACAGTGACGAAACGACGCTTAAAGTCCTCCGGATTCTTCTGGAACAGCTGCAAACCATCCTTGCAACACTTCACACGATTCCGTTTTTGGTCAAGCGTGAGCAATCGCGGCACCCATCTTGCGGATAGCTTTCTCATGTCCAAATGTTTATGCAAAATATTATGTACCCGTTCAGTCGAGATGCCCACAGCACTAGCAATCTCACGCACCTTAACTCTTCTGTCATCCATCACCATATCATGGATTTGGTCAATGATTTCTGGAGTCGTAACCTCCACAGGCCGTCCAGAACGTTCAGCGTCACTTGTGCCCATATGGCCAGTCCGAAAATTTTGAAACCACTTATAAACTGTTCTAATCGAAGGCACAGAGTCACCATAATGTTTATCAAGCTTCTCTTTAGTCTCCTGAGGCGTTTTGCCTTTCATAAAATAATGTTTAATCACCACACGAAATTATTTTTCGTCCATTTCTTGAAAATCACTCGAGTTCCTTGATTCACACGAATGCCAAACACAAAGAAATAGACCAATATGGCTGAAACTTGGTGTGCGTTTATTCAAGAGATGCTACTAATTAAACATGACCTCGATACGCGCCGGTGGTGCCATCTCTCGGACTTTGCACGGACTTTTCAAACCAGCCTCGTACATAATAGTTTCTGGTAATATGGGGAACTTACTATGGAATCCATCTTCTACAAGGAACTGGAATACGAACTTCTTCTGCTTCACTAACTAAAAAGATTAAACTTTAAAACTGGTCTGGGTTGCTAATTACTGGTCTAAATTAGGCACATCAGTCAGTCAACTGAAACTATGTAGAGCAGCTAAATTTACTACAGAGGCGTTCGTCGATTTGGCGCAAGGAGGCATCGAATATCTGTTGGTCGGTAGACTTTCGGACGATTATCTATCGGTAAAACCTCGGGCGCCGCTCATTGGATTCACGTGGGAAAGGATCCACCGAAGCCTCGGGTAACTTATTACAATGGAGAAACTATACCCCAGGGATCATTGCACATATCAGCTACTAGGTGATGAACGCCTATCTTGGATATTCCCTGAAAAGCAGCAAGAAAAATGGAAGAAATAAAACAAGCTGTTTAACAAATGTACAACTAAATGAAGATGAGAGGTGTGAAGTGAGACAGTATGCGTGTATTCGTGAGAATGTGGCGTACGACGCGACGGATCGTGGTGCACACGGTAACGTCATTGAAGCAGTGCCATTCATTACAACGGACGCAAATCGTGGACGGCAGTGAGATGATCGGATAGACCAGAAAGCGTTACCTCGATCGGTACCTTTTCCAACAACTCATCAGGCATTCCCCCCGTAATAATCACACTGGCACCGGAATATGATTTGATCGTTATCACAGACTAAGGCATACGTTTTCGGCAACACTTGGTCCCGTGGTAAAACTTATCGGATCTTACCACGTATACTGGTTGATTTGTTGCTACCTGACGACGATAACCGGCACATGCACCGGTGAACAGGAACGTGGATGACGAATGATCTATTGATCTGGTCTAGTAATGGTTTATTTCGAAGCGGTGCTTAGCAAGCGGAGAGCAGTTTTAGTGTTTATTCAGTAGGCAACAGTGTTTGTTTAGCCCATCAGAGAGAATTGTGAATTCCTGTTCTAAAACATTTTTTCTATTTTTTTTTTTTAACTAAGGCTTGACTGCCAACTTATCTGCTGCTCATCCAAGGGCACACAAACATGTAAATTATGTGATCCTTCTATACAAAACTGACCTTTGCACTTCACATACATTTGACAGATATTATGTGTATAACTGTGAAAGCATTGATATTTATTATATTAAAAAATTAACCAAATTATCTGAAGTTCAGAAACAATTACTTACAACTTACTCGAAGCCAAAACGTTAGAGAAATGATTTCTTCTAAAAAAAGAATATTACCTAAAGGTCCCTCTATATACCAAGAACTACGGGAAAAAAAGTGGCGTGGGCAGTAGCAACTTCCTCCTTTGATATTTTAGGCCGCCGCAGACTGAGGCATAATACGTAAATAACTGATACTTGAGTGTTTGTTAAGTTATATATGTTATATTTTGAAAATGCTTGTAAATAATTCATTTTACATTTTTTTTTAAAACCTTTTAATCGTACATTATAATAATTTCAAAATCCAAAATATAGACACTATAATATTATTTTATTCTGATAAATTAGAATCACTGGAATCCTGTGATGACTTCAAGGTTATTTGTGTGTAATTTTTTTTAAGAGTTCAAGATCAAACTTCGTTATTCCCGCTGATAATTCTGCATTTTCAAAAAATCTTCTTGCGGTATTGCCATCATCAGTATTCCGGAATCCTGGTTTTTGGCGTCTATGATCAAACCACATCGCTCTCTGAACTCTCTTTGTATACAAGCTTTGCTTTCGGCTACTATTTGTTTATCACCTCCTCCAGCTTGCTATTTCTGTATTGATAGTTTATAAGCCATTTGCAAGAAACACTTGAACAAAAATATCCATTCATGTAAGATGGATAAGCCAAATTCTAAGATGTCGGTAATTTTTCTTCTAGCAATGATTTCTTCCACATGGTTGAACATTTTAGAGGTAGCACCACAAATAAAACATTTCTGCGTTGATGTCGTCTGAGTTATGGCATTGCACACTTTGCCATCTACCATGGCGAAGATCAATTTATGATTTACTTCTACCTGTCTGTCCTGAAATGTTGTTGTAGTGCTCCGCCAGTTCCCTATTTCATGATCTATCCTATTTTTCTCTGCTACCGAAATTTCCTTAAACTCTTTCATAAACTGAATTTTTAATGGTCCGCAATGTGCTGTCGATGCTGGACTTGAGTTTTGCAAATTATCTTACTATCAGAAACTAGACGAACAGGAACGATGCACGTGATGAAAACTGCGAAATCACTGGTTTCAGATCCATGAAATGCTTGTTTGTACCATCTATGGCCTGAGAAGCCGTCAAATTCCCATTTAGTAAATAGACATAGTTTGATTAGTTCTGATTCTTGAAGTGTTTCAATAACGCATTCAATTGACAGGATCAAACGTTGTGCCAGTAAATCCTGTAGGGGAACGCTAGTGGAAGTCTCTATAACATGTATATTGTTTGGGTACCAGGGCTTTTTTGCCGCTTGTATGGTTGTGTAGAAGGGGAATGTTTGTGGAGCACTGTCTCTCACGACTTCATATTGATGTCGAGATAAGCATCTTCTCTAGACAGAGATTTCAGTTGTGAGTCCATACAACTTTTATACACTTCTGTATATTTAGTGGTTCGATTTGGAGACGTAGTTATTTCTTGGAGCAGTTTTGATGCTTGCACTTGCCCTTCTGACCTTAAACTCATTCGTGTCGCATATGTCAATACAGACACGGGGATAGTATTCCTCAGTTCTTAAGTTTTAATAATTAATGTTCTATCTAAACATTCATTAAATCTAAGTTCAGGACGTACACGCTTATTCACCATTTTATTAGGAAAGGAAATTGACCCTTCCAGCCATTTCTGATTGTTATTTTTAAATCGTTCTTCCATTCGCCGCTGTTTGGCATAACGTACCTTATACTCTCTGTCTTTAAGTATAAAAGTTTTATTAGCACTTCTTTTTCTTGCTTTGCATCACATTTACTACGCTTTTTAATTTTTTCTTACAAGTACTGCAATTGCTTTTCAATTTCACTGCTTCCACAACTTCTCATTATACGAATAAGTTCTTTTCTTTTAATAAACATCGTATCAGAACTCAACAAAAATAAATTATAAATAAAATACTAACTAGAAATTTTCTCTGATCTCACTTCCTAAAACCTTTTTTATTGCAAGAAGGCCAAATACGGACAACAAATTTATATGATTCTAAAATGAACAATAAACAAGCTTTGCAAAAGTGTAAAAACCAAAGCTTTGATAGCCTGGGAATATAACTAAAAGCATCAATACTTCTGAGCATACTATAAATATCTAAGTCTTTTACCGTAGCTACCATAGAAATGAGTTTAACATTGTTAACATACCTTTTTTATTAGTTTACAATTCTTAAAATATTTCGCCAACACACCGAACGCGTTGTCTCGATGAATAACTCGCAACAACTAAGGCCGCTCCCTGATTTATCAGTGAGGTATCGGTTTTCTCGGTGTGCTCGGCACCGGTTCGGTACCGAAAACATGCCGAATGCCTATATTTCAATGAAACCCACCTGACTTGCGCAGGATGCGCTGGTGCGGAACGGTAGTAGCTCGGTATGCCGCGTCTCGGTAGAAATAATCAGTCGCAGCTCGGGATTTACCGCGCGTCGTGCAAGTTTAAGTTAGGTTCATGGCGGAGGATAGAGATATTCATATCATTTTAATGGAAGAAATTGAAAAATATCAATTGTTAGACAATTATAAATTACTTCGGGAGGGACGCAACTGAAAGAGCATGAGCCGAAATATCAAATAAAACGCGTTTGTCAGGTATGTACAGTTTTTATTAATAATTTCTAGTTATACAAAATGATTATACTTCCACGGAAAAACTGCTCTTGGTGTAATAAAATAATTAGTTAAATATTTTCATACTGTGCTGCCAGATGATCTAGAATTGACATGAATGACATCTCGTTCGAAGTTGAATGGCACGATTTTTTTGTGTAGCCTCAAATTCTGCAGCAGAATAAGACACTCTGTCTCGTAATCGTATAAAATTATGAAGAACACAAACAGATTTTATAATTTTAATTACGGTGGCGTAATTCAAACAACGAATCGGCGTTAAGAGCACTTGAAACTTTTGAGTCATCATTCCAAAGGCACATTCGCGAGTTTTACGTGCTCTAACGTATCTGTAATTGTAAATTCTTTCAATATTGTTGATTCCTGTCATCCCGCTACAAAAAAATAAGGCACTTCTTGTTGTGTGTCATCATGAGGTAACGGAGCCGCTGTAAGTATATTAAGGCCGTCTCTTTCCAGCCAATACCTCAAGGCTGAAGCTTGAAAAACTCCACCATCGCTATTTCGTCCAACATAGCCTGTGTCAATCATGGTGAACAAGCCATCGGCATCACATACGACGAATAATATGATTAAATGATAACCCTTATAATTGTAGTTTGTTAATCTTGAGTTTGGCAATTGTTGAATTCTTATGTGTTTGCAATCCATAGCATACAAACAATTAGGCATATTCCAAAGTTCATAAAAACGATTTGATATGTCTTTCCATTTTTCTGTGGATGGTATTGTCATGTATTCTAGTTGTAGTATCGTCCAGATTGCTGCAGTAGTTTCAGCTATTATATCAGATTTGGTGATATCTCCTCCAGCAAAATATAATGCCAATGAGCTGAATGCACTTCCAGTGCCGAGGTATCTGAAAAATAAGGGTTCATTAATAAATCTATTCGTTAGAGGTACATACACGTGTAAAATCTATCAGGTTGATCCTAAAAACCCTGTCCTTATTTTTATTCCAAGTGATTCGAAACCAAAACCAAAAAAGCCAATATTTAACGTTCATTTTACCGTACGTAAAACCACTGAACCAATCTCCCAACCGTGGCAATATTCCATCAGCTCAAGAGCATGATATGAGCCCCATCGACGCGGAACCTTTAGAGAAAGAACAAACCCTATCGCTAACGACTCGCAAGGTGTTAGACAGCCTGCTCCATCAGGGCAGTCTACATCAGCAGTATTTTAGCACCAGCTACTTTATCATCAATTACACGGAATGCGCAGACGCAGGAAAGTGACTACTAATGAGGTTGATGATACGATGATTCAATTCTTAAAAAAGAAAACTGAAAAATAGAAAGAACCCAACAAAGGCCAAAACGAAAATCCGTCTATGAATCATTTTTTTTTAAGTTTACTGCCCGAATTTACTAACATGACAGAACAGCAAATACGGACTTTTAAAATTAAAGTTTTACAACTTACAGACGATATTAAACAAACCGGACAATCATCAACTATTTCATCGAGAGATTCATTTTATGTTTATTCTCCGATATCGTCTATTAACACCCCCGCACCGATAGACCATCAGCAATTTTCATCTCCATATAAGGAAGTTCATAGAGCGACATATCCAGGCACTACTCGAGCTCAAGCACCCAAGCAACTACTCAAGCACAAACTCTAACGACCACTCTTTTTCCGGTTCATATGCCCTATGAAAATGTAATTCCTAGATCTCCCAACAACGATACTTTTTCGTATGCACACCTTCAATAGGATATTATTTTTTTATAATACATAATATATTAGAATTTGATTGCTGATTAAATAAACACTTATATAAATAAAATATCTATTTAATTTATATACTTACCTCAAAGTAATCAATAACCTATGTTCAGCACTTACACATTCCTTAAATCTTCTTTTTTATTTTGTGATAGGTGGTGCAATAAGACGCAAAGGTTCGTGATAAGCTTGCTTTGACATCTTGTACATCGATTGGAATTTTGCATCATCTTGTGAAAGTTTTTTGACCGAAACAAATAGTCGACAGTTAATATTTTTTTTCTATGTATGAATGTTGCCAGTAGCGCTTTCTTTTTTTACTTGAACGCATGTAAACATAACAAGCCAAAATATCGTCTTCATTCCATGATGACATTCTCTCGCCACGGCGCCACAGACTGTTCTGCAGATTCTAGCCCGAAAATATACCGTCAAGTATAGAAATAAAGGCGGCATTGGTATCGTCTCGGCAAAGCAGTAAATACCGAGTACAGATACCGCATCGACAAATCAGGGAGCGGCCTAAATGTTACGAGACGCGCGGGAGGGGAATCAAAGTGGAGAACAGCATTGCTTTATGACGCGTAGGGTAGTGCACTGTCGTTTCATTAGATAGCGGTAGGAAATCCACATTGTTATTTATTGGCAGTAATTTATTAATCCTGCCCCAATGTGGGTCGCTACTGGTCCTTTATCCAATAAGGCCCAATTCGAATATCCCATTTTTAGTGTGAACGACAGCACTGTAGGTGTGGTACAGTGTCATTAACCAGTCCACTAGGACTTGCGCTCAATGATTTGCAGAAGTTGTTGTTGGCCCAGGGGCCTTTTTTCTTGACTCAAGAAAAAGGGCCCTCTCGATCCCCCGGGCCAACATCGACGTCTGCAAATCATTAAGCGCAAGTCCTACTGAACTGGCTAATGATACTGTATCACGTCTACGGTGCTACCGTTCAGGCCAAAAATGGTATATTAGAATTGGGCCTTACTGGATAATGGGCCAGTGGCGACGGCCCAATATACCTAAAACGTGAACAGTTGCTGTGCCAGAATAACCTGTGAAAGAGGCAAGTTGCTACTGTCCATGCCACTTTTTCCCGTAGATCTTGGTCTACTAGCGCTGAGTTACTAAAAAGTCTAACACGACGGAAAAAGAGGTATGGTTTAAGAGGACCGTCGTTTCGAAGCGAAAGCTTATTAAGTGTATAGGTGAATTTAAACAGAAGAATTAAAGATTTCTGTAATAAATTCTCAGATATAATTAAATGTTCTTTAAGATTTTGAGTAATACTATTGAGTTACTGCCAATGATATACGAAATTTTCAATGATTATAGAATACTAGCGCAGAAGCAAGTGCCTAGTGTTCATAGACAGAGACACAATAATATATACATATTTTCTGTAAATAAATCAGTTCATCTATCCTTGAAATAAACAATGATAGGCTTCTAACAAGTAGGTAAGCGTTGTTAGTTCATAAAATAAAAAAATGCTATTTGTTTCTACATAGTAAAATGAAAGTACAATTCCATTATGACCTCAAAAATAACAGGTAATATTTAAATATTTTATTTCTTGCCTTTATTCACCCTATACAATACTAAAATGTTATCTCATTATATTTATTTAATTCTAATCTTAAATTTTTTATAAGCTCTAACAAAAAGTAGGAGAAAGTCGTCAAAATTGCAATATTTTTGATACCAAATCGATAAAAATTTTAAGAGTTAGAACTAGAGATATAGGTCGAAAAGTTTTATTACTCTGGAACAATGTAACAATTAGAGATAGTAAAACGGAAATAAGGGAATGAGTCTACGGTCTTACTTTGTTTCTTTATTCACAGTAAATATATTTTCATTTGTTCTTGATGTATAGCACTTCTGTACATTTTTATATTGAATGCTGTTCTACGGACCCAGAACTAATTTACGCAACGGATTCAATTCAAACTTAAATACCTCATTGAATTACCTTATTATTAACAACCAACAACAATCAAATCGGAATACAAACACAACTTAGAAAGATATTATGCGTATTATTCATTACTCAGAAATATTCCATTAGGCACATTAATGGAGACTTAAAAATATAACACGTAGGCTGAAAAGTTTTTGGTCTGACACATAGATGTCGCCCTTTTCAAAAAAATCCATATGATTTTTAGAAAGTTCCAACCTTCAGACGAAACGTGTCAAAATTTCATGATATTTCGACGATTAGTTTACAAATTACAGTGGTTTTAGTGACGCTACTTTTGATATTTCAAAACAATGGAAAAATAGAATTTGGTGTGTTGATTAAATATTGTTTTTGAGGGGAAAAAATATCGTTCAAGCAAAGCAATGGCTTCATAAGTGTTACGGGGACTCTACCTCTAGAAAATCACTCATTATTTACTGGTATGCTGAATTTAAATGCAGTCGTACAGACACAAATGATACTGAACGCTCTGAATGCCCAAATGAGGTAATTACACCGGAAAACATCAAAAAAAATCCACAAAATTGTTTTGAATGACCATAAAGTGAAATTGCGTGAGATAGCTGACACCCTAAAAATATCAAAAGAACGTGTTGTTCATATTTTGCATGAACATTTTGGGCATGAGAAAGCTCTGTTCGAAATGGGTACGCGCGTTTGCTCACTGTGGACGAAAAACAACAAACTGTTGATGATTCTGAGCGCTGTTTGGACCGGTTTAAGCACAATAAGAAGGATTTTTTTACACGATATATGACAACGGTTGAAACGTGGATCCACCACTATACACCGGAATCAAATCGGCAGTCAGCTGAGTAGACAGCAGCAGGTGAAAGCCGCCCGAAGCGACCAAAGATGCAATAGTCGGCTGGGAAAGTTTTGGCCTCTGTATTTTGGGATATGCATGGAATAATTTTCATCGACTATGCTAAGACGAGAAGGGCCATCCATAGTGAATATTACATAAAGTTATTGGTGCGTTTGATGGCAGAAATCGCAAAGAAACGGCCCCAAATGAACAAGAAAAAAGTGGTCTTTGATCAAGACACTGCACTGTGTCACAAGTCAATGGTTACTGTGTCAAAATTGCATGAATTGAAGTTCGAATTGCTTTCTCATACACCGTATTCTCCAGATTTGGCTCCCAGCCACTATTATCTATAAGCAGACCTCAAAAAATGCTCGCGGGAAAGAGACTTGGCTCCAATGAAGAAGTTATCGGAGAAGAAGCTTATTTTGAAGGCAAAGACAAATCCTTCTACAAGAAAGGTACTCAAATTTTAGAAAAGCGTTAGACTGATTGTATCGCTCTTGAAGGAGACTATGTTGATGAC
Organism: Pachyrhynchus sulphureomaculatus; assembly: GCA_019049505.1. Taxonomy (NCBI): domain Eukaryota; kingdom Metazoa; phylum Arthropoda; class Insecta; order Coleoptera; family Curculionidae; genus Pachyrhynchus; species Pachyrhynchus sulphureomaculatus. The sequence continues at coordinate 87,612,331 of CM032454.1, read as the reverse complement.
TAAAGTCGAATTTTGCAAAAAAAAAAATGTTTTAAGTAGCTACACCAAAAACTTTCCAGCCGACGTGTTATTATTTATGAATAATAATTAAATAAATAATACTGTGAGTTTTAAACGTCAATATAGAGCCATGAATAGGAATGGCTGGACATAACGCAACTAATATTAGGTTTTCTTTATCCTTTACCTTTTTATATTAGATACAGCAAGGAAGTCTAGATTTCCATCCGCGTTAGTCAAGTGTCAAAATAACTGAATATTATGGACAATCCCGGGCTTATGATATATTTAAGAATATGAGGGTGATTTTTTTTAATTATTTGTTTTAACAAAAAGAAATCACACGGCGTTAAATCAGAGCATTGCTTGAATCGTGTGATTCCTTTGTACTTAGCAGTTGTCATCCATTTTTTTTTTTCAGTTTTCGGCTCCTTTGGGGGTGAGCTCTTATGAGCCATGATTACTACTTCGTAGGAGGAAAATTTCTTTTCTCGACAGTTTCTACTCTGGTATAAAGAATACGGGTTTCCATTATGGAGAAACTTTATTTATCCCTAAATATTCATGCATAATCTTAAATATTGTTGCTTCGGACACTTCAGCTTCTTTGGCATGCAACATGACCTTAATTTATCGATCCGATAGCACCAAATCCTCATCAAGCTTTTCTAAACCACTGGTCTAGAGGAAGACCAGTGGTTTAGGATGACTACAGAAGAGTCTGTAGTCATCCTGAATTGAGTCTCGATCTAATCTAAACTGATTAAACACAAATTTTACTCAAAATTAATAGGGAGCTCGGATGCCCGTAAACTTGAAACAGTCGTTCATGAATAACTCTTGGTTAATTTCTTTCTTCGATGATAAACTTAATTACTAAACTATCCTTCAAAGTATAAAAATTGTAAAAACGGCAAAACCGACAACGAGCTTCTATACAATTTCGTTTAATTAGAACAGCTACAGTGATTGAAAACCAAGTTACTTTTGTAAAGCGATTTTTCCTTGTTAGGTAGATAATTTACAAAATCATTCTCATAGAGCTGAACTCTTTTCTTTCTATTGTTGGAAAACACTATCCACTATTCTCAATCAAGGATGATCAATATTATCTTGAGACAGTGTATCGTAAAACGTACTTTATTGAAGCTAGATACCAAAAAAGCTTATGGCGCTGATGGGATACCTGCCACAGTACTCAAGAATGTGTGAGCGAACTAACACCAGTTTGCTGTAGATTTTTCGACCAATCCTGCAGAAAAGAAATACTTCTTTTTAGCTGAAAATGCGCTACCGTTTAGAGAGCACTCAAAAAAAACCCAGGCGGCAGTTTTTCCCTATTTTGAACCCGACAAAATTATGTAAGAACACTATATTCCTCTAGCGTCGTCACTTAAATTACTGGGCGTTAACTTGAAAGCGGATATATCTTGACATGAACATATTGCATGAATAGCATAGAGAGCCTCTCAAAAGCTGAGATTATTCTGCCTCTCAAAAGCTGAGATTCACAAGAGAGATTTCCCAGTATGGTATACATCGGACATAATTAGGGAGATTAAGAGGAAGCACAGGGTCTTTAAAAAGTACAAAAGATTCAAATCTCCTACTCTAAAAAACCAGTTCAATGAATTGCGTGCTCGACTGAAAACTATGATTGACACAGCGTATGATGATTATATTGCAAGGGCTGAAAATTTCATAAATAATGAGCCTAAAACCTTCTGGGCTTTTGTGAAATCACGGAAATCTTCTTTTTTTATTCCTGAGATCATCAGGGATGGGGCGAGCCAGTATTCAGACCCACAGGATATTGTAAACTCGTTTGCTAACTTTTTTAGTAGTGTTTACACTGGTCCATCTATTCAAGAACCTGACACTCTTCTACCAAATACCAGTACATTCATAAGTCTCAAAGATATCTCGTATGACGAGATCTTGAATGCTTCTAAAAGACTAAAAATTAAAACTACTCAGAGTCCTGATAAAATTCCATGCTTTTTAGTGAGGGATTGCATTTCTACCTTCTTGGAACCACTCGCTATTATCTTTAATCTTTCTCTTAAAACTAATAATTTTCCAAACATTTGGAAGAAAGCACAAATCACACCTGTCTTTAAAAAGGACAATTCTACCGAAATCTCAAATCATGGGCAACATCAATCCTGTCAGCCTTTGCGAAAGTCTTTGAGACGGCAGTGTACGAGCGGGTTAGTACCCAGGCAGCCCAACTAATTACATCCAATCAACATGGGTTTATTTGTAAACGAAACATTATTACTAACCTAACTTGTTTTACCCAATACGTAAGTTTGCATAGGCGCCAGCAGGTTGCTTCCTATCTCACTGGTAGATCTCAGTATATCAAAATTCGCGGTCACAAGTCTGCAAGTTTCTCAACAATGAGTGGTGAGCTACAGGGAAGCAATTTGGCTCCTCTGATTTTCTCTCTCTTTATTAATGACATAGTCTCAGATATTTCCAGTAAAGTGCTCCTATTCGCGGATAATCTAAAACTCTTCCGGATAATAAGATCTAGAAAGAATCAATTTATGGTGTGAATGTAACAACTTACCGCTGAATAGCAAAAAATGTTACGCCATGACCTTTTCCAATAAGTCAAGTATTCATTACAATTACGAGTTAAATGGTTCGCAACTTCAGCGGTGTTCTCTTGTTAGGGATTTGGGGATTACTTATGATGCCAAGCTTGCTTTTGAAACTCTTATCAACAGCATTTGCTCAGATGCGTTTAAGGCGTTGGAATTTGTTTTGCGCAATGCTAAAAGCTTTACAAATATTCAAACACTTATACTACTTTACTTCTGTTATGTCCCAATACACAATTGTTAAATCTCGAAATTAGAGCGTATCATAAAACGTATTTTAATGAAGCTAGACACCAAAAAAAGCTTCTGGCGCTGACGGAATACCTGCCATAGTTTTCAAAAACTGTGCGACGGAACTAACACCAGTTTTCTGTAGACTTTTCAACCTATCCTACAGAAAGGGAATATTTCCTTCCTGCTGGAAATGTGCCACAGTTCAGCCGATATCTAAAAAAGGCAAGAAGACCTTGCCAAATAACTACCGACCAATCGCACTGCTTTCAATAATATCGAAAGTCATGGAAAAGGCTATTAATCAGCATCTTCTAAAACATCTTGAAGGATTCAACATTATTAGCGATCATCAATATGGCTTTCGTAAAAATAGATCAACACGAGATCTTCCGGCTTATGTAACACACCTTTGTAACAACGCAATTGAACACTTTGGAGAATCTCGAGCGGTTGCTCTTGACATATCCAAGGCATTCGACCCTGTTTGACACGATGGGCTGTTGGCTAAGCTACGCTTTTATGGTATGTCTGGAAAGTTCTGTTTGTGGCTCTTATGTTTCCTCAGAGAGCATTCTTTACGAGTGGCAGTCGACGGATTTCTTTCTAACACCTTCACTATCAACGCCGGTGTACCTTAAGGCTCCATACTGTCTCCTACTCTTTTTTTCATTTACATTAACGATCTGCTGGAAAAGACCGAGAATCCAATCTACAGCTTTGCAGATGACAGTACGCTCATCTCTTCATTCACTTTGAACGCTCGGACATCGGCTACTCAAACGAATATCCGCAGACAGCAGGCAGTCATTCAACTTAACAAAAACCTGGAAAAAATTTTATCTTGGGGTAACAGTAACCAAGTAGAATTTAACACTACAAAAACCCAGGCGGCAGTTTTTTCTAAAAAAGTTAACGTTCCTGAACCCGACATAGTTATGTCGGGGCACTCCATTCCTCTAACATCGTCACTCAATTTGTTGGGCGTTAATTTGGGAGCAAATATATCCTGGCATGAACATGTTGCAGGCATAGCAAGGAGAGCTTCTCAAAAGTTGGGAATATTATTTCGAACCAGAAAGCTTTACACTCCACAACAACTGTTAATTCTTTAGAAAGCTGAAATTCGACCAACTATGGAATACTACTGCCATGTCTGGGGCTCTGCTCCCAAACATACATTGCATTTGTTGGATTCTATTCAGAGAAGAGCTGTTCGTCTGATTGGAGACCCGGAACTGACCGGCGCCCTTGATTCGCTGGAACATCGAAGAGCGGTTGGCGACTTGAGCATATTCTACAAGTATTTTCATGGAAAGTGTTCGAAGGATGTGGCCCGCTTAATTCTTCCCAGAGCGGTGCATGCTAGAAGTACACGTCGCGCTAATACTTCACATCCGTATGAGGTTCAGCTTGTTACTCCTCCGGCAACGCTTTTCAAGCAGTCTTTTATATGGAGAACATCATCCCTTTGGAATAATTTGTCCAGGACTGTGTTTCCTACCGAGTACAATTTACTGCGATTCAATAACAACGTGAATCGCTTTTTCCAAACACGTGTCGCTCCTGTAGCGCTTTAGCATTTAGAGTTGATGGTTCTTTCCCTCCGAGAGGCTGTGACCACGAGGGCTTGCTGGCGAGATTTGAGATACCATCACTGCTGCAACGCGAGAGCTACCTACTTACGAGTTTTCTGGCAAAACTTATGAGGCCTGTTATTGATTGCCCGGAATTATTGTCCCAAGTCATGTTGTACGTGCCTGGTCGTACAATGAGATCCCCCTCGACTTTTAGTGTGTGTACCCCACATAATAATTTTCTATTAAAATCACCACTTTACCGAGTAATGGCGTTTTATAATGAGACATTCCAAAACATTGATATTTTCCATTTAACACTTCCTCAACTGCTTGAACTCTTCAAAAACAGGTTATTGAGATAATCCAAACTTTCATTTAGCATACTTTTCTTATTGTGCTATGAATGGACTGAGCAGTATTTGTGGTATGTAGTTATTTAATTTTTGTAATAATTAGGTCTGACACTTTTTTCACCTATTGTCAAATGGTCTTGTAAATGGATGTAGTTCTGTTAGACAATAAATACTTATTATTATTATTATTTCGAACTAGAAAGCTTTACACTCCACAACTTTTAATTCTATACAAAGCTCCCAAACATAAACAACACTTGTTGGATTCTATTCAGACGAGAGCTATTTAGCTGATTGAAAACCAAGCACCAGCAAATTTAATTTCTTAAAACATCGAAGAATAGTTAGTAACTTGAGTTTACGGGTACTTTGATGAAAATTGTTAGATAGATGTATCCCGGTTAATTTCTCCTAGGGAGGTGCATGCTAGGAATATCCGTTACGCTAACACATCACATCCACATGAGGTTCAGCAGGTCACTCCTCGTCCAACCCTTTTCAAGAAGTCTTTTATATGAAGAACCTCATCCCTTTGAAATGATTTGCCCAGGACTGTGTCTCCCACTGACTACAATTTACAGCTATTCAAAACCAACATGAATAGCTTTTTTGTATACGGGTCGCTACTGTAGTGCTTTAGGGATTTCTCTGCATCACATGTGCTACTCTCATAAAAAAAATGCTAGGAATATACGTAATATATCACAGCGATATGACTTTTTCACTTTTTATACCATCCTCTTCAAGATTTCTTTTATCTCGAGAGGCTCATTCTTTTAGAATAAACTACTGTTTTTCACGAAGGATATCCTAGAGCGACGGAAGGTCAACATAAATCGCTATTTTAATAATTTCCCTAGAGCACGTATATTTATACTACTGGAGTTAGTAAAATATACAAACATCACACGGAATATGCCGCTCAAGATTTGCATTGTTATGATAACTAATTCATTTTTAATGTTGTTTAGACTATTAATTTCTATTAATGTTTTGTTGCTAAAATTTAAACTTGGCCTCGGCCGATATAAATGCTGAGGATTGATTTTATTCTTTTCTTAACCACGAATGTCGTTGTTATTTTTGTACTTTATTCTAGGAAAATACAAGTTTGTAATTTAACAAACAATTTTATTTATTTCGAGGAAATCAAAAGTTAATATTAACATTAACAAATCAGAAGTAGGATTCAACATTAAAAACAAATTGTGAACTTGAGTGATTAAGTAGTGCTGGTGGCAATCATGAGTAAACGACCACGACGGGATCGATGTAAAGTGAATGCCTGAACAGTGTAAAGGAGCCTAGCTGCAAGGGATGGTCCCCCGATAACTGGTGATTCTGATTTACAAAGTAGGTTATCTGAAGCTAGAACAGAGATAGTCGCGTTGAGAAATCAGCTTGTAAGAACTCAAACGAATGTATTAAATCAGGGGTCGGTCGAAAACAGAAATATGAACTGGGCTATTTCCAAAGACGGCCGTTTGCTATCTGACTTTAATCCTTCTAATTTGACACAAAGTGTTGATGATTGGTTATGTTAGGTCAATGATTGTGCAGTGTTATATCACTGGGATGAATTCACAAAAATATATTAGCCTTCATCATAAGAGTTCGCACGAATTTGGTTTTAACTTAACCCAATTTTCTTGATCACAGTGGGAGGAAATGAATTCCGAATAAAATTATTTTCGGGAAATTATTTTTTTCACGCCGCAACATCATCATCAGGTGAATATGGGACAAGATTTAAATGATTATTGCTTTTACACATAAACAAAAATTAATAACTAAAATTAAATCTATCACAATAATAAATTTATGACTGTATTATAGAAGACATAAAAGACCAGCAAACAAAATTATTCATAAAAACTGATCGCTGTTCTACTTTTGCTGAATTATCGGAATATGTTCCGAAGTTTCCTAGTGTATCTAAACCATGTCATAAGACTAATTTAAGAACAGAGACAAGTCGATAGTTTTTCGTGAAGGAAGACAAAACAAATTAGTATGTTTTGCCTGTAACAAGAACGGACAATGTTTTAAAAATAAAATTAATAAATGCACCTACTGTGGAAAATTAGGAAATATAAATAAAAACTGTATGGCTAAACAAAGAGAATAACCGGGCCAGGCGATAAAAATAAATCTGTTAATTATGTAGGACAAAAATAAAAAAAATAAATATCACAAGAAATCTAAAATTAATAAGAGAATTGTAAATTCTTTAACTGATATGAGAAGTGAATTCATTTTAATGAAATTTTCTACTAAACAAAAACTGAAGTTAAACATCATGAAGCTTAAAAAAAAATGATATTCCTAACGGGTTTTAATGGATTACAGGTAGTGGTTAAATAAAAAATAATTGAAGTAATAGAAAATCGTTCGTATAAAAACAGAGATTTTATTGATAGAGGATAATGAATTAGTTTATGATTTGTTAATAGGACAAAATTTTATCAATCACCCATCTGTATTAGTTATAAATAGTGCAAAAAATGTTATTATCACTACGTTACTAGATAAAACTGAGGGTCCCCCAAATATGAGTAATAGATATTTCGTGAACTGTGTGAAGACCAATGAGCAAGAAACAAAGCATATAATATCGAATTTCAAATGGCCAACTTAAAGAATATAGGAAAATGAGACTTATTTGTTTACTTGAAGAATATCATATCATTTTGTATTTTACAATTAAAAAGTTAGGAAAAACAAATACTGTGAGTATGATATTAGTTTTAAGTGATTATGTAAACAACATTACTCAAGTTAGTTCAGATGGCATAATTATACGAACTGAAGACTTCAGTCAAGGCTTGGAGAGATTAGAGATGGTATTTAAAAGATTGCATACGGCATAATCTCACTCTCAAAATGTCATTAACCCTCTTTTTAACAATGGTTTAATATTTAGGGAAAGGAATTTTTGAAGATGGAGTTAGACGGGGTTCACAAAAAACTAGGGTCGTACAAGAAACCAGTACCTACAAATATCAAACAATTACGTCAATTTCTGGGACTAGCTAGATATTTTTGACGGTTTATTTAGAATTATGCGGTTATTCCTGAACCATTGAAGTGCTTATTGTGTAAAGATGCACCTTGGAATTTTGGCTCAGAACGATTAACAGATAGTGATCAAACTAAAACTTTATTACTTATTACTTACTTATTCCACAAATTTTAAAAATTTTTAATCCTAATTTGAAAACAAAGATACATACAGATGTTAGTAAGGCAGTTGTATTTTACTTCAGATTTATGACAAAACAAAGGAACGCTATATAACAGTTTACTTCAGTCGTCAGACGACACCACCCGAACGAAATTATCGTTCAATTCGAAACGCTGTTGTAGAATCTTTTCGATACTTCCATGTATATCTTATAGGGATATCTTTTACTTCAGTAACTGAGTGGACGAATATTTATATATATATATATATATATATATATATATATATATATATATATATATATATATATATATATATATATATATATATATATATATATATATATATATATTTATATAGAGCTTTGACGTCGTATCGTGTCTTTGCATTCTTAACTGCCTCAAGAATATTGAATTTTGCAAAGCCTTGCACTATAACAAGTAACTGAGGGTTTCAATGTTTACTTCGAAAAAA
>CM032454.1:87581400-87598900 GCA_019049505.1 Pachyrhynchus sulphureomaculatus | reverse complement strand
GTCAATATTACAACCTATGGACCAGGGAGCAATAGCAAACTTCAAAGCTTATTACCATCGCCGCACTTTTAGCCAACTAATTCATGAAACTGACGGGGAAGGAAGACAGTCTATGCGAGAGTGGTGGAAGTCATACAACATTATGAAGTCTATTCACAACATAGAAGAGGCTTGGAAGGAAGTTAAAATGAGTTGTATGAATGGGGTGTGGCGTAATCTTTGGCCAGATGTAGTGGAAGCACCTAGAAGAATTGTCCAGATGCAGAGACAAGTGCTTGAAGACATTGCTGCAATGATTGAGGGGTCTGAACTTGAAGATGTCACGGTAGAAGATCTCGTAGAACTTGTAGCAACGCACGACGATCCTATTAGCAATGAAGATCTGATCGAGTTACAGAATAATCCTATCTACGATGAGGAAGAACAAGTAGAAGAGAAAGTTTTATCTTCAGGGGAAATACAAAATGCACTTTCAAAAATTTATTCAGGTTTGGACATATTGCAGAGTATAGACAATAATGATGACCGTGTCTTGACCGTGTGTCAAACAATTAAAAACAGTGTTGGGTGTTATGAACGTATTTTACAAGAACGTAAACAAAACGTTACCCAAAAGACAATAGATGTATTTTTCCGTAAAAAATAAGAGTATGTATTGCATAAAGTGTTCTTAGAATTAAAGTGATTGATTAAAATGATTTGTATTTTTTTGTATTAAATTTTGACTATGTTTAATCATAAACCTCGATATACGCGAATTTCAGTTAACGCGATTTTTTTTCGGAACGTATCCCTCGCGTAAAGCGGGGTATTACTGTATATATATATATATATAATCTATATATATATATAATATATATATATATATATATATATATATATATATATATATATATATATATATATATAGATGCGGCATGTCCCACGAACTCCACTTTAATTGAGTGATTTTGGCACCAACGCCTATCACTTTTGTGATGGATCGATGTTGTCCTTTGTTGTTGCCCAATTTTCTGCTCCATACGTCATAGCCGGTAGCACACATTGGACGAACACTTTTGTTTTAAATCGTTGAGCAATTTTTTTGTTTTTTAGAACAAAGGATAGTTTTCCAAACGCGATCCAACCACTTTATATTCTCCTTTTTATTTCAAGTTTTTCACTGTTTCTTACTAGTTCTATTCTCTGACACACACACACACATATATATATATATATATATATATATATATATATATATATATATATATGGAATACAGAAAGAAAGCAAAATGTTGCCGTATCTACCAAAATTATTAAAAATACAATCTTAATTGGGGAACTCGGCAAATTTGGGCGTGATAGGAGATCACACAATTTTCATTAAGCCGCCAATATTTCGGTCCTGGATTGGGACTTTCTTCAGGGCAGAACTGAAAAGAAGAACAGAGCGTATTCACTGATAGTGTCTGGGACAACTTTAAATTAATTGATGTTATCATTAGGTTGTTATAATAAATAAAATTAGTGTGGAACAAGAATAAGATATTAGTCATAATAAGTTAAAAAACTCACATGAGAAGTGCAAAGATTTCGTTAGCCTGAATGGCCGTAGGTTATACATAAAAAAGTTGTTACATATAAAAGTTGGTTAATCCATAAAATATACAAAATACACATTAAAACACCGTAGACAAAATTCTAAAAAACAAATTTAACACATGGATGTAATTGGGAACCTTGGATGTTGAAAACATCGTTAATTATTTCACTTGTGACCACCACATATGGCCACCGCCATTTAGGAACAAATGACAAGAACGACAGCAGACAGCTACCCGACAGAGATAAGGGGTTTAGGCAAGACAACTCAATTAACCAGAATGCGGGGTCGACACCTGGAAGGAACCGCTAGAAAAGGAAGTACAAATATTGGACCCTAAGTGAGATAGTGGTAGCCAATTGAGCGACCAAAACCACCCGGTATGTAATAGCGGAAGGATAAAACACACCCTAATTATAAGTAAATGGTGAGCGAGGGAGCGAGAGAGAGTGACAATAATGGGAGCAACGAAGAAGAAAATTATCTAGTGAATTAATTATTAATTTATTAATTTCTTGTTGGAATCTGATTGGAGGAAGAGATTGTGGGCAAAAAAACCAATGAAGACTCGAGGCACCAGGAAGTGTAAGAGAGGTGACGCAAGGTACTGTCAATGGAAGGAAGACAGTAATCGCTAGGTGCAAAAGATGGCCCAGATAAAATGGAAGGAATCTGTGAAGCTCAGAATCAAAGAGAACCGTAAATAGAGAGAGGAAGGAGGAGAGAAACCCTGGAAATTACGGAGCTAAAAAAAGAGACGATCAACGCGGTTCAGATGGATCATAAAACACTTGAAGACAGGGAAAGATTGTGAGAAGTTGATTTATCACAGGAGAGGAGGAAACTATATATGTTACTAAGACCATCCAGGTCGGTTCTTTTATTGATATTAAGGTGATTCTCCTGGATGTAACACATCTCAAGGAATTCTCTCTTGGAAAGATTATTGGAGAAATGAAGAATTTTGGGTTCCCTGAAATTAAAGGAATGACCATTGTCAACAGAATGGGTCGCCAAGGCACATCGGTGTGGATGGCATCTAGTGTCACTTTTATGGAGTGCAATACGACGATTCAAGGATTGAGAAGTTTGGCCAATGTAGATTGATGGACAATTGAGGCAGGAAATTGAGTAAACCAAGTCTGACATGGAAAGAACTGGCAGCGGGGCCTTCAGCTTACTGAAGACACGTCTGTTTTTGAAGAAGTAATATTTAGCGATTTTAATGTTGGGAATGACACACAATATGTGGACCAATTTGTTTGTAAGGCCAGGAATGAATGGTAAAGAAAGCAACGACCAATTTATTTCGACTGGGGGAGTTAAAGGGGGAGGGGAGATATGCGGTAGGTGAAGGGGAGGGGGTTCTGGGGGAATTTGATGGATATGAGTAAGCTTGTTGACTTCATCTTTGGTTCTTAGTAAGAGTTTTCGATTGTATCTATTATCTATGAAAAGTTTTGTAAGTGTTTCTTGTGACTGGAGTAAGAAATCAGGATATATATATATATATATATATATATATATATATATATATATATATATATATATATATATATATATATATATATTATCTTCAGTCTTCTATATAGGCCTTTGATGACATTGACCTTCACCTTCCAATCATGGCCAGAGTTTGCATGGATATATCTCCCAGAAGAAGTAGGTTTTCTATACCAATCAAGTTTGATGATGTTGTGGGAGTCTCTAACGACTCTTGTGTCCAGAAATGGAACAGCATTGTTGGTTTCTTCCATTCCTATATCAATACGTAGACGATTTAATTCTATCCATACCAGCTGATGGCAAAGAAGAAGTTCTTCATGTTTTCAACTTATTCGACCCACACCTGCAATTCACTATAAGAAACCAACAATGCTGTTCCATTTCTGGACACAAGAGTCGTTAGAGACTCCCACAACATCATCATATAAATATATATATATATATATATATATATATATATATATATATATATATATATATATATATATATATATATATATATTTTATTGGTCTAGCACACGTGCTGCAGGGAAGTCCCTAAAGCGCTCCAGGAGCGGCACGAGTGCGGAAAAAGCGATTCACGTTGTTCTTGAATCGCTGTAATATATATATATATATATATATATATATATATATATATATATATATATATATATGTATATATATATATATATATATATATATATATATATATATATATATATATACTAGTGAGTAAAAAAATCGACTGAAACAATTTGGTTTCATTTAACACGAATCCTAGAATTTAGTGATCATATATTTTTACAGATTTTAGTATCATTTGAAAGCCAGTGCTATTCTCTTCTAATGATACCAAATTCCATAGCATATCCCAAGCTTCTGCTCATTAAGATGATTGAAAGGGGAAACAAGGATTGAAAATAGGGGTAAGAGAAAGGAAAAATGAAACAAATTTTAAATTTAACAATTAAATTTATTGATAAAAACCAAAATCAATATTTTGTATTACGCCCCTAGCCCGTTGGTCATGGAGAGGGTGAGCTTTTTCACCATTGTCTAACGGATTCTTCCCCACTCTTCCGCCATCGCAACTTTTAAGTCCTGCAGCGATGCAGGGGCCGGATTTCTGGCTCGAACCCGTCTTTTAAGTTCATCCCACATGTGCTCGATTGAATTGAGGTCAAGACTCCACGCAGGCCAGTCTCATGTGGGTATTCCCACTTCCGCCAGGTATTACCGCACCGATGTAGTAGCATGTGGCCTCGCATTGTCGTTCATTAGCATGAAGCTTTCGCCGATGAATCCAGCGTAAGGAACGACTTGTTCCTTTTTTTTACAAATATTTTTGGTATTATAGAAAAGAGTGGAAATTCAACATTCTAATGATCCCAAAATAATACCACTCTTTAAAAACCGAATTCAAGGATCGGTATTAAATGAAACAAAATTGCTTGAATTTTTATATGTATATATATATATATATATATATATATATATATATATATATATATATATATATATATATATATATGTATATATGTATAAACGTATATACGTAGATATATATATATATATATATATATATATATATATATATATATATATATATATATATATATATATATATATATATATATATATATATATATATATATATTCCCTCTTGAGCAAAAAAATCGACTCAAGCGATTTTGCTTCATTTAATACCGATCCTTGAATTCAATTTTTAAAGAGTGGTATTATTTTTGGGATCGTTGGATGCTGAATTTCTACTCTTTCCAATAATATCATCAACATTTGTAAAAAAAAAAAATTACTGATTAAAATGTTTTTACTCAATAAAACCGTTTTTCCTCGCTCAGCAACATATTCGTTGTGCGCTAATTATCCTTATAAAACATGCAACCACATTTTCCTATCATTCCTTTTTCGGAACTTCATCGAAAGAAATGGCGCAAGTCATTGCCCTATTACACATATATATATATATATATATATATATATATATATATATATATATATATATATATATACATATATATTGGTAAAAAGCGGGGAATATGGTGGAAGTGTATCGCAATTAGATTGCTCGATGCACGTAGTAATCACCCGAGACATAGTAAACGTTAAAACATAACAGATGTATGAAAGAGTGGAAACGTATGTGTGAAATTCTTAATGTGAGTTATTTCCAAAGTATACACAGTACTGGGAAATAGATTGAGGAGAATATTAAAATATGGGAAGCATGTATGACACATATTGCATAACTTGTTTCCGAAACATTTAAAACACGTAGCGATAAAACTATAGTTAAGAATCTCAATATGTATTATAAATTACTTAATGTTAATATATTATTTTGTGTGTTCCAGATGCGATTAAGGACATTTGGAGGAAACAGGATGGCCGAATCTGTAGTCAACAAAATATACAAATATCACAAGGAGTGTGCCGCGCAGGATTTGGATTGTTAAGATATGTTAACTAATTCATTTTTGATGTTGTTTAGACTATTAATTTTTTATTAATGTTTTATTGAAAAAATTTAAGCTTGGTCTCGGCCGTTGTAAGTGCTAAAGATTAATTTCATTCTTTTCTTAACCACGTAACTATATGGATGTTATTTTTATATTTTATATTTTATTCTAAAAAAATACAAGTTTATAATTTAACATATATTTTATTTATTTGGAGGAAGTCAAAAGTTAATATTGTATTAACACTATAAAAAAAGAGAAACACGTCTTTCCCGGTCGTTGAATTAATCAAGATCGATATCTATTATATATTTTTTTTAATTATTTTTAGTACGACTTATACAGTTAAAACACCATAAATGTTTGGGATAAAAAAAAATGTACTCGTATTAAATTCTTTCGTCGATTATATTGTATAATTTCATGTTTTTAATAAATATTTTTTTTAAATATGTTATATTGATATCAAATAAAAAATAACGGGGAACTCTAATATGGCAGAACGTTTAGAAATTGTTACAATATAGACAATGTTCTTCTACATTACTATTGCCATTAACAAACATGAACGAACAGTTGTGGTAATTTGATAATTTATTTATTGAATGGTTGTGATGACGAGACCAAAATAAGTTCAACAGATATGGTTAATTCTATGAAACAACACTAGTTTAATGGGTTTTTTGACAAAATTTTGTAACATAACAAATTACCAATAAGTTTTCCAGATAACATACTATCCAAAAATAGCAATAATTTTTGACAAATTAATTAAAAATTACTTAAACACATTGATAGAATTCTCACATAGATATTTACTTTATATAAAATTTATATCTTTTAAAATATCGAGAAAAAAAGAATATCGTCTTGCGGCTTTAAGAATCTTACAGGTAAATGTCAAATTTGACATGTAAACAATAATTTCGACAGTAGTTGCTTTAAGACGCTTATTTTAGCTTATATGCGTATAAATACCTCCAACGATAATGTCAAAAATGAAATTAAAATTTTTAGGCACATAAATAGTAGAAACAGGACAGAATATCTGTTAATTTATTAAAAAAACTGACATGCTGATTAAAACCACGTGCTTACATAGCAACAGTAGCGGTGTACAGTATAGTGACAAAAGAAAAAATTTAAAAAATTCATGTTTTTTTTTTATGTTGGCCTAGCCATTAATAACCCATACTGATAACCGAGGATACCAAATACACTATTCAAGTAACAATATATTGCTCAAATGACACAAGTAGAAATTTCAAAATACAAATTTATTTTTTTAAACTTCTGACAGTTACTAATTCATTTTTAAGGTAAAAGTTACCCAAAGCGATTAAAATATTATTGTATCTAAATTATTAAAATAACACATGAATAAAAAGCATTGTTTTTTACAGAAGCTAACAGTCTCTGCTTTTATAATATTATTTTCGATCCACTTATTTTGACTATTTTAATGTTTAAAAAGGGAGGGTTACTCTTTCAAACTAAATTCGCACTGAAAACCTCTATCTGAAGGAAGGACTGATCTCATTAAAAAAGTAATATCCTAATATGTTTTGAAAAAAAAATTGTACGATGCTTAATTGTTTTTGTCTTTTTACTATCTTAATGGAAAAACTACACTAATTTGTTAATTTGCCGAAGTTCTAGCTTCATTAATAAGCGAAATAGCAACAGCAGTGACAAATATTTGGTATACAAATTAATTTTCTGCCCCTACTTTGATAAACTACATATTTTTCTTACCGCCGGCGCCGTATAGTAATTTTAAACTGCCATCTTCTAGATTGAGAACGAGATATAACATTTTATTCCACAGAGAGCATAACCTGAAAAATCAATTGTAGACACAGTGTTGTTTAAAAGCAACATTTGAAGCCTTCTTCTAGTTTAAAAACAATGCAGCTTAAGCAAAACAAAAAGAATTAGTGGAAGCACTGTATCATAAGGCATGTGTAAAATGACTTCAGAAGTTTTGTGCAAAAAATTTATACTTTTAGGGTGATAAACGTCCGGACGAACCAACAACATTGAAGGAGAAGAAGTTAGGGTAAATTCTGGTCGAACATACATGAAAAATAGCGGTAATATGCGGTTGGTGAGAGAATGTCCGTCCAAGAGGGAGTTAACACAATGCCAATTATATGAGAGTCGGTCGGGACCATGTGAAACTGTCCGTTCAAGGGAGGTGTCCGTATAAGAGAGGTGTCCGAGAAGGGAAATTTCATTATATATATATATATATATATATATATATATATATATATATATATATATATATATATATATATATATATATATATATATGTATATTTATATATATATATATATATATATATATATATATATATATATATATTATATATATATATATATATATATATATATATATATATATATATATATGTGTATGTATATATATATATATATATATATATATATATATATATACATATATTTATATATATAATTTCATATAATTTTATATTATTTTCAGAAAATTCTGTTGAGACGTAGTAAAACGAGCTGCAAAGAGTACATATGAGTTTTACCTGTGTAAATTCTTTGAAGATAAGACTTTACTCGTAATTCATATTTTTCTTGAATCGGCCTCTTACTATATTTGACCCCAACTAGGTAGTAGAGCCTCATCTTACAATTCAGCAAAAAGCAACTAAGATTCCGCATTGTGAGATTCAACGAGCGAGAACATATTTATTTGACGGACTGCTACAAAATTCCGTAATATATGTTTTCAAAATATTAACTGTAGATCACCAAGGATTTACTTGATTAACTTAGCCATATCTACTTTTAATACATACAGAATCCATGAACCGTCGGATTCGTCAATTATAATATAACAGAGGTGACAATGAAAAGAGAAATTTTTACTATATATATATATATATATATATATATATATATATATATATATATATATATCAAAAAAATTTAAACGAACCAGAAGTAATTAACGACGTAACTCAGCATTCATTGCAAATTAAGGCTAAAATTAGAACAGCAGTTCCATCTCATTCCATCGAATAATTTGAGCCATTTACTGCTATAAGTTGTGATAGAAGAATTGAAACGGCGATGGTAAATACCATATTTACAATTAATATTTCTTCATTTTACTGTACGGAAACTTCATTTTATGAAAAATAGAATATAATTATCATTTAATGTAGTAAACTGTCTTCACCAAACGAAGGTTATATTGAAAGAAAATAGATTTAGGAGAATATTTTTTAAGTTATTTAAAGTGCTACAAGGTCGATTGATTACACGGCCTAAATATTTTTTAAAAATCTAAAAGTAACATAAGATTTCACAATTTCGAGAGAATGACCGATATTTATAGTATAGGGGACATAGGATACACACGAGATAAACTTTTTTTAAAAAATAGTCGACAATTTTGTCATGAAATTCTGTTTTTTAAAACCTGTCAATTAAGAATGCCACTTTAGCTGTCACCTACATAAATAAGTAGAGTTCGTTTTCTATTGTTTCTCTCAGATAAACATCCAGCAGCATTATGACGTAATTGTGTATTAAATCTTAGAGAAACCATATATCATAGCTATTAAGCTTTATATGAAACTTTAGCGTCTCTGATGAGTAATACCGACTGACAGAGGATTGCGGCTAAGCAATCGTCTTCGAGCCAAACTGTTAACGTAGACAGTTTTTCTCAATAAACAAGTGACTGTTGACCTAAAAGCTTTTAGCGACTTGTTACTTTAAAACCCTATTTCTGTATGAATACTTTTATACAAGTAAGAGACCTATTCGGTTTCACGTCGTAACCAGTTTCTGTCGTGTTCCGTTCCACTCAAGGTCACTAAGGGTCGGTGAAAGGCAATAAAAAGTTCCGAGTTGCGGTATAGACCTTTTTCGAACCTGTCTGTGACAGTCGAGTTTCGTTTCGTCAGAGGCAGGTATAGAGCTATAAGAATGTAAGTTAGGTGTGAAAACTAAAGCAAAAGACATATTTCAGTAATTACAGTATTTGTAAGACATGCATTTGACAAGCATTACAGCATCAATTTCTTTATGTACATATTGAATTATCATTAAACATCAGGAAATCTTCATGCCTCGCGGTTTCGACCGAGATTGAATTGAGATATTCATGAACTTCCTCTCAGGACTTTGGCAACTTTGAATAGCACTGTAGTCTGGCTCGGTTCAAATTCTTCGCTATTCTTGTCATATCGGTGTTGGTGAAAGTGTTCAGCACATTCGAATCTGCAGCCACCTCCCGCCGAATCATCTTTCTTGGTCTTTCGTTGTAATGTTCCTCGTTGGCTCTCTTCTTCACTGCGTTGTTAATTTTTTGGCGATTCATTACTTGTTCATTATTGTGTTGATATTGATGCTTGCCAGTTTGTCATGAAAATATGTCGTCTGGTCCAATGGTATAAACTTTGGCAGTGCAGTTCTTGTTTGTGCAGACCCAACACATCTCCTCTGTCGATTTTAAATGGCGATATTGTCAAAATTTGTAATTTTCCAATAGGATCACAGTTTGGCCTTTCTCACTCAACATCCTCTCTAATAAGACCACGTTGACTTGAACGTAAACTAGTAAATTTCAAAAAAGCCCTTATGTTTTACACTTTTATCTAATTTAAGGTTAACCCTAATTTAATGTAATAATATTTAAGAATTAATAATATTTGATAATTTAACCCTATTTACCTGCTGATTTGTTGATTACCGCAACTTGGATGAAAAGCAGGTCAAACAATTTACATTAGGCGAACCGCAGCTCGGTATCTACGTACAATTTTACACTGTGGTCAAGTTACGGAATATTTGCATTTATTCCGATAAGTTTCTGTATGATATTGCGAATCAATCAGCCATTTGGAATTATTACGATTATTATTAATATTTTTTTGTGGAAATGAAACGAAAATAAGTTGATAATGAAATTTTGCAAATAATTTTCACTTGCTTCTTTTCAATGTTTCATGAATCGTACCTTCTTATATTAAGCTGAATTTTTTGATAATTTAGATTCTAATTTTGGCATCACTGCATCCTAACCTGAAGTTTTTTTTTTCCAGGCAAATAATATATTTTCTAACATTAAGCCTACGGTTAGTGTCATAAGACTGTCCTACTAGTGTGGAAAAACCAAAAAATTGTAATTTGTACAATTTAATATTTGTCAAGATGAGAAACCTAGAAAAATATTGTTAAATTTGGCACTTGTCAAGTTTAGTACCAGATATGTATATTCGTCAATTCGGTAAGTGCTAAATTTGGCTGATATTATTTTTTGTACCATAGTTTCTTCTTAGGTGTGTGTCTGGCTTACCAACACGTTTTGTAAGTAAATTGGCAAGCTTTGAAATAGTGCCTTGTAGCTGATATTTCACACTATCGGCCTTTAGTGCTCTCACGTTATATAAACTTATTTACCCGACAATTTCTGTTACTTCAGTGTATGCATCCACAATAATCGTCTCTACGATGACGACGGCATTACCTGCAGAAAGAATCTTTTCTCGTCAGACTCTCCTTACTAAAACTCTCTGACTAAAAAAAGGTTCCAATATTACCAAACTCTTGCACATGAAAGAAGAAGTAATGCCATTTATTCGCATCAAAGCGTCGCGAGTACTTTCGCTTCAGTTGCGTCATTTAGCAGAATGGTACAGTCGTTCTTCTAGAAGAACTCCAAGAGTTTACTTATGAAGCACAAGATAAATAAGTTGGTAAAACATCAACGATACTATTCATTTATACTTGTATCCGTTGCCTTAACTAGTAATCTATTGTGAAGCCAAATAGGTGGTTTCACCATCTTTCTAAAAAAACATCGTATAATGGGAAATCAAACTTAAAGATTGTAACGTTCTAATACCTAAAGAAAAAAACAAATTTCTTAAAATATTCCTAAACTGGAATTGGTTTTTTATAGCTGAATGAATTTGTGCTTAAACATGATGTCCTCTGAACTCAATAATTGTCAATGGCCAGAGCTTACAAAACACCATACTCTTCGAAGAATCTGTTCAAACTCCTTCCGTAAGTTGATTCTAAAATGGTTATTACACAGCAATCTTTGATATATATGAAATTTGTCTCTTAGTGCCCCAGCTTCTTCTTAAGTATGCAAATAGGATAATTGCCATATATTGGTTGAAGCTGCTAGATTATATTAATGACAACACGTATAAAAATAAGAGGCTACTGAAATAGTACCATGTCATTAGTAAACAGTTGTGAATTTTGGTGCCCAATCAGGTCAAAAAATGAATATTACAATTTTATTTTTTAGTACTGTCCTTGGGTACGTTAAAATATTCAGAAAGTGCAAAAATTTTGGGAATGTTTCCGATGGCTGGAAAAAGTATAAATATTTTGTATTATAAACTTATGTTTGGCTTAGCTAATGCTGGTCATGATGTTACTTTTATTAGTGCCCATGTGCCCAAAGGCAAAGTTATAAATGGAACTTTAAGACATGTTTATTTAACTGGAATATGGGAAAGTTATAAATGTAAGTATAAATTTAAAAATAAAAGCCGGTCAAGTGCAAGTTGGACTTACGCAATTAGTGTTCCGTACGTTGATTGCTTTTAAAATAAAAATTTTCATTACAGAAGTATAAGATGATGAGTGACTTCACAAAACACATCCCAAAAGAGTTGTCAACAAAGTTTTTTTTTTCCGGTCTTTAGTGAAAGCTGACGACCTTAACATTTTTGTTTTTTAAAAGAATGAGTAAAGGTAATGCTCTCGTAATAATTTTCGTTCAATCTACACTCTGTAGAGAATATTCCAGAATTTTTTCAAAATTTTTTGATCAGTAATTTTCGAGATAAGATAGGGGATAGCAATTTTTCGCACTTTTTTTTAAAAATAATACAAAGAGAACTGTGGGCAAATAT
Organism: Pachyrhynchus sulphureomaculatus; assembly: GCA_019049505.1. NCBI lineage: Eukaryota > Metazoa > Arthropoda > Insecta > Coleoptera > Curculionidae > Pachyrhynchus > Pachyrhynchus sulphureomaculatus. The sequence continues at coordinate 87,586,427 of CM032454.1, read as the reverse complement.
TACGTTTTATATATATATATATATATATATATATATATATATATATATATATATATATATATATATATATATATATATATATATATATATATATATATATATATATATATATATATATATATATAAATATATATATATATATATATATATATATATATATATATATATATATATATATATATATATATATATATATATATATATATATATATCTTTGAACTCGTCTTTTTACAAGCTTTCATTTGACACCACCCCACTCGATGACCTGGTAAAAAAAAATTACTTCCGATTTTATCCCCAAAATAGGCCCTTCAGTCAAAACTACACAGCTCTGATGAGGTCATCAATTCCTATATTAGTGCCGAATTTCGACTTTCTATGTCAATTAGTTTCGGAGAATAACGGATGTGACAGAAGGACGGAAATCGGAGTGTGTTTAAGGAAATTTCATCTCCAATGAGTTTTGGTAATTCTCTCTCGTCATCAAAGGTGTTTTTATTGTATCGGGTCCATTCTTCTTCTAAGTTTTTTTGTTTGATTATCTGATTATATTACCATTAATTAAATATGTTGGTGTTCGTACAACCTTTTGCCCCGTAACTTCTTTAACTTTCTTACAAGATTAAAATAGTCATGCTTTAGTTGACAATCTTCCATTTCCTGACATTGTTCTTCCATTCACTCTCCTTTACAGTTTTTGATGAGCTTTAGAATCCATTTGCTAATCTCTATATACTTCTTCTTCTTCTTAGCGGTTTTATAATTTCTTCTTTCTTCCATAAGTTCCAGTACTGCCTCCATTCTTTTTTAGCTGTCTTTGTTAGCATATTGAGATTATCATTTTGGACTATATTTTTAAACGACTCCACAGTGCCTTCCACTGATTGTAGATAGTCGGCTAGAATTGTTTAAATTATTTTTTGATTGAGTGTTTTTGTTACCGGCGATCGAATTTCTAGGTTCTTCAACAGTCGAAAGTCAGGTTTTATACCTTTTGCTTTTATACTTGAGTGACATTAATTATACCGGCCAGAAGGACATGGTCAGACTCGATATCGGCTTCAGGATATATTTTAATGCCCTATATCCCATTTCTATAGCACTTATTCATCAGCATGAAATCAGTTCAGGTCCTAACTATATTACCGTTGTGGTTTTGAGGAGATATCCACGTGGACATACGTCTCTTAGACAGCGTAAACCATGTATTCATGACTACGTTTTCTTCCTGACAAAACTCGATGAGGTTTTCGCCTCGCGCATTTCTTTCGCCCAGCCATACATGCCAGTAATACCCTCCACAGCTCCCTGTCCTACTTTTGCATTGAAGTCACCCATGATTATATTAATTTCATGTTTATATTATTACTCATTTTACTCAAGTTGTTTCAACTGGCATAAAATTGTTGTAGTTGCGTTTCACTTTTGTCTAACGTAGGGACATAAACCTGTATTATATTTATATTTTCTAGATATGCTTTCATTTGTAGAAGCATGACTTGGTTAGACAGGGGCATGAAGTTGGTTACTACTATACTACTTATTTGACTCAGTATTACTGGCACGCCGCACAGTGTGTCGCGTAGAACATACTAGGTGGACAAAATTCATGTTATGATTTCCAGGAAATCTTATTTGCAAAACGTAAACAACACCACCAAACCCCGAATTCCAAGAAAAGGTTGTTTATCAAATTTGCAAGTGGCGAGTCATAAGCGTCAGAAGTCAGGTAATGAGTTTAATGCAGCTCTTTCAATCAATCAGTTGCAATTTAGCGACACTTTCGTGCACATCTTATAATGACATATTGTAATATTGTGAAAGTTTTAGTGGTGACTATTAATACTGAGGGTAAGTACTATTTTTTAATGTATTTTTTAATCAGAATCTATTAATTTGAATTTTTAGTATTTTTTTTAAATAGCCTATATATTTTAGCGTGTTTTTTTAAAAAAAAAAAAACTTTGAAAGTTCAGAATATACAAACATTCACCTCTATCCGGGCTAGTTTTTAGATATTACACAGAAATAACTTTATTCTTCGTAAAAATACACATATTGTTTAGCACACTTCAGTACAACATGTTTTTTTTTTCTTTTTTTCCAGAACACGTTTACTCTATTTCAAGGGTAGCCTTTTTTGAGGAGTGGTTAAAACACACGAAGAATGAAAAAAACTCGCGTGTATATGACTTTCTTTCTTCAAAATTTCACTTTGGTGACATTACTGAAAGCAGCCAAAAAGAAATTAAGTTGAAGATATCCAACTTGTCTAATAAGTTTGGTGCCAAATGGTTGGCTTCAGGAAAGTCGAAGGAGCGTTTTTTAATTAAAAATAAGAATTGGTTGAATGAAGCAGACATACAGTTTACCGCGAGTTCTTTTGCGCCACAACCTTCAACATCAAGTGAGAATGTGACTCCTGCAGGAAGACCTCGCAAAGATTTCGAGGAATCGTCGTTTAAGACGAAGAAACGTCGCGTCGTGGATCTCGTAGAATCCCGAAGTGTCAGTGAAATGGTGACTGCTGCCGAAATTGCTGTGCGTTCAGCAGGGCAAGGGAAAATTGCCAATGTAATTAGAGACATTAGTGAGAGCCCAAATAATATTATTAAATCTAAAAATACCAGTTCCGTTAATCCTAGGCAATTAAGTAGTGACGAAGCCTTAGCTTACTATATAGATTCTAAGTCAACAACGCATTCTTACAAACAAACTAGGAAGTGGTCCATGAAGGCGGGGCATAATGTGTTTCCGTCATATTTTCGTTTAAAAAAGTCCAAACAGGCCTGTTACCCTGCAGAGGACCACATTGCTATAACAGAAACTCGTGCTGAAATAAATTTGCAAGCCTTATTAAATAAAACAGTGGAACGTCTAGTATTACCACAGAATGAAGTTATCAGCAGTGTGCTCCCAACAAGTTCATCGTTTACACTTGTTAGTAAATGGGGATGTGATGGAAGTTCTGGGCACAGCACATACAAACAGAGATTTGAGAACACTGAATATACGGACGAGTTTCTTTTCGCATTTTCTTTAGTTCCCCTTAAGTTATATGATGGGTCCAAAATTATTTGGCAAAATCCTCGGCCTTCATCAACTTTGTATTGTCGCCCAATCAAATTTATATTTGCCAAAGAAACGAACGACTTCACGTTAGTGGAGACAAATAGATTGTTGGAAGAAGTTAATGCTCTTCTTCCAACACTTATCAACTTTGGTGATTCTCAAATGTCTGTAAAATACGAACTTTTGCTGGCAATGACAGACGGAAAGGTGTGTAACGCCTTAACGGAAACTAGTTCATCCCAAAAGTGTTTCATCTGTGGCGCCACCCCCCCCCAAGACGATGAACGATGATCCCGCGATGTTTAACAGCAATCAAGAACATTTTGGCTTTGGTTTATCTACACTTCATGCTTGGATTCGTTGCTTCGAATGTCTTTTACATATCAGTTACAAGTTGAATATTAAGAAATGGCAGGCTAGAAGCAACGAAGACAAAGCAGATATCAAGGTTCGTTCCGAGGAAATCAAATTGAAATTTAAGAACGAGATGGGACTCATTGTAGATAAACCAAAGCCAGGATTTGGTTCTTCAAATGATGGAAATACAGCCCGTCGCTTTTTTAAGAATGCTGAGATGAGTGCTCAGATCACAGGGTTGGATGTTACAATTATAAAAAAGTTTGATGTTATTTTGAGAACATTGTCTCCTGGATTCGAGATAAACTTAGTTGAATTCAAAAAATTTTGTCTTGAAACCAGAAAACATTATCTTAGTCTCTATTCGTGGTACTGTATGCCTGCTACTGTGCATAAAATATTAATTCACAGCACAGAAGTCATCAAAGCGGCATTGCTTCCAATTGGGTAGCTTTCCGAAGAGGCTCAAGAAGCACGGAACAAAGATTGCCGCAGATTTAGGGAGTACAACACCCGCAAGTGCTCGCGTGTTGCCACGAATAGAGACTTACTGTGCATGTTAATTATAACATCTGATCCTTTGATCAATAGCCTTCGAGAGATTCCCAAAAAAAAGCCGGAAAAAATATGTACAGATGTATTAAAGTTAATTGTAAGCCCTAGCATAGAAGAGTCAAGATTGGAATCGTCATCATATTGTCGCACAATGCCACAAAATGATGACGATTATACAGTAAACGACTCATCAGAAGACTCTGATGATGATTATTAGGTTCAGCTACTATTTTTAGTTATGTAGTGCTTGTACTAAGCATGTAAACCTTGACTTGTAAATTTTTCTTTATCAATATATGAGTATTTTTATTTTACATATAATTACAATCAGTGTCATTATGTTAAATTTATTACAGAGCATTTATAACATTTATTTTAAAATTAAATAAAAACAATTTTTGAGTGGAATTTTCAAAAACAATTTTTTTTTGAACCGAACAGCAAGAAATATGTACCTTAAAAAAATCAAAAACATTTTAAAATACCAACTACTTATGTATGTATAATGCACAAGTTACCTACCTGAAAGGCAGGTTTTTATTTGAGTTTATCCTTTTTGTGTCAATAAAAACTAAGTAATATGGATTAATTGTTTTATTTTTAATTGACAAATGCAATAAATGATTTTTCATCTGGTTATTATTAAAAATAATAATACAGTGTCTTTCATTCAAGTTTGTAGAAAAATTCGTGCACATACGCAGAATATTTTGTTTTTGTTATACAATGTTTTGTGCAGCTGGACAAAAAATACAGGTAAGCGAAATGCAGCTAAATGAAAGACACTATATTATAATTTTTAATTCTAATAACCATACAAAATACCCTTGCCCTTTAGTTCCGTTATCTACCTGCTAAGCTGATGCAATCCTACCGCGATATGCAAGGGTGGCTGTATTACACAAATTTTATCGATATTGAGTACCTGCGGTAAATTGTGAATAAAACCTACATTTATTAACCGATTTTCATGATTAATACCTTATTTTATTTTCCAGATACGCAGCTGTCAGAAAAATGTATAATATTTTGTTTTTCTTTTG
>CM032454.1:87418900-87576400 GCA_019049505.1 Pachyrhynchus sulphureomaculatus | reverse complement strand
AAGTAGAATTAGTATATATTTCCACTACCTCGCACAAGTACTCAAATTGAATAAATAATAATTACGTACCTGGAATCCTGACAATTACACTCTCATAACTACGATCACCATGGGCAAAGGAGAGGGTAGGAAGTACTCAAACAGTACTATTGCTTGGCACCAGTCACAGTATGCTGTAAAGGTGCCGAAATATGCCCAAGCTGATGAATGAACTGAAATTCCGCAACCCTTTTTTTTCGATTTTATTGAACTATACTCATCAAATAGACCATTTTAATAATACCAATTCAAAAAAATTGTAACTTTTGAAAAATAACTGTCGACTTTATAAAATATGTCGTCAGAGTGAGAACAAATGCTTAGCTAAGAGAAATTTTGAACATTTTTCAGGAATTCTTCTCATTGAGTGGATTTCCACTGCTAATTATACGCAGTGTGAACAGTTACTTCTAAATCGAGAATAAAATTCATATATAAAAAAGCTGACCGTACAAATCGAGTTTCAAAAAGAATTTATAGTGGTTACTTAATTACTAATCTTAATGCTGATAGGCTACAAAAATCTACGGAACGAAACTAAAATTTTGAACTTCTCGTGACGGCGGTTTGCTATTTTACTTTTGAGATTTTTTAATCTTGTGGCATTCATTATACTGGGAGCTTCATCATGCTCATAAAATGTAAGAGATTCATAATAAATAGAAAATATAATCCTATCTTTAATTGGTAATAAGAAGACAAACATACAATTTAAAAAACTAAGTATTTCAAAACAATTCAAATAAGAAGTCCGATTGGTTTTTGGCTATCTAAACCTGAAAAAAAGTTACTGATTTGCTAATTTAACTAAAGTGGTTGCTCCTACACTAAATAAGTAAACAATGGTGCAAAATTAATTTGAGACATGTTGTATAGCAATATTCTTCATATTTTAGTGATGTTTGAGGAAATGGATCCCAACCTAATTAAAGAGGAGTCTAACATGTTCATAAGTAAAGAATTTTCGGAAATGATAACACCATTATACGATGAGGTTTTCCAGGTTCAAGAATTCAAGGAACTCCTTCATTCAAAAAATAAAACTTTTGATGCCATAATCGTAGAGGATATGTGGGCTGATTGTTTCAAAATATTAAACCCAATATTCAAGTGTCCACTGATATCGTTTTCTAGTATGGGTGGTAAGAATGTCACTATATATTTTAAATATTTTATCTTTACCATTTTACTATTACTTACACTACAAAAATGCAGTTAAAGCAAGCTCATAACTAGGAGAACCGGTAGTGGAACACTTAGTACTTTTTACTAACTCTTAACAGAATCTAGTGGCTTTGCTATATTTTTTTCAGTTCTTATAGTTAACAGAATATCAGCTAATATTATATCATTCATTATTTTAAACTTAACTTTATTAATGTCTAGAAAATCTTTCATTTTAAACTACGAATGAAATATCAAGGCAGTAATACAAAAAGGATTATGGCATCTTTTATTTAAATAAAACTAACACAGTCTTACGAAAACTACAAATTTGTATCACTACGAATAAAGGAAATATTCGAAAACAAAGACAAACTATGTGCTCAATAAACTTGCTGATAGTCTGGGAAGTAACTCTGTTTACTCACAATTAACAGCAAGTTTTAAATTTTTGTACGCCTGTGTGAGAGTTATTTTAAAAACCTTAGTTTTTGGTTGTTTCTGGAGGTTCGATTTCTTTGGAATGTTACATTCTTAATATAATAATTCTTTGTTTTAATTTCTTTTAAATCCTTCGAATTATTTTCCTGTTAATGTTTAATGCTTCGTCTATTATTCTGAATAATGCTTTGTAATCATAGACTGATGAACAAATTCTTGGATTTTTTGAATAATTTCTGATGCCCAAATGGTTATGGGTCTGCCCATGTGTTTGTCGTCTTCCAGCTATTCTATTCAATACAAAAGCGTTTATGTCATTCAACAACTATTCTTGATAAGGAATGATTGCCATACACTTTTTTCATAATTTTAAATATTGCTGTGGCATTTAAGTCAAGCCTTTATTCCATGATGCAATTTATGCAATGAAATTTTTAAAATGTGCAGTAAAATAATTTCTAACAACTGTCATCTAAAAAAGTTTTGTGTCAAACTTTAAAAAGAGAATGGAGAAATAATACAGGTTTAACATGATATACATATTAAGCTCGGAGTTTATAATATACAGCACCCACCAGGAAAATTAATTATATGAGATTATCTATATTATCTATATCTATATATATATATATATATATATATATATATATATATATATATATATATATATAGGACGTTTCGAGTCAACGAGGCCACCCCCATACCCAAGAATATAATTAACGAAAAAAAATTCAAGGGTGTCAATTTCTTCGTTGAAATGTAAGCTTTCAAATGCAATGTAGCCCTTTTGAAAAAAAACAAGATGTTGGCTCAATATGGCCGCTAGAAACAAAAACAATCAGGATAAAATAGAAACAAATAATGATTTCTAAGCGAAATTAAGTTAACTGAACTTCAAAACTGAGACAAAATGTAATATTGATGTAATAAGTAGGTTAACCAACATAATTGTATGTAATATAATGGTATTACGGATCCAATATGGCGCAAGAAACCGCAAATCGTGTGTTCTGAAATGAAATAGTTTTCTAACATTAGAAGTATAGTATTTAGAGTTTGTTAGTAAAAAGTAATATATGACAAATTTTTACATTTTCTCTAAATAAAAAACTATTTTTTTACAAAGGTCCTATTTAGCAATAATTTCTGTCGTTCTTTACTAGAAAATCCAATCATGTAATTCTTATCCAGTTACACACACGCTTATGAAGTCCCACAAGAGCAAAATTTTAAGAATGTTCTAAAAAGGAAAAAAATAGTGAACGTTTCTTTACTTGCTTTGTTTAAATATAATAAGCAAACATATATATATATATATATATATATATATATATATATATATATATATATATATATATATATATATATATACATATACATATACATATATATATATATATATATATATATATATATATATATATATATATATATATATATATATATATATATATATACATATTATGTGTATGTGGTGTCTTCGAAGTCTTTTACTATCCCCGTCACTGTAACTAAACCCTACTAGATAACGAAATGAAATTCATTCGTATGGTTATGTTAGATGCTCATTTTAGATAGAATAACAATTTACAGTTATTTCTGGTTTAACGGAAAACGTTACATACTTTTAAAGTTTAAATCAAATATCATTCATACATTTTTTTTTTAATTCTGTAAAAAAATCATAACAACATTTATGTTATTTTAGATAACAACCCTTATATAAATTCAGCAATAGGAAATCCTTTGCCACCTTCTTACATGCAACATGTGCTTAAAGTAGGACCGTACAGCAATGGAAGTTGAAACCTTTTTCAATAATATATCCTTAGTTCTTCTGGGTTCACATTCAAGCATACGTCAAAATTCTCCATTCTTACTGAACGAAATAGAAATAGGAGGTTTCCACATCGACCCTCCTAAAAAACTACCGAAAAATCTTCAAGACTTTTTAGATGGTGCCAAAGAGGGGGCTATATATTTTAGTTTAGGATCACACTTCAAGAGTAAAAATCTCCCTGGTAAAATGAAAAAAATGTTGCTAAATGTCTTCAGCAAAATTAAAACAACGAGTGATATGGAAATTTGAAGAAGATCTACCTGGTAAACCTAGCAACGTTTTAATAGAGAAATGGTTACCACAAACGGACATTTTCGGTAAGTAAAATCACATTTTTTCCTATTCTAAAAATAATTAATAAGGAAACCGAGGCACATGATCGCTGTTATAAATTAGCTTTGTTCAAGCATTATATAAAACATATTTTGGCTATGTATTTAATACTAATTTCATAACGGAAATTTTGTCCTACTGTGATATCTACCTCCTTCTTCTGTCTTTCGTTCGATCGCTATATTTCGATATGTTGAAGTGATATTACGTATCAGCTCAGCGTCAGAGGAAAATTTTGTTGAAAGCTCTCACTAAATGTTAACAGGCTACACTTTGGCATACAGCTAGTTTTTTGCACGTAGATTATGATAAAAAAATACGAAATATCCAGTTTTTCGCAAATATCTCTAAAAATATCGAACGGGAAATTTTACAAAAAACTAGTATATAGGTTATTCATTTTTAGGTTTATCGTAATTAAAAAAAAAAAATTTAAATAAAATGGCTGGTTTAACCCCTTCGGTTGTAGCGGGACTCATGCTTCCAACCTTTTATGTTTAAATTAACATTTCTGTATAACGTTAAATATTTTGACTGCTGAATAAGAATCCGATGACAGATTGGAAAAATTTAAAATTGTGGATCCAATATGACGGCCAGAGAGCACGTAATTCATTTAATTTTTTTTCGAGTAATTTAGAATTTTTGTGTTTTCAATAACTGTTTTCTCTATACCCGGATGTTTAAATGAAATATAAATACTTTACACTTAAAGCTTAGACTTTTACCTTTAATTTCCCACCTTTAAATATTTTTGTTGATTTTAAGTTTAAGTTGTATGATTAATAATAAGCAAAAAATACATTTATCATGAACACTTTTTTAAGAGCAAAATTGCAAAAAAAGGGAAAGTTTTTTAAAGTTTTTAATGATTTTCTAATATCAAGTACACTTTTAACTGTAACTAAAAATAAGTTGTGGGATTTACCATTTCGTACCGCTTTGAACGTAAAATTACCGGCGGTGCACTACAGCAGACAAATTTTCATATTTTAAAACTCAGTTTTTAAATAACACAGACAATGTAGGTATTTTTAATTATTTTTATATTAAAACTAATATACTATATGTTCTTAAATATTTGTAATTTACTGTATACCCGTTAAAATCATGCAAACAAAAATTTCGTTTTATGTTTTACAGATTATAAAGCAATAAAAATAAAAATCATTAGTAACATCGGAAAGCTGAAAGTTTATTCTTCAAAAAGCTATCTATTAGTTTTTTTACACTTTGAAAACAAGTAATATCGATTAACCTTCAAGCTGTGCGACTTTCAAATTAACCTGTTTGGCGTGCTACAGTTTTTGAATCACCTATCCGAATTTTTAATAAATTCTAACACTAATAAAAAAAATCTGGAAAAAAAATCTGTACACTATTTTCTTGTAAAATTTCCCGCTCTTTCACGTGGTGCGATTAGTTTTTCGATATCTTTTTTATTTTTGAGATATTACTTAAAAACCGAATTTTTGATTTTATTTTGGATTTTGTGGACTTAGCATACATCAAAATTCAGCAAATTTTTTTTAATGTATTCTACATGTGCGCCAAAATGCATCTGGTTAATCTTTAATGAGAGCTCACAACCCCTGGCTACTGAGCTAATAGATTATTCCGAGCATTTTAATTTTATTTGATATTGATTAAGTAATTCCATTTTTTGCTTAAATAAATTAACTAAGAAACCTGAAAACACTACATTTTTTGAATCCTACTCATATTTTTGTATCGTCTTTCATTGAAAATTAAGTTAAAAAAAATTAACTTGAAAATTAACACAGAGAAGCAGGAAACAAATTAACTGGCACTACAGAGCTGAATTTTGATGGAAAATTATCATAAAAATACGCAGAATTTCTTTAAAAAAATACTCCAGTATCTAAGCCTTAACTCTTCTTTCCTCGAAAGTAGTCCTCAGTCATTACTACAATTTTTTGATATAATAGGTCTCTCATTTTTAAGTTGCTTGTATAATACTTTAAAGTATTACTAACGGTTTCTATATGTAATTCTTCATCTCTGACCATCTAAAATTCACAAAATTATTATTCAATACAGTGACAATTTTTCTACAAAATATTTCTAAAAAATTTCCTCCTATTTAAGCCATCTTGATAACTTCCCACTATGACACAGTAGTATCAGTAGTTTATTATGCAATATATTTATTGTAATAGATAGAAATAATTCCTATGAATCACCAAGGTAGCATGCCACCGTCTACAAGGCTGAAATTTTTGTAATCGAAATTTACTTTGGAGGAATCTGACAAAAAAAGATACCGGCAGGTATCACCATCGCAGACAGCGCAACGGCAATAAGAGATTTAGCAAATCCGTAGGTCAATTTATACTCGGTATGGGGCTGTTAGTAATGCCTTACGATCTTGGCTAACCAGAACAGAGTAACACTTCAAGGAACTCTTTGACATAAAGAAATATAAAACAATTAAATACTGAAAGCCAAGTATGGATCCCAAACAAAATTTACTGGACAGTAATTATATTCTGAGGTAAACTACAATAAGTCCATGTTGAGTTCTCTGTCTAAAACAATTAATTGAACAATCTATTAGGATTTCTGATTAGGCAGGACCGAGAAAGATCGTATCGTCTGCAAGTTCCCAGCACTTATTCGCTGAAGAGTAAACTTCAGGTATAGTCCTATGAAGAGACTACTTCTAGAAAATCTAGTGAAGCTGAACAATACTGATGTGATGTATCATCGTGCCATGTATTCCTGCTATGCATCGATATAGAAGAAATGAAGTTGACCATATCGATTGACCACTTCCAAAGAAAGTATTTATCAAATCGCCAAATTTCCTTCGTTGTTTTTAGTGAACACGGAGTCCCTAGTTGGGTAAATTCTAGATATATTCTAACAACTACAGTATAATTGAGGTTTCAAGCAGAGAAGCAGTAGTTCATCAATTTTCAAGTTTGAGTTTTATATGGGATTAAAGCTGCTGTGAAGTATGTTGCTTTCTAGCACATAATAATATTCAAGCTTTTGAGAAGTTACACTTGAGGTAAAGTATCCTGACATAGCTATGCAGTATTCTGCTACGTTAACTGTAATTTACAAAGCTTTGTAACGTAAAATTCTACTCAGTTACTGTCAGATATAGACAAAATCTTAAATCTTTACTAGGTGATATAAGTTCCCACAATTTGAAGATGTTTCATAGACAGGTGCTGTTGGATAGAGGTAAATGAAAAAACAAGCGTATTTTTATCAGCAAGGCTATAGATCAGATTGTTGGACTTTTTTAGCAGTTCGAAGAGATCACTGTCGAGATTCCACTGGTGCAACGACGGTATTAAAAAATGTGTCTTAAAAAATTTCACCAACTGCACCACACAATAAGAGTACAGCCTAGCCAACAATTCGAATGTCGCAGATATATTAAGTGTAACCGCTCTAAACTTTATACAGGTATGACCACATTGATGGTCACTAATAGTAATAAATCCTTACAGATATTTATTAAATCACTGAAATTAAAATAGCCCTAACTAAAACTAATTTTAGTTCCTCGTACATTTTTTTATTACGATTTTTAAGAGTATGTAATGAAGAGCCTAGCCTTTTTTGATCTCTAGTTTCAGTGCCTTAAGTTTCATGACGTACTATCTAATCTATCTCATTGCAAATAATGAGTGTTAATTTTTTCCTGAAAGTTAACTGTAAAATGTAATGCAGAGTTCTATTATTATCATAAATTATTATAATGGGATTTTTGTGCCGTGTAGATGATTTAGTTACATGTTGACCAGCCTTTGCAACAGACCAAAACGATCTACTGGGACGGTATTTGTAAAGTTATTCTTAATTATCTTATTAAGCGCTTCCTTAATATTACTGATTAGTTGTTTGTTAGTGTTCCGTAGGAACACTTATAAGGTCACTTCGGTGTCTGTCCGTCTGTCTGTCAGCCAATCTCTCCGTCACACCCGATTTTCACCGAAACTATTTGACATAGAAAGTTGAAATTCGGCACTAATATGGGAACTGATAGCCTCATCAGAGCCGTGTAGTTTTGAAAGTTAAATTTTGACTTAAGGGGTTAGTTTTGGGTGGTGAAATCGGAAATAAAAAAGAAAAAATTTTACCAGATCGTCGAGTGGGGTGTCAAATGAAAGCTTGTGAAAACACGAGTTTAAAAATATATATAATGTAATACTTATGCACACTTTTCTTTGTATTATTTAAAAAAAAAATCGAAAAATCGCTGTCCTCCCTTTCTTGAAAAGTACTGAACAAAAAATTTTGAAAAAATTCTGGAATATTCTTCATAGGGTATAGATTGAACGAAAATTATCACAAGTACATTACCTTGAATAATTTATCTGGTATATAAAAAAAACTAAATTTTAAGATCATCAGTTTTCAGTAAAGATCAAAAAAAAACTTTGTTGAAACTCATTTGGGGTGTGTTTTGTAAAGTCAGTGATCATTTTATACCTCCGTAACAAAATTTTTTATTTTAAAAGCAATCAACGTACGGAACATTAATTGCTCAAGGCCGACTTCCACTTGGCCGGTTATTTGTTTTTGAATACTAACAGGGATGATGCCACACATTCCAGCAAGGTGTTTACCCGCGACAGGTATATTTGAATTTTTAATTGAATGAAAGTTTGCCAACAGAAAAAGACTCACCAACCCATAACTACCACAGCAAATGATCCGTATGATTTATTAAGTTACTTTAAATACATCTAAAGGCTCTAAAGCCTCATTTTATTAGCAAGAGGGATCATTGCTAATAAAAAGATAAATTACAACTTTAAGAGTGTGTGTGTGTGTCTTTGGAATTGGTCAAACATTAATATACAGAGCAGACAGATTTTTCAGCTATCCATAATCCAGAATTTTTTCTAATTTTTTTTATTGTTCACCTCCCCACCTGAGTAGCGATTTTACCCTTTTTCATATCTTGAGGATATCGAAGGGGATGTCATAATACCCAACGTTGTCCAAGTGCCGAAACATACATTTTTTTGTATTTCACGGCACTTTTTAGGCTCCGTAGTAGTGCTGCCACGGACGTTATTGCATTTCTGCAAACAACTACTACCTATGTACGTGGCGAGGCCAAATATACTTAAATAAATTAATAAATAAGGTATACTAACCCACTGGGGTTGAAACCCGAGACCTTCTGCACCGCAAGCAAGTTACCACGCCACGGAGCCACGGGCCGCCACCATACTGTAAATTTTTTTCTCCAAATATTTTAATTCCATATAGCATGCTGAGGGTAGGACATGAAATTATAAAATTAAAATATTATATGTTAAACATATAATTAGGTCATACTCGTTAATCGCCTAAAATTTCTAAATACTATTATTTTTTGTAGCTCACTCTAATATCAAACTATTTATAACTCATGGAGGACAAGGAAGTCTGTTGGAAACAGTTTATCACGGTGTACCCTGTTTAATGATTCCACTATTTTTCGATCAATTTAAGAATGCTGACGTAGCAGTACAGAAAGGATTTGCTTTAAAACTATATTATAAACATGCCACCGAAGAGACTATTACAAAATCTATAAAAGAAATTCTAAAATATCCAAAATACCAAGAAAACGCAAAGAAGATCCAGAGTCTTTTTCACGATAGACCAATGAAACCAATGGATACCGCCATATATTGGATAGAATATGTCATTAGACACAAAGGTGCAGAACATCTGCAAGTTCTTGGAAAAGATATGGCTTGGTATCAGTTCTATAGTATTGACGTTGTTGTTTTTCTTTTAATTTCTTTATTCTTAATGGTATATTTTCCTTTTGTGGTTATAGCAGGAATGTTTAATAAGAATAGTAGTTCACAAAAACAAAAAGTACATTAGAAATTTATTTGGCTTGCAGAAAAAGAAACATAGCAAAGTAAAAATTTTATATTGTTTTCAAAAAAGAAAGTTTCACAAACAAAAATTAATATATATCATTACTCCAATGCCGAAACTATGAATGGAGAACTGTATAATATATTATACTACTACTACTATAAACTATGATATTATAAAGCATAGCAATAATACTATAAGGTTGCGTCTTTGAGCTTAGAAGCTCAACTCCACCAGTCTGCTTATATATAAACAGTGGCGTTATGGTAGAATAAGCTCTAATAAATCCATAAATATGTTTTACCTTAGTTTCATTTTCATCACATTCTCGCTCGGATATAGAAATTCACAATCTAAAATACGCTTAGATCCCCGTTTTGTTAGATCCACAAGGTGAAATAAGATACTTTTGCTGTTGGTGTATTATTATTTATTTAAAAGTGATTTTAATTATTCTACTTTATTCCAATTTTATTAAATAATTTTCGCTTTCTTCTGTTTGACTTACATGTACATATCTTTAAGCTTGTTTTCTAAAGACCCTATTAAAGCATTGTATCTCAAAATGTTTATGTTATATTTCATCTATTAACAAGACAAGGGGTTCAGGTTAGTTTTCGTAATAATTTATAACAGCAAAATATTTTAATTTAAATAGATATTCACAAATTTGACGTAACCACGAAATATTTTGAGATATTTAAGAGGTACCGTTGTAATTAAAATGCAAACACACTTACACCATTTTTGGTTCTGTTCAAATCTACACTTTGACATTTAAGGCTTTCAGGGATTTTGTAATACGGGTGAATCAATTCCTTTAGAATTATTATCACTTTCGAATACATTTTTTGTCCAATGAGGGTAATTAAATCTTATTAAAATTCCGAGGTAATGTTTAACAAATGATATAGTTTCCATTGAAATTTATAGGTTTAGTGTTGCTAGCGAAAACGCTTATGGTGCATGTTTCAAGTTGCGATCTGTAAATTTATGAAGAGACATATCAACCAGGATCCTTTATGCCTACTCTTGTAGCCCCACTTTAATGAATTTCACAACCTAGACATGAACTTTACGGAGCCTTATTTTTAACAAGGCTTGCTTGCAAGGTTTTGAATTCATTAGAGATTTCGGTAGCTCGAACCTTCTTCTGGATCGACTTCAAGATAATTCTTTCTTGGCTGGCTTAGGTACCGAGTTCTTTTAAAATTTTCGTCGCAAATCGAAATTCGGAAATTCAAACTTTGACTGCAAATAATTCAGCTGATAATATTTCTCGCGGAGTAGATCCCAATCAACTTGCGAATATAGATTTATAGTGTCAGGTCCAACGTGATTAAGCCAAAGTCAGAAAACTTGATCGAAGGAGCAACTTAACATATCCAATCGTGTATCTGGCGTTATAAAAACGGAAGTTGGTTTTGCAGTTGTTTCGGACAGATCAGTTTTTAATGTACTTGGTGTTTTAGATTTCATAGAAACTTAAAATTCGCCCAACTAAAACTATATTTGTAATTTAAGAAACTTTAATTCTGTGAATAAAAATTGCACCAGAATAGGAATTTTCAAACAAAATAGGTTCTTTAAGAAAAACCGGTTATGTATCAAAAAATAGCAAATTAAAATCATGAGATCCGATTTATAATGAGGGTTTAATTTTAGTAGTTGGTCGTATAGGCAAGGCCAGTAAATTTTATTTCTTCAAGCATCCTGAGATACTACCTCAAAAACAAATTCATGTAGGTCCGCAAACCATTTTAGCTACATTGAGACAAGGATCTTAGATTATTAATGGTAGGCAAGAGGTCCGTAGCGTTTTTTCAAAATGTTTAACATACTTTAGGCCAAATTATGACAAATCAAAAAATGGGTAGCTTACCAAAGTATCGTACTCTCCCGAGATATTTTTATATGTGTGGTTTACACGCAGGTCCATTTAACATTAAGGATGGCAGATTGCGTAATCGCGCTGTAGCAAAGGAGTACATGTATATGTTTGTATATCTTGTTAGTAGGGCCGTTCATATAGAGTTAGTGGGCGATCTTATTTCAGACTCTTTTCTCAATTGCTTTAGGTGATTTCTTTTCTCGACGCACTATGCAAGCGCATTTATTTCGTTAACACAAAAAAAATGTTGCAGCAAGAATCTGAAAATATTGGTATCGTAACGCTAGTGATACTGAAAGAAGAAAAAAATTCATTTTCAGAACATATTCACAAATTAAACTATTCATATAATCAAAATAATTAATGTTTTAATATTCACGAAATAAGTTTTAAAGATATACGATATATCATTTAAAATTTAAAGAATATTCTAAGTAGAAATAATTTCGGTTTTAACGTTAAAATATTGAAGGCTCTTAGGAAAATAATAATCTATTCTTGGATAAAATTGATAAACTTTCGTATTTTGAAAACACTTTTCCACACTGCGTGAAAATAGCCCGTGTAGCACCAATATTTAAGGAAGCTGTTATAAATGAGGTTTCTAACTACAGGACAATTTTAATCCTTCTCTTATTTCGGAAAATTTTTGAAACTGTTTTTAAAAAACAAACATGTGAATAACTAGAAAACCAACACCTACTTAATGGGCGCCTGTTTGAATTTCGTTCTTCAAGATTTCTTTGAAGGAAAGGCATATGCGCGAGCATCGTTCTTCGACCTTACCAAGGCCTTTGATTGTAGATCCCACGACTTTCCAATTCAAAAACTACAGCAATATAATTTTAGTACCAGAAGCCTTAATCTTGTAAAATCATACTTAGTATTCAGTCTGCAATACGTGTCAACATAAAGAACTCACCAAAGAGTTTGGTAAAAAATGGAATACCCAAGGTTCGGTTCTGGGACCTCTCCTATTTTCGTATTTCATATAACACTACCAAAAAAAAGATGTTACAGTAACATTTCATCTTTCTAGTAATTTGTTGGAGTTGGATTTGAGGGTCGTGGACACACGGTCTGAAGTTCATAATTGCTTTGTTTTCAATAAATTAAGCATAAACACAACTAAATGCAAACATTCCTTTTTCTTTAAGGCCAATAGAGAAGAAAACGAGTTTAGCCGTTTATTTTTCCCTCCACCATAAGTTTTTCTAGATCGTTTCTTCTAGAGATATGCCCAAAGTATCGCAAGTACGATTGGTTTATTTTGGTGGATAGGCGATTCATTATTCTTAGTTGGTTTAGAATGGAGACATTTGTTCGGTGCTGTGTCCAGGGTATCCTCAACATTCTTCTGTACACCCATGTTTCGAAGGCGTCAATTTTTCTTCGTGCTGCAACATTTATCGTCCAAGTTTCTGAGGCGTAGGTAGCTTTGGGAAATATTAGTGCATTAATAAGTTTTAATTTGTTATTTCGAGATACTGCTGAGTCCTTCCAAATCTTGGTCAGTCTGGTTACTGCATTACGAGCTATGTTTAGTCTTCGTTTCATTTCTTTATCGCAACCACCTTTGTTTGTAATTAATGATCCGAGATATACAAATTCCTCAACTACTTCAAATCCCGCTATTTCCCTGTTGTTTATTGGGATTCGATCTATGACCATAATTTTAGTTTTATTCCTGTTAAGTAGTAAGCCGTATTCCTCGCTTACTGTATTTAATCTATTCATACATTTTACTGTTAAATTAACATGTGAGGATCATCTCACACAATTGTCAAAAAGAATAAGAAAAAACATTTTTCTTATTAGAAGCCTAAAAAGCTGTGTGTTTAACAGAGTGCTCATAAATACCTATTATCCATTCATATGCACATATCCTAGAATGGTAGGTTAGGGATATTCTGTACATACCTTAAAATTATTTTCTGTCCAGAAAAATGTATGTAAAATACACCGAGTGCTGAAGGGGATTCTTTGTCTTCCTCAACGTACTTACTTTACCAGCAGTTCAAATTTTTAGCTGTTTCATGCACGTTAAAACTGAAAAGAAATATAAGCACAACAGACATTCGCACTAGTATACTACGAGGGCTAGTGAAAATCTAACTATTAAATACAGCCTGCAATGGCTAGGGATGTACAGAACCACGGTATAATTAAATTTTATGACATGGTTCCCACTGAAATTAAACAACTTAGTACTAAAGCATTTCGACATAAAATGAGAGTGTCTCTAAAAGTAAGGCATTTTATAGCTAGACAGTGTAACTGACCAGTAATTTTACCGAACCTAACTAGTTCTAGAAAGCCACGAACTTGTAAGATAGTTGTTTGACGCTTGATTTTGGCTATTTACAATTGAGCACGTTTAGCTGTTTATTGTTTGTCCTAATGCATTGTCTTTTTTAACTGTAATATGATATATTTCCTATGTGGAATATATTTGATTTTTTATTATTTTTACTTTAACTTTTACATATTGTGACCAGTGAAAGCGTTGTTATACTTCATTAATAAGTATTTTAATTATATATATATATATATATATATATATATATATATATATATATATATATATATATCCATACGGAGTGTTATGAAATTCACGGCATATATTAGAACAGGCGCCTCCTTGTAGCAAAACCGATTATAGAAAATTCACCTTAAATAGCGGATCTTAATAATAAAGGAAAAAATTAAATCCTAAAGAAATGACGCCATGAATATTTTTTATGCTGGTGTACCATATAACTGCACAATATCGTCTAACGTTAACCAAAATGTCAAATTCAAATTCAAAAAAGCTTTATTATTACTCAATCAAATTTACATGGTTGGTTTACAGTTTTTAAGTTCAGTGGATGCAGTGTGCTCGTTAGTACATTCATCGACCAAAAAAAAATTAATTTAGTCTGCTGGGAAAATTTTTTAATAAAAAAGCCCAGCTTGGACCAGAATGTAAGGTTACACACAGTTACAACTTACCCTTGTTCACATTTGAATAGGGTCCTAAAAAGGTTTCCTAGACAAATTTAATTATAAAAAGATATTCTAAAAATGTTACCTTTTAAAATCATTACGTCCTGTAACCAAATATTAATTACACAAGTTTTATGTTCCAATATTTCATTTTATCAAGTAAAAATTTTAACACACATTATATCCATATTATTGTACTAGGTCAAATAAGCCCTCACTTTCTTTATCTTTCTTTTGTTGTACACAAAAAAGCTTTTCTTTGTTAGCCGCTGGTCCGCGGATGCAACAAAGGATTTTTTGGACGCCGGCTGAATGTAGTTTTATATTGACAGGTTTCTAAGGAGGTTTAGGTATGTATTATTTTTGTTATTGGTGGTAACTTCCTTTTTTTATTTCTTCTTTTGTTTATTGATATTGTAAAGACTTGATGTAATTTCCACAGTTTTTTGTACAGTATTTTTTATAGTATTGGACACAAAGATGTTATAATTTCTTTTTAAGACAATAGCGTTAAATCTCGAAGTAGATGGTGCCCTATTTAAATGTAGTAATCTCTGTTTCATTATTGATAATAATAGAAACGTCTTGTAAGATCGATGCGCTTTCATTACTTTTTACATTTTATTGATACCAGGCGAATATGCGTATCAAAAAAACAATCTGTCGTTTTGAGAAAAGTAATAGAAAAATTGGCGCGGTCTGTCAACTCTAACAGAACACAACTGGTAGCAGCAGATTCCACTCCCTTTGCAGGGAAAGAACCAAAAGTCATCTCAACCGCTCTCATTTACAGAAAAACCCCTGGTAAAGCCCCTAGTAGATCAGTCAAGAACATGACGAGCCAGTTGATCATGCTGGTGTAAGTTTTAAGAGTTATCTCGTATATTTATTCTATTTTTAAACATTGCTTTGTATTATATTTTGTTGAAACAATTCGATTTCCTAATCGATAATTATATTTTTTTTTCTTTTAAGTCTTTATTTAAATAATACTAGCAATGGCTACCATCAAATTGATGATATCAAAGCCATGTATCCTAAAATATAACGTTATAAATGATCTGAAATATTTTTGAACATTCCCGAATTCGAAGGTGACTAAGTCTCCTTGGGCAGCATCTCAGATGCATGGAAGTATACTTACAATATGTCAACTACCTATCAAAAAGCTTCATTGGTGATTCGCACAGGAAATAAGTTTAGGGGCAAAGTTGCCTAGCTAATTAGTTCTAGAAATCCAAATTCATTTCTTGAAATAAAACAATTAATTTTCTTTCATTTTGATAACTCTAGAGACCTTACTTGACTCGGCAAGACTTCTAAAACAATTATCAAACGAGTCATTGCTTACTGTTCATAGAATAGAAGTTTTAAATTCCATCTTAGTTAAGATCAAAAGACGGAACAAACTTCCTTTATCAATACTTTTTATTTTAAATACATTATCGATTATATTAGAGTCTAGACTAGGACGATTCATCTGCGCACGAATTTATTGCAAGCCCAAACGCTAACTGAAAGGAGCTACAGCTATATTGCTTTGAAAAATCAAAAGATAGTTAAACCACATCTTCCAAGAATAAATTAAGTAATTAAAAGACCAATTTTTCAATCCCAAAATGTTTTAAATGTGTAAATATTTTTAACCAGCGGAGTTTCCAGCTAGAGCTTTATCCTTTTCTAAATTTTGGCTTTCAAAAGCACCTAAATGCTACAATTTCAAATAAGCCTCAGTAAACGAGTAACTTCTCCCAAATTTATTCGCAGATTCCACAACATAATAATCCACTACAAAATCGTCGCGTTGTCTCTAGTTCATAAAGAGCCTACCACATAAATACTGCCTATACATACGATAATTACCCACGCACCTGTTATTACCATACAATTATCCAACCGCAGACCAGCCGTATACATCGGGAAAATTACCACGATTTTCTTTCGCTCTCCCTTCTACAGGAACCACCTAACGAGCCCTATCAAATTACTTGCCCTTTATAAGGCCAAGAAAAACAAATTTGAGACAAAAATGAGCTTAGACGATATAGACCATAATATAAACATTTCCCACCAAAAATTTCTGTAAATTAACGTCATAGTCCAAGAAATCTGTATTACATAAAGTATATTACATGGTACAAAATTTAAATTGTTTATAGCTTCTGGAGCTAGGATCTTCGTTTTTAAAGAAAATAAATTTTAAAATTGTTCAAACTTTATATCGACTCCTATTCCTTTTAACACCGGCCGCCCTCACACAGATTTTGACTTTGCCGGAATTTTAAGCTTAGATTTTTTGAAATACTATGAATGTGTATTTTTTTTATGGGTCTAGCACACGTGCTACAGGGAAATCCCTAAAGTAATACAAAAGCTACACGTGTACGGAAAAAGAAATTCACGTTGGTCTAGAATCGCTGTAAATTGTACTCTGTGTGGGAAACACAGTCTCGGGCAAATTATTCCAAAGGGATGAGGTTCTTCATATAAACGACTGTTTGAAAAAGGTTGTACGAGGAGTAACAAGCTTAACCTCATACGGATGTGAAGTATTAGCGCGACGTGTTTTTCTAGCATGCACCGCTCTGGGGGGAATTAAGCGAGCTACATTTATCGAATACGTTCCATGAAAATACTTGTAGTCTTGAACCAACCGTTCTTCATCGTTCCAACGTATCAAGGCCGCCGGTCAGTTCCGAGTCTCCAATCAGGCGAACAGTTCTCCTCTGTATAGAATCCAACATATGCAGTGTATTTTTGAGAGCAGAGCCCCAAACATGGGAGCCTTATTCCATCGTTGATCGAATTTGAGCTTTGTATAGAATTAACAGTTGCTGTAGAGTGTAAAGCTTTCTAGTTTGAAATGTTATTCCCAGCTTTCGAGAAGTTCTCTTTGCTAAGCTTGCCACATGTTCATGCCATACTAGAGGAATGGAGTACCCCGACATAGATATGTCGGGTTAAGCAAGGTTAACTTTTTTAGAAAAAACTGCCGCCTGGGTTATTGTAACATTAAATTCCACTTGGTTACTGTCACCCAAAGATGGAATTCCTTACAGGTGTTTGTTAAGTTGAACGACTTCCTGCTGTCTGTGGATCTTTGTCTGAGTAGCCGATGTTCGAGCGTTCAAAGTGAATGAAGAGATAAGCGTACTGTCATCTGCAAAGCTGTTGATTGAATTTCCGGTCTTTTCCAGCAGATAGCTAATGTAAATGAGAAAGAGAGTAGGAGATAGTATGGAGCCCTGGGGCACACCCGCGTTAATAGTGAAAGTGTTAGAAAGAAATCCGTCGACTGCCACTCGTAAAGAACGCTTCTTGAGGAAACATGAGAGCCACAGACAGAACTTTACAGACATACCAGAAGATCGTAGCTTAGCCAACAATCCATCGTGCCAAAGTGGGTCGAATGCCTCGGATATATCAAGAGCAACCGCTCGGGATTCTCCAAAGTATTCAATTGCGTTGTTCCAGATATGTTTTACATAAGTTAGAAGATCTCCTGTTGATCTATGTTTACGACAGCCATGTTGATTGTCGCTAATAATGTTGAATCTTTCAAGATATTTTAGAAGATGCTGATTGATAGCATTTTCCATAACTTTCAATATTACAGAAAGCAGTGCAACTGGTCGGTAGTTATTTGGCAAGGTTTTTTTCCTTTTTTTAAGTATCGGCTGCACTGTAGCACATTTCCAGCAGAAAGGAAATATTCGCTTTCTATAGGATAGGTTGAAAAGTCTACAGAACACTGGTGTTAGATCCCTCGCCAGTTTTTGAGTACTATGGCAGGTATTCCGTCAACGCCAAAAGCTTTTTTGGTGTCTAGCTTCATTAAAATACATTTTGTGATACGCTGTCTGAAGACAATATCGGGCATACATGACTGCGCTATGGAAATACTAGGTGGTGTTTTTCCTTGGAAGTCGACAGTAGAATGTGAAAGGGTTCAGTCAACAAGTTCGCTTTCTCAACAGGTGTTGTTGCAATAGAATTATAGGGCCGTGTGAGTGGTGGTATGGTGGATTTGGTGAAATTTTGACTAACTACCTTAGCGACTGACCAAAAGGACCTGTAATTGTTAGAACAAGCAAGAAATTTGTTTCTAGTTTGTTGATTTTGTGCGTCTTTGGTTTCGTCGATAATTTCTTTGTATCTGTTCCGGGCACGAACAAAGATGTTACGATTTATGACGTTAGGATTTTCACGCCATTGTCGGTAGGCAAGATGTTTAGAAGCAACAGCTTATTTGCATTTTCGATCAAACTAACAGATTTGTAGTGCCAAATTTTACGCGGTTTAGGCATCCCTCTGTCGCTGATTGGTAGGATACTCGATGTAGAAAACAGATTATAGTCGGAAGAACCTAACGGTGGATTTACGGTGACAATGTAAATCTCTGGATTGGTAGTGAAAAACAGATCAAGAAGATTAAAAACAGATCAAGAATTGATCTTAAAAATAAACAATTGATAATGAACTTTAAAACTTATATAACCTTTATATAACCTAGATGATAAATGAAAAAATAAACCTATTTTTTGAGGCCACTAAAAACAAATAGAATTTCGATTGAAGCTAGAACCGAGCAGATTTTTAAATTAAAATATGTCAGAATTCATAATGCATTAGTAAAGGTTATCGAACACTGCAAATTCTTTACGTCAGTCGTAAACGAGAACGCGATACCCAAATTTTTTTGAATATAATTTTGCAAGTGATAGACACCACCGCCAAACAATTTTATAATTTCAACAGATAAAAATGTCAACATAACAACATCTCTGTAATTAAAACCAAGGAAAAACCGATCATTTAAATGAAGAAAAAAAAAATGTTACTAACCTCTGTATAGGTACGGCGGAGCTTTCTTACATTAAAGGTAACAACTTAACATTTATGAATGGAATAAAACACTTAATCTATACGAACAACACTCGTCCAGTCTTTATAAAATCACAAATTAACAAACTGTTACTGTACTGAAGGTATCATCCATTCATCGGTTCCAGTCTAGTCCTCACGAGTGTGGGTTCTCCCAAATAAACTTTATGCTTCTGGAAAACAAAAGGGCGTACTCATCGATTACCGTAACTTAAATGAGTCTACGGCGGATAACCGTTACAAAATAATATTCTGGATCAGATAGACAAGTGCGAGTATTTCACAACCTTTGGTCTTGCATCTGGCATTCAAAACGAAAGGTGTCTAGTCTACATATACGACATCTTAGTCTATTGCTCAACCATCCATGATTACATTTCACTTCTAACTGACGTCTATAATCGGCTTCGAAAGGCAAATCTTAAAATCCAATCTGATATGTATGAACCCTTGAGAATAGAAGCAATTTACCTTAATCACCTTATCACCACAGAAGGCGTTAAACCTAACCCATTCAAGGTTTAATGCATCGTAAGGTTCTTGGAACCAAAAAAAAAACTCAAGATTCTCAATCATTCTTAGGATTAGCAAGATATTACCGACAATTTATCCCAAACTTTGTCAAAATATCGAAACCCTATGGTCATTTATTATATAAGAAAAAACTCCGTTTGTAAGTCATCTTTCAAAGAACTAAAACGGTCCTCTCTCTAAACCAATTCTCATTTATCCCAATTTTGATGAGCTCTTATTGTTAATATCTAACACAAACAAATTTACTGTTAGTACGGTTATCTCACAAGGAGGAATAAGTAAAGATTTATCCATTCCTTATGGTTTCAGAACCCTATATACCACAGAAACAGGACCATGAAACATACGGTCGGAAATTTACCCTTACCACAAACCATCGCTCCTTAACTGGACTTTTTCACATAAGATCCATCAAGTGGACTAGGTAGATGGCATTTAAAACTAAAGAGTACGAGTATGAAATAGAATACAAATCGGTAGGGATCTATAAAAATATGGACGCTTTATTCCGAATAAAAATACATGCCAGTAACGAAAATGACGGATTCCAGTCATCGAGATGCAAAATCTAAATAGATGATGACGAAAACAACGAACATAAGACCGATCTTGACAAAATCAAAGATTAATTTAATTCACTTTCATAAAACGAATTCACATTTTTCTTAGTCAATAATGTATAATAGTTGTAGCCTCGTTATCTAATAGCTAATAAATCAATCTAACTCAATCTAGAATCTAGTAATAAAAGTTTAAAACAAACATTTACTACCAAAATGTTTGTTTAATTATAAACAAATAAAATGAAATTATTTTGTCTTGGTGCAGCTAGGCGCGACGCGGTGGCAGTAATTATCAAAAACTGTATTAATATATTATCATGCAATATAATTTTTTTTATACCAGACAAATTAGCAAATGTAATGCACTTGTAGTTACACTTTATGAAGAATATTTCAGAAATTTTTCAAAATATTTTGAACAGTACTTTTGGAGATAGGGTGAAGCGACAGCGATTTTTGGCAATTTTTTTTTCAAAACTAACTCCTTAAGTCAAAATTTATCTTTCAAAACTTCAGGATTTAATTGGATCATCAATTCCTATATTTGTGCCAAAGTTCAATTTTCTGTCAAATAGTTTCGGAGAAAATCAGGTGTGACAGACAGACGGACACCGAAAGTGATCCCATAAGTATTCCGTACGGAACACTAATAAAAAATTCTCATCAGTAGTAAGTACCTTATTAAAATTTTTTCAACTCTGTGGTATGCCACTGCGAATCTAATATGAGAACGCCCTAACTAGAGATCTTTACGAACTATACGATATAAAACTGACATTTTTTAGTGCTCATCATGCGTAATCCAGTGGTTCTCTGAAAAGATTTCATGCAACCGTCACGAAAATGCCGAGAGTCCATACTACTGAGAATCCATACAAACATCTCTTTAATATTTTACTCTACGCTACGCAGTTATAACAATCATACCTACAGCTTACACTTTAAGAAATAATTTTCCGTGATACGTCTAGTAGAAGTCAAGAAACCCTGTATTACCAGAAAAGATTAAGAACCAAATATGTTAGGAATACATGGGATACTATTACAAAATCACACGCACCAAGAATGAAAGACAAAAAGACAAAATAAAGACTAGGTTCGATAAAATAATTTCCGAAATAATTCCCGAATATGAATCTGCATACAAAGTATAAAAATCACAAATAAAAGAGAAATCACAAAATGAATTGTGGCTTTTTCAAAAAAAACACAAGAATGATCAATATGTATGCGCTTTTACCTGTAATATTCAAATCCATCACAATTTTCTTCAAGATACACTTCAAGAAAGAAAAATTACTTTTTTAAATAACTATTTTGCGACGAATGCCAAGAAGAGAAACAAACACTCAGAGCGATGATCAAATTCCGACTAAGACTCCGGCGCGCACGCTGTCAAATGGGTAACAGAAGGAGTCGCCTGTTGTTCTATGCCTATTCAACATTGCTAAGTATCAAATTTTTTCTACCTGGGACAAGTTTTAGGAAATCGTGCTCGTGCTCTAAGCTAACTCAGTTAGCTCGAAGCTAACTCAGTTAGATTCGAACGACAGCAGCAGTAACATCACAGTATCGAGTAGCAGCAGCATCAAGAACACTTGAAAATGCCAGATGAGATTTTGGCGAAACGTCGTGCAAATTCATTGTTAGACGAACGGATTGAAACCCGGAATTTAAATGTATTACATTCCACCATCCGTGAAAACCTCTATTGTAACATGTGACAGTGTCAAATACAAGTGAAGCTTGAAAAAATTTTAATTTATCTTTTAATTTTAAGACCATATTAAATGAAAAAATACTTCTAAATACATAAACCGGGGTTTTTGAGGTTGCTGAATATGATTCTGTTACAAAATAAATATTTTTCTAATTGATATCTGTCAAACGAGATGTCAGTTTACTGAAAATGCCATTTAAGCACTATTTTATCATATTAAAACACTATTCAAACATTGACCCTTATGTTTTCGAAGTCGCTAAATACGATCCTGATGCAAAAAAATATTTTAGTAGTAGATAGCTGTCAATTTACTCAAAATGCCATTTAATCATTATTTCATCTCATTAAAACATTATTCAAACATTGGCCCTTATGTTTTCGAGGTCGCTGAATACGGTCTTGATGCAAAAAAAATATTTTAGGAGTTGACAGCTATCAAACGAGATTTCAATTTACTCAAAATGACATTTAATCATTATTTCATTTCACTAAAACACTATTCAAACATTGACCCTTATGTTTTCGAGGTCGCTAAATACCATCTTGAAGCAAAAAAAATATTTTAGTAGTTGACAGCAGTCAAACGAGCTGTGAATTTACTCAAAATACCATTTAATCACTATTTCAGCTCATTAAAACACTATTTAAACATTGACCCTTATGTTTTCGAGGTCGCTGAATACGGTGTGGTGAAATAGATATATTGACAGCTGCTAGCTGGGACATTTTACGTCGAAATAACAAATTGTTCTTGTAGGGTTTTTCAAATGCATCATACATGGTTTTTTTCTGTGTTCAGTCGTCAATTACAAATGTAATATCAGAAATGTTACAGCTGCTAACTGTAAAAATAGTTGTCAAAACAACGAAATTAAGATGTTAAACGGTAAAAATTTTATTCATTTTGGTGTAAATCATTCATATATTTAATGTTTTTGGGATCGCTGGCTACAAATATGATATAAGAATTGAAAATTGACAGCTGTCAACGTTAATCCAGCTATTGAATCGATGAAAATAAGATTTAAACCTAGAGCAATTGCCATATATAACAATTACTAGGCACATACATTTTTTCGAAATATTTTTTTCATTGCTATGGATCTTTTAACTTGAAATAATGTCTTTGATTTTACACCGACCAAAAAAATGGTTGTGAACCGTAAATGTGAGTATCATATTTTCATGTAAAATTATGCGCTAAATACAAATCTGTCATTAAAAAAAATCGTAGCCCCTCAATTTTTCATGCGATAGCCTAAAAAGGGAGGAAATCAGCCTCAAAATTTAAAAAAATATATAAAAATTATAAACAAATATAGCAAGCATTTCGGTTTGGTGATTTGTGTAGAAAATAAGGTCTCAAGAGGTTCAAAAAGTTCAAAAACTACCCCCAAATTTGGGGGTAACTAACTCCTGAAGTTCAAAAAACATAGAATATTCTAAATTATTTTTTTTTTATCTAAAAGTTGTCATAGGTCTTAAATTGTTATAACTCAAATGACTATAACTAAATATTGTTTATGAACCTTCAACGAAAAATGTCTCGAATGAATATCTTTGAACAAGGAAAATGAAATGTTTTGTAATTTTGTGGTAACTTATTTATTGACTATTTTGTATTTTTTAACAGTATTTATTTTTTTGTTTACTTATTTACTTACAATACTTTTAATAAATCTATCAACCCATTTATCTTCCATATACCATCTAACCATTCACAGAGTTTGTAAGATTATCACTTCAGAAATACTTCAAAAAGGTACCGGTAACAATTTTCAAGTTACTTATTTGCTTATTACTAATATGAATCCAGAACACAAGTAAGTAAGTAAGTAGTTAATACTAATAAGTAAATACTAATAAGAGTCCAGATACAAGTAAGTAAGTAAGTAACTATTTAAGAAAAAATAAATAAAATGTTTTAAAACTTTCAAAAAATAAATGGTTAAAGAAAAAATGGAATCAAGATAACTTTTTTATTTATTAAAGAATTATCGCTCACGCATTTTTGTAGAGTACGCATTCTTTTACAGCTTAATTATTATATAAGAATCACATATACCCATTTAAACCCCAGTTTCTTAAATTAAATTTTTAAGTAATATTGAGGAAATTTATTAACCGATCATAGACCTGAAAAATGGTTTTCGCAAGTTGTAACAGGTCCAAAGAAACTTAATCAAATGTTATTTTTGATAAGTATACTGCTGATTTTAGATAAAGACGATGCATGAAAATGCACATAAAACTGCCCAAAATTCTTTCTATCAAATATTGGATATATTTATATCTAAATCTTGCAGTTCTTTTTATCCCGTATAAGCTTCTTCAAATAGTTAGGTTATGTTGAAAATAAAAAATATTTTTCCCTTTAGTGATTTTTCTTCCAGACATTAAAAATTAAACACATATGTTGTAAAACAGGAAAACTCGTAATTAAAAAAAAAATGTTTTAAGTTGAAATTAGGCTGATTGAATTTTTTCAAAAATGAAAATGATTGTTTTAACCAATGTCTGAATTATGATCGAAAAATTATGAAAATTTTAATTTTGAAGGCTTAAGTATAATTTTTTCTACCTCAAAATGGAAAGAATGTCTATGGATTTGCCATATGAGAGTTTCTAGTTCAAAATAATATCCCCAGCTTTGGACAAGCTCTCTTTGCTATGCTTGCAACATGGTCATGCCAAGACATATTTGCTTCCAAATTAATGCTCAGCAAATTGAATGACGACGCTAGAAGAATGAAGGGCCCCGACATAACTATGTCGGGTTCAGCAACATTAACGTTTTTAGAAAAAACTGCCGTATGGGTTTTTATGGCGTTAAATTCTACTTGGTTACTATCACCCTAAGATAAAATTTCTTCCAAGTCTTTGTTAAGTTGAACGACCTCCTGCTGTCTGCGGGTATTTTCATAAGTAGCCGATGTTCGAGCGTTCAAAGTGAATGATGAGATAAGCGTACTGTCATTTGCAAAGCTGTGGGTTGGATTTCTGGTCTTTTATAGCCGATCGGTAATATAAATGAGAAAGGGAATAGGAGACCATATGGAGCTCTGGGACACACCGGCCTTGATAGTGAAGGTGCTAGAAGGAGATCCGTCCATTGCCACTCGTTAAGAACGTTCTTTGGGGAAACTTGAGAGATTAAAGTATACCCAACGAAGTAAGGAATAAAATTAAAATATACAAAAATTGAAAAAGTACCTATAATAATAAACTAATTACAACTGTATATATATATATATATATATATATATATATATATATATATATATATATATATATATATATATATATATATATATATATATATATATATATATATATATATATATATATATATATATATATATATATATATATATATATATATATATATATATATATATATATATATATATATATATGTATATATACATATATATATATATATATATATATATATATATATATATATATATATATATACACTCCTGGACAAAATTAACGCAACAATATATTAAATCATACAAATCTCTATAATGAATTAATTTTAATAATTTTTTATGACCATTGGTTACACTAAAAGTTAGAAAAAACTTATTCGGATACTTTAAAAGTGAATTAGCTACCAAATTTCTCTATAAGATTTGAATTAAAATTATTCTTAAGACCTACTAACAAAATCGTTGAAATTATATAATAATGAAAAAAATAAACTGGGACACTAGTAGCAAAATTAATGGTGTAACTGGGACACTAGTAGCGTGTGTTGCTTCCTCTACTTCGGATGACAGCGTTTATGTGCCTAGGCATGCTTCTAAATAAATTTTGGATAAAATCTTGAGGAATTTGCTCCCATTCTGTGATAACTGCATTTTCAAGTTCCCTTAGGTTTCTAGGTACAAGTATATGACGTTTCACATTTTTCTTAAGGTGATCCCATACATGTTCTATCGGATTCAGATCCGGGCTTTTTGGTGGCCATTGCATAATCGGTATATCAACTTGATTAAGATAATCGAGTACCTCCCTAGCCACGTGAGGTCGAGCGTTGTCTTGCATAAACAGGAAATTGGGCCCCACAAAATGACCGAAAGGCATCACATGTTCTATTACAATATTCTCAAGATAGTAGTCAGCATTCATGGTTCTAGTACGGACAGGAACTAACTCTGTGCGAGCATCAAAGCAGATGCCACCCCAGAACATAACAGAACCACCGCCGAATGGAATCCTTGCAGAGATATTGCAAGGAGCAAACCTCTCTCCTGGTTTACGCCATACTCGCTCACGACCATCTGGATGTTTTAGACTAACCCTAGTTTCATCTGTGAAGAAAACTTGTTTCCAATCATCCACAGACCAGGTTTCGTCTTCTAACTGTTTTAGAAGAAATTGTGACACTGCGAACAGCTTCGAGTTCGTTTCTTATTATAGAACTAATGACAGTCCTGTTTCTTAAAGCATATTGTCTTATAAAACGTTCATCTAGGTCGCTAGTGCATCGTTTTCGCCCTTGCCCTAGCCTTCTAGAATAACTTCCTACTTCATTCAAGCATCTTACCATACGACTTATTGTGGAACGATGTTTGCCTAACAAATTGGCAACATAACTCTGACAATATCCCTTGTCCAACAAAACTGAGGCTCGCACTACCTCGTGTTCAGTGAAAAAGTTCGATTCATTTTTCTAATTCTTCGGGGTCAAAAATAAAACCAATCTACCACAAAAACGTATTACTTTGAAAGGGGAACAATTATAAGCCTACTTTTAAAGAAAATCTATCGCATTATTACAGAAAATTGTTTATCTTTTAAAAAATTCTTTAAAACTGTAAATCTAAACGAATTGTTTTGATTTCTGTGAACAACGAAACAAAATATGCATAGTCTACTATTCAAATACTCGATAAACTATAAAACTGACATAAGAAAAAGATAAATTAATTTTCAGATTGTTGCGTTAATTTTGTCCAGGAGTTTTTATATATATATATATATATATATATATATATATATATATATATATATATATATATATATATATATATATATATATATATATATATATATATATATATATATATATATATATATATATATATATATATATATATATATATATATATATATATATATATATATATATATATATATATATATATATATATATATATATATATATATATATATATATATATATATATATATATATATATATATAATATATATATATATATATATATATATATATATATATATATATATATATATATATATATATATATATACATATATATACATATGTATATATACATTTATATGAATTTTTTGACTAAAATAATATTTTTAACAAAATGAATTAAACTTACAAAAATTAAAATTTTGGCAGAGGAACATTATTTAGGATATTACTAATCACAAGCTTGAAACAATATGTCGAATACATCGAAAAATATTGAAAGCAATAAAGATTTAAAAAGTAGAGTTTAAAAATAAGTATTTCTTTTCCTACAATGTATGTAAATCATTAACGCTTTTATCCAAACTTCGAATATATGTCTTATTAATATTTTAGCTAGATCTGTCTGTCTAGACAAATGATATATTCTGCTCATTTGCTCAGCAATATACATGACTATAAAATGATATTTTAGTAGGAAACTGCTAGTGTTGATTGAAAAAGTGATGCTGACGTTTCGTTAATCACCCTGAAGGCTTCTTCAGAGCTTATTCTGTGTAAAATAGTCTTATCTTATAGATGTTAGATCAGTCAATCCAAATTTAATGCCGCTCATTCATGACAGTGACAAAAAATTATATACTGTAACGAAATAATTAATATCCTCAAATCTGGACGATATCTTTTGATACGGAATAAGTTACATCCCATGTTGTTGACTAACAATATTTACTAAAAAGTTTCCATTTTTAACTTAATGACATGAATTTTTTGTAATATTGGTTTCACTGGATACCATCACTCTCACAATACAATGTAGATTAATTAAGCCAACCATTATTGGTGCTACATGAATGAAATCTGTTTTAGTTATGTAACGGATATATTTACTGGCCCAATGCACTTTTTGTTTTTTAGATCATTATTAATTTTAAATCCATCAGGTACTGTCACTCGAAAAAAAACTTGATCGGTGAATAACGGAGCCAAGAATACAGGTATCGGACAAGTTACGATTAAAGTGGTTATAAACTTGTTCGCTTGCTACATTAGATAAAAAAAAACTACCGAATGCGTTATTAACCATTCTCGTATTTTAATAAGTTTAGTATTTTGGATATTTCTTCAATGTTTGTATATTTTCAATTTTACCTCTTACCTAGTTAGCTATACTCCAACCGAGCCAAGAGTACAGGTATCGAACAATTTGCCATTAAAGGGGTTATAAATTTGTTACGAAATTAGATAAACCGAACCCGTTACTAACCTCCCTTATATTTGAAATTAGTTTATTATTAAACGTACTTTTTCAATTTTGGTATATTTTTAATTTTATTCCTTACTTCGTTTGGTATACTTTAAATCTCTCAAGTTTCCCCAAAGAGCGAGTGGCAATCGACGGGTCTCCTTCTAGCACCTTCACTATCAACGCCAGTGGTTCCCAGGGCTCCATATGTTTTCCTATTCCTTTTCTCATTTATATTACCGATCGGCTGGAAAAGACCAGAAATCCAACCCACAGCTTTGCAGATAACAGTACGCTTATCTCATCATTCACTTTGAACGCTCGAATATCGACTACTTATGAAAATATCCGGAGACAGCAGAAGGTCGTTAAACTAAACAAAGACCTGGAAGAAATTTTATCTTAGGGTGACAGTAACCAAGTAAAATTTAACGCTATAAAACCCATGAGACAGTTTTTTCTAAAAAAGTTAATGTTGCTGAACCCGACATAGTTATATCAGGGCACTTCATTCCTCTAGGATCGTCATTCCTGAGCATTAATTTGGAAGCAAATATGTCTTGGCATGACCATGTTGCAAGCATAGCAAAGAGAGCTTGTCCAAAGCTATTTCGAACTAGGAAGCTTTACACTCAAATTCGACCAACAATGGAATACTGCTCCCATGTTTGGGGCTCTGTTCCCAGACATATACTGCATTTGTCTGATTCTATTCAGAAGAAAGTTGTTCGCCTGATTGGAGACTCAGAACTGGCCAGCAACCTTGATTCGATGGAACATCGAAGAACGGTTGGCGACTTTTGTCTATTTTACAAGTATTTTTATGGAAAGTGTTTAGCCCACTTAATTCTTTCTAGATCCATGATATAAATACAAGTAGCGCTAATACTTCACATTCGAATGAGGTTCAGCTTGTTGCTCCTCGTACAACCCTATTCAAGCAGCCTTTTATATGAAGAAGCTCATTCCTTTGGAATAATTTGCCCAGTACTGTGTTTCCGACCGAGTTCAACTTACAGCGATTCAAGATCAACGTGAGTCCCTCTTTCCGCACAGGTGTCGCTCCTGTAGAGCTTTAGGGATTTCCCTGCAGTAGGTGTGCTAGGCCCATAAAAAAAAAAAAAAAAAAAAAAAACATTCTCTCAGGGTTATTAGAATTAATTATTTTAATTTAAAATGATCCTAATTTTCAAATTTCACTCTTCTATTTAATTCTTTGTAGCTTTCGTTCAATACTTTACTATTTTCCCTTATCCATAACCAGTTAAGAATCGTAGTTCGTAACAGAATTTGTATATTTTTCTTGTTTTCATTAAAAATACTTTTAATTAAGGATTTCAAAATATTAAATTATAGCACCTTACCACATGATAAGACATTATCATTACGTTACGAGTATTTAAAAATCTGCCTCTATCATGTAAACAATGATAAAGCATTATCATTATATAATTTAAATCTATTACAGGCTAAATCTAATACAATGCGTTCACCTACCGCTAGTTTCTGTGGCGTTCATAACTGATCTTCTGTGACCTTTCAAACGCTTTAATCTTGTACCTGTTTGACCTATATTGCCTGAAAATTTCCTCAATTAATTTGATTTATTTATAACATTATTTTCGTCTCCATTATTGACTAATAATCACTTTAAATTGCTTTTATCTATACATACTTCTTAAATCTAGTTTATTTATTCTATTACATATATTATTACTTAGGCTAGAACAGTTGCTAATGAATTTATACCTTTTATTTCCTTTTGGTCCCGAATTGCAATAAATTTTTCTTGTAAAACCTTCTTTTTGTAATAATTATCTCTGATCTCTGTTTTTACCTTACTTAGCAAAAAATTCTTTTAAATTTTAACATAGGAGGGGGGTGGCAGAAGTTGGAAACCTTAAAAGAGACGTTAAATAATGTAGAGTTTCAATAGTTTTATGAGGACCAGGTTTTTTGGTTTTATAATGGACATATTATTTAAGTAAAAGACATAAGACTTTAGAGGAGTGAGGCAGTAGGGTTAGACAGGTTGCTTGGTATATGTCGCGTTATATACCTTATTTAGAGTTCTTAAAGTTGAGAAAACTGAAAATTAATTCCATTAAATCATTACATTTAAATACAACAAAAAACCGATTATTTAAACACAAAATTTCCAAAATATTTTAATTTTTCAGTACAACGCATTTCGCTAACAATGTAACTTTGTCAAGTATAAATAATATACAGAATTATTCGGTATTTATAAACTAAAGTAGGTAAAGTAAATCCCAAGATATAGGATCCTACCTTTTTGCTTGTTCAGTGGGGCAATAAACTACCCTATTAAGGTTTCGTGCGTAGTTGTCAGGTATTATGATAAACGTATTTTTATTTTACCTGCTTTGTATACCGCCATCACTTGCACCTGCATTCATATTGGATCTATTTTTTCCTATATATTTACTACCTGGCAACCCGGTTTGAGGCCCTTTAAGTATTTGATAATATAGGCCCAATGACCACAGGTCCCCATTAAGATTCGAAAGATACTTTTTATTATTTTTATTTTTAGTTTTACTTACAACGTAACGGTTATATTTTAATTATGTGGCGTCCGTGGAAAAATTGCAATAGTGGCTATCGCAAGAGAAAACATTTATCACTTGACGCTAAACAAATAGTGAAAAATGTTTACGACAGTTTGGTAAAAAAAAAAAATTAAATAAACAAAGTACTTTGCAAGAAACCAGTGCACTAACAAAAACCCCAATTTCTACGATTAAGGGTATTGTAGGAAAACCCTCACTCAGGAACAGGAAAAAACGAAACATTTTCAAATGCATCATGTAGACGATGACGACGATTGTCATCATGTACGTCATCAGGAGAAAAATATATTCTATGTATGAAGAGCAGTTGATGCCGACACTAGACAAAATAAAATTAAGACTGGTGCAGGACGGGACCAATGTACATTGTGGCCGATCAGCCCTTCACAGAATTTTCTTAAGAATGGGATTCACGTCGGAAAAATGAACAAAAGGCAAGTAGTGAAAGATTACGAATCTTGCGATATACTTATATTAAGTATCGATCAGAGAATTGGCCAGTAGTTTACCTTGACGAAACACGGTTCGATACCCATGACACTGTGCAACAAGGGTAGGTTGACAGCAGTACAAAATGTCAGATTAATGCACCTTCAAATAAAGATAGACGAATAACCATTTTGCATGCTGGATCTGAAAAGGACTGGGTTTCAAATTGTCTACTATTATCTGCAAAAAACATAAAAAATTCTAGTTTGGACTATCACGAAGACACGACCGCTGAACCTTTTTGAAAATTAGTTTCAAAATTCCCTTTTGTCAAATGTTCCCGAACAAAGTCTTATAGTTATGGACAATGTAAGTTACCATAGTCGCCTACTAAATAAGATTCCTAATGCAGCCAACACTAAATCAGAAATACTGGAATATATGTTAGAAAATGACATTTATTTTGACTTTAGTTATAAAAAAAAAGTGATCTTTGGAAGTTTTGAAAGACTATAAATTGAAAAAGAAATATGTTTGTAATAGTATGGCTGAGAAAATGGACACACTCTTTTGCAGCTTCCTCCGTATTATTGTATGTTTAATCCAATTGAACATATCTGGCATCAAGTTAAAACAAAAATAAGGGCACAAAATGTTTCTCCTACTTTAAGCGTGTCAGTGGTTGAATTAATAAAAAAGTTATAAATGATATACCTTGTGAAAGAGGGAATAATTCCATTCAGCATGTTGTTAAAGTTGAAGATTCATATATTTATGTAAATAATATAAAACCACTGATAATTACCTCAGCTGATGACAGTGATAGTGGAACCGAATTAGGCTTAAGTTAAAATATATTTTTATTTATACAATATGTCCCCTCTTGTAAACCATTTGTTTTTACATGCATCTACAAATAAACATCTCCAAATACATATAATTTTATTTATTTGCATTAATGAATGAAATTCTTAAGTCCATCTCTGCAACCTATCATAAACCAAAGGTCAGAATTTTTATATTGCCCACTTAAAACGGCAAAAATCAGGAACTTATATTTTGGGACAGGCTGTACGAAATGACGAACAAAATTTAAGATAAGTAATTCACAGAACTATTCAGTAAATAAAATAATAAATACTTTGAAAAATTTATTTTTCTTAATAATAGGTATTTCCAATGGAACAGTTATGTGAATAAATTTAAAAGGAGTGGCCCATTTGTTCGTTTAATAAAATATTTGTATTTTTCATATGGTTTATTTCTAAGGCTTCCTTCAGGTCTGGTTTATAACCTTTATTTTCTTGGTGTAGTATTTTGAAATTTGGATTAAAACAGTGATTTTCAGATAATAAATGATTCGCATATGTTGAGTTATTTTTTCCATTTATAAAACTTCTATAGTGTTCATTAATCCGTGTATTAAAAGTACTACCTGTTTGTCCTATGTATATTTTAGGACAAGTGCCGCAGGTTAATTCATTTTTATCGGTTCGTTTTTTTATTTTTTTTTTGAATGATTTGAATTTTGATGATTGAGTATGTTTCTTATTTTTACTGACGAATTGCCATAAAATGTTAAAGTTTTATAAGACAACTTTTCTTTTGTTATTGTAAAATTTCTGAAATAGCTTGATTTCTGAGTTTTTTATTTACCATGTTATCTATAAGTAGCAGTGAATATCCACTATTGACGGCTATTTGTTTGATAATATTAAGTTCATTATTAAAATCTGTTTCTGATAAAGGAAATGTACTACTCAGTATATATCACCACTACACCAAACACTTTATTTTTGCACTGGATGCGCGTTTCGCGTGTAGTGGTGATATATACTGAGTAGTATTATTGTGCCAATTGTGACATTCCCAACTTAGTAAAGGAAATGTAGTCAACTTATAGGTAAAACTATGGTAAGCTGCTAACTTATGTTGTTGGGGGTGTGTTGATCTATTATGAATTGCTATGCCTGTATGAAATGGTTTATGGTATATGGAGAAAGTATGTTTGTTGGATAATCCTGGTAATTTTTCAACCTATCCTACAGAAGGGGAATATTTCCTTCCTGCTGGAAATGTGCCATAGTTCAGCCGATACCTAAAAAAGGCAAGAAGACCTTGCCAAATAACTACTGACCAGTCGCACTGTTTTCAATAATATCCAGAGTCATGCAAAAGGCTATCACTCAGAGCATTTTCTAAAATATCTTGAAGGATTCAACATTATTAGCGACCACCAATATGGCTTTCGTAAACATAGATCAACAGGAGATCTTCTGACTTACGTAACATATGGAACAACGCAATTGAACGCTTTGGAGAATCTCGAGCGGTTGCTCTTGACATATCCAAGGTATTTGACCGTGTTAGGCACGATGGATTATTGGCTAAGCTACGCTCTTATGGTATGTCTGAAAAGTTCTGTTTGTGGCTCTCATGATTTCTTTCTGACACCTTCACTATCAACGACGGTGTGACCCAAGGCTCCATACTGTGTCCTACTCTCATTTACATGAACGATCTGCTGGAAAAGACCGGGAATCCAATCTACAGCTTTGCAGATGACAGTACGCTTATGCTTCATTCACTTTGACGTTCGGACATCGGCTACAGGACGAATATCCGCTGACAGCAAGTCATTCAACTTAACAAAGACCTGGAAGAAATTCTTCTTGGGGTCAGTAAAGTGGAATTTAACGCTACAAAAACCAGGCGGCAGTTTCTTTAAAAAAGTTAACATTGCCGAACCCGACATAGTGCCGGGGCGCTATTCCTCTAACATCGTCACTCAATTTGTTAGGCGTTAATTTGGGAGCAAATATGTCCTGGCATGAATGAGGAGAGCTTCTCAAAAGTTGCATGTTAGAAATTACGTCGCGCTAATACTCTACATCCGTATGAGGTTCAGTTTGTTACTCCTCTTACAACGCTTCTCAAGCAGTTTTTTATATGGAGAACATCATCCCTTTGAAATAATTTGCCCAGGACTGTGTTTCCCACCGAGTACAATTTACAGCGATTCAAGAACAACGTGAATCGCTTTTTCCGCACACATGTCGCTCCTGTAGCGCTTTAGGGACTTCCCTGCAGCACATGTACCAGACCCATAAAAATAAAAAAAAAGAAATCGTAGGGATTAAGATCTGGAGATCGAAGAGGCTACGTAATAGGTCCACGTTGTCCAATCTATCTACCAGGAAATTCTTAGTCTAAAAATTTATGCATTATAACACGGTGCACCATCATGAAGGAACCACACGAGATAATCTGCTAAAGGGACTTCATCTACAAATCTAGTAAATTATTGTGTAAGAAATCCAAAAAAGCTTGAGCATTTAGTCTCGCCAGCATAATATAAGGTCCAATTTATTTTAAAGAGAATTCTCTTTAGTGATGCGATTCACAAATCACATGTGGATTTTTATGAATCCAAATATAGGTGTTATAATGGTTAAATACGCCGTCACGAGTAAAACCAGCTTCTTCTATGAATACAACACTGCACAACACGGATCCAGTCAGGTTACTGTTTAAATTTTTGGCTATATATATACACATATATATATATATATATATATATATATATATATATATATATATATATATAAATATATATATATATATATATATATATATATATATATATATATATATATATATATATATATATATATATATATATATTATGTATATATAATATATATACATATATATATGTATATATATAATATATATATATATATATATATATATATATATATATATATATATATATCCATATATACAGTGTGACAATTTAAGTCCGCATCATACGGGATTTTTTTTAAATAATCACTTTAGCCCAGATCTGGTTATGGCATCCATTTGTGCTTCAAATAATATCAAAAATAAAGTATAGTAAGTCATTTTTACGCATGACGTCACCTGTCAAAAATGGCATTTACTATCGATTCCATAACCTTTCTTAATTTAAGAAAGAATCTATTATTAAGGTGTAGCGTTTATTTTTACAATACATATATATATATATATATATATATATATATATATATATATATATATATATATATATATATATATATATATCCATTTATACAGTGTGACAATTTAAGTCCGCATCATATGGGATTTTTTTTAAATAAACACTTTAGCCCAGATCTGGTTATGGCATCCATTTGTGCTTCAAATAATATCAAAAATAAAGTATAGTAAGTCATTTTTACACATGACGTCACCTGTCAAAAATGACATTTTCGTAAAAATTTTTGAAAAAAATTTTTAAAAATAGTTATTAGACAAAATGGTTTATTTTGTGATTCTAGATCTGTTTGTCAAATTTCAACGGCCTACTACGATTTTGAATTTTTGGCAGTTTTTTGACATTTCGGCAATTGTTTTTCATCTTAATTTATTGCAACCTTATTTAAATCATTTAATTTGTCAAAAACTAGGCACTTATAATCTATTTAAGAACAAAATGAAGTCATGTCCATAATTTTTTTATAGAATATTAAAATTCACATCATAATCATATTTGATGCAAAGTTCGATTAGCTTTTGTTTTTAAATAGAAAAATGTTTCTCGCTTACGTATTTTGATAGTGAACACACTTGAACGTTTGTAAATTAAAACAAATCTTATATTTTGATCTTTTTAGTAACGTATTTAAAGTTTCAACAATGTAATGTTTTTTTCTATAAACGCTAAATTAACAATTGGTTATTTTAACCTATTTAATAAATACTTTGTATCACATACACGCATATTGCAATATTCTACATTTCGGTGTGTCCACCGTTTCGTTCAATGCAACGAATGATTCTTCTAGAAATTTCTTTGACGGGAGGTATCTCTAAACACACTGCCTAGTTATAGTTTCTAGATGGTCGATATCTCTAAATGATCTAAACTTATATGTATATATATATATATATATATATATATATATATATATATATATATATATATATATATATATATATGTATATATATATATATATATATATATATATATATATATATATATATATATATATATATATATATATATATATATATATATATATATATATATATATATATATATATATATATATATATATATATACACATAGATATATATATATATATATATATATATATATATATATATATATATATATATATACAACCTAAACAAAAGACTATTCTTACTAAAACCATGTAGCGTAAATAGGACGTATTGTAAAAATAAACGCTACACCTTAATAATAGATTCTTTCTTAAATTTTTAATGGCATTAGTATTTTCAATAATATGTTTTGATTTCTCTGCCATTGAAAGTGTGTTCATATGATTCTGACTTTACTATTTTATGTTCTCTTAAAAAAGTTTTAATCAAACGAAACAAATGTAGAGTTAATTCGGAATATAAAAATTGAACTAAAAATTGATAAAATCTTACATTTTAAATATTTTATTAATATTTCAGAAGGAATAATTACTGAAATTATTCAAATTATGTTAATAATTGTCATAATTTATGACATTTCACCTTTAACCTCTTTTCTGTGAAGCTATATTGCTGAAAAACTATAGATCCATTTCTTACTTTAAATATTATATTTATTAAGTATCAGTATAGATCAAAGGTTATGGAATCGATAGTATATTACAAATTTATTATTAGTTATTTAGAACATTCACTTTATTTCAGTTAAAAATGCGTTCAAATAAAATAGAAAAATGCCCTAATTTATCATCTAAAGAAAAAAAAACATGAAAAACTTAAAATGAAAAATTTGAAATCTTTTGTGGCTTATCGCTTGGTTTTATTGAAACTCTTGTCAGAATCTCTGCGGTTTACGGTAAAGGGTCCTCATTTAAATAAAATTAAAAAATATCCTTTTTTACGACAGTTCAAATTTTTGAAAATAAATTTAAATAAATATACATTGTAGCAGAAGTTTTATCATTCAGATAGCCTAAGAATAGTAGTCATATTTACCGGAGAAAAT
Organism: Pachyrhynchus sulphureomaculatus; assembly: GCA_019049505.1. Lineage (NCBI taxonomy): Eukaryota > Metazoa > Arthropoda > Insecta > Coleoptera > Curculionidae > Pachyrhynchus > Pachyrhynchus sulphureomaculatus. The sequence goes on along the minus strand of CM032454.1, from coordinate 87,538,696 downwards.
CCACTCTCTACTAGGATTTTAAAATTTAGTTTGTAGGGAAACTACCAAAAATAGTTATGGAAAAAATCAAATTATTTTTTATATAATTAAACAGTATCCCCATTTTGAACAAAAGTAACTGTTTTTATTGAAAAATCGTTCGACTTAGGCACATTACTTCACTAAATAATATTTTAATTTAAAAAAAAAATGAAGAGGCACTAAGTATTTAGTAGCGATAAATTTAAAAAATGTTTTACAAATAGATGAATGCTTGTTTAAAATGCCCCTAGAAATCTCATTAGTGATTCAATTAAATAAAGGTAAAAACTACTATAAAACACAACTGTAGTAGCTGGAGGGTTGAAATACCATTGAAATGCATTTAATTGAATTCTGAAAACTACAGGGGTATAACTCTGCTATGTTCTAAATTTAAGAAGCTACTAAGAAGCATTTTAAGATCGAAGCTGGAAACATACATAACCAACAGAGAAGAACAACGAGGATTCCGTAGAAATAGATCCACTACGGACGCGATATTCATCGTCCGGCAAATAAAGGAAAAAGCAATAGAGTACAATAAACCAGCCTATATCTGCTTCATAGACCTTTGATAAATAATAACTTGGGGACATCCTGGAAATACTTTAAATGAATCCCACAGCCTATTATATCACGCATACGAGAAATAAACCTAATCAACATAACGAGGATAAAGGTAGGCAAATAAAACAACGAACCTTATACCAACACCAAATGGAATAAGACAGGCCCTTACCACTTCAACCTCATTATGGACGTACTGATCGGGGAGGTTACATCACTTAGCCTAGGATACCGCATGAGAAATCATCGACTAGGCACTTTTTTTAAACTTCCGTATGTCTCGCAAGTGATAAAATGAAACTATTATCGATTAAATATGGGATACTGAAAATCTATAAGTATGCTATTTTTAAAAGAAAAACTTTTATCATTGCTCTTAGCATGTCGACTAAGGTATGGTACTAGACGTGGCTAGTTGACTGGACGCCTGGTTAAGCTCTTAAGAGTAATCGTAAGTGCTATATATAGCTTCCATGGTGAGTATAGTGTTGTCACAATATCATTTTTCTTATCTAGAAGAGTCTTTGCGAACTTTCTTTATTGCTTCTAGTAGAGGAAAACATATTCAAATATTAAGGACAAATAAACCTAAACTTTTATTTTAATGGCAGCACCGTTAAATTCTCCCTTGCTATATACATATTTTCGTACATATTTCCATAATAAGAATAAAAACATTAATTATGCTCCGACTAACGCCAGCTACAGTGGAACTATAATCCTTCGAACAGCGAAACAAGCAGACTAGATCTGGCAATAAAAGTAAACAAAAATTTCCCTTGTCAATCTGCTTGGAGTTGAAAATAAAAAGGAGTCGGCTGAGAACCCAAATAATTCAGCTTACAACGATTATGTAACTTGATACGAAAGCTTGTGAAATGAACGTGCAAATCGAGTGGAAGGGGAGTAGAATATCTGAAGGGTTCTCTGTTGCACCAGGTGCCGTGAGAAATGCTGAACTAATTGTATGTAAGCAATATTGAAATCCTAGAAAGTAACCAAATTTTTTTAAAAAAATGTGTATCTTCCATTTCCAGATCAGAAAATGACAGCGAAGACGACTAGTACGGGAAATAGGAGAGGACTTTCTTAATTGATACTTATTTAATATTGTCAACTATATTTCCAGCACTGATATTGTTTTGACAAGCACCACAAGCTGAAAAAATTGACCTCTAAACAATTCTCTATGCATTAAGTTAAATTGCTCCTAAAATCTGTTTGTAAATGTATATGTGAATCTAGGTATATAAAATATGTCAAAATTTATACCGAACAAAGTGCATTCGCGGACAGAATTAATTTTTTATTTTCATTTGAAGAAAACTGCTGTTGAATCATACCGATTACTTCGAGAAGCTTACGGTGACATGCTCCATCGCAAGATACTTTTGAACGATGGTTTCGGCGTTTCAAAAGTGGTGACTTCGATGTTGCAGACAAGGAACGTGGAAAACCGCCAAAAAAATACGAAGATGTAGAATTGCAAGCATTGTTGGACGAAGATGATTCCCAAACACAAAAACAACTCGCCCAGCAAATGGGCGTTAGTCAACAAGCTGTTTCCAATCGGCTACGAGAGATGGGAAAGATTCAGAAGCCGGTAGATCACCGCCGGTATCACATGAGTTGAACGACAGGCAAATGGAAAAGCACAAAAACACGACATTTTGCTCGCTCGGTACAAAAGGAAGTCGTTTTTGTATCGTATAGTTACAGCGGATGAAAAGTGAATTTATTTTGAGAATCCCAAGCGCAAAAAATCATGGGTAGACCCAAGCGCACCATCCACATCGACCGCAAGACCGAATCGCTTTGGAAGAAAGACGATGCTCTGTGTTTGGTGGGACATATATATATATATATATATATATATTTATATATATATATATATATATATATATATATATATATATATATATATATATATATATATATATATATATATATATATATATATATATATATATATATATATATATATATATATATATATATATATATATATATATATATATATATATATATATATATATATATATATATATATATATATATATATATATCTATATATATATAAAATGCCACGTCTCTCTGTCTGTCTGTCTGTCTGTCTGTCCGTTAGTGACCTTATCACTAGAGAACCACTTATCCGATTTACGTACTTTTTTTTTAAAACATACATATGTTCTCTGGTCAGGTTATAGGCTATATTTTATTACGATAGGTAGCATAAGGAATGAGCAGTGACGTAAAATAGTGAATGATGTCGGAAATAAGTTTGCCGCTAGCCCGTGCCTTTGCAATACACAGCCTAAACCATTAAATATGGAACAATATTATGTAGCAAAGAATATCTGTAATGTATAATCTATAATATATATAAAATGCAATATCTCTCTGTCTGTCTGTCTGTCCATTAGTGCGTTTATCACGCGGGAACCACTTATCCGATTTACCTGTCTTTTTTTAAATTCATACATATATTCTTTGGCCAGGTTATATAATAATAATAATAATCTATATCTATAATATATATAAAATGCAATGTTTGTCTGTCTGTCTGTCCGTTAATGCGCTTATCCCTCGAGAACCACTTATCCGATTTACGTGATTTTTTTAAATTCATACATATGTTCTCTGACCAGGTTATAGGTATATATTTTATTACTTCTATAATATATATAAAATGCAACCTATCTCTGTCTGTCGTCTGTCCGTTAGTGTGCTTATCACTGGAGGACCACTTATCCCATTTTCGTACTTTTTTTTTAAAAACATACATATGTTCTCCGGCCAGGTTATAGGCTATATTATATATATATATATATATATATATATATATATATATATATATATATATATATATATATATATATATATATAGTATATATATATATATATATATATATATATATATATATATATATATATATATTATTACGATAGGTAGCATAAGGAATGAACAGTGACAATAATAGTAAATTAAGTCGGACAAAGTTTGCCGCTAGCGCGTTCTCTTGCAATACACAGTCCAAACCATTAAATATGGAACAATATTATGTAGCAGAGAATATCTATATTATATATAAAATGCAATGTCTCTGTGTCCGTCTGTCTGTCTGTCCGTCCGTTAGTGTGCTTATCACTGGAGAACCACTTATCCGATTTACGTGCTTTTTTTTTAAACATACGTATGTTCTCTGGCCAGGTTATAGGATATATTTTATTAGGTGACATAAGGAATAAGCAGTGACGATAATAGTGAATCAAGTCGGAGGAAAGTTTGCCGCTAGCGCGTTCTCTTGCAATACACTCCCTAAAGCATTAAATATGGAACAATATCATGTAGCAAAGAATACAATATATATAAAATGCAACGTCTCTCTCTGTCTGTCCGTCTGTCCGTTAGTGCGCTTATCACTCGAGAACCACTTATCCGATTTACGTGTTTTTATAAATTTGTACATATGTTCTGTATAATTCGATATAAGCCTAGATAATGGGAGATAAGGTGAGATAATGGGAGATAAGGAGAAATAATGGGAGATAAGTCGAGATAAGACTCGATAATGGGAGATAAGGTGAGATAATGGGAGATAAGTATAAATAATGGGAGATAAGGAGAGATAATGGGAGATAAGCAGAGATAAGTCTAGACAATGGCAGTTATGGTGAGATAATGGGAGATAAGGAGAAATAATGGGAGATAAGGAGAAATAATGGGAGATAAGTCGAGATAAGCCTAGATAATGGGAAATAGGGTGAGATAATGGGAGATAAGGAGAAATAATGGGAGATAAGGAGAAATAATGGGAGATGAGCAGAGATAAGCCTAGATAATGGAAATTATGTAGAGATAATGGGAAATAAGGAGAAATATTGGGAGATAAGGAGAAATAATGGGGGATATTTTATTACGTTGGGTGACATAAGGAATAAGCAGTGACGATAGTAATGACTCAAGTCCACGCGAGCGGAGCCGCGGGCCCGGCTAGTATATATATATATGTATATATATATATATATATATATATATATATATATATATATATATATATATATATATATATATATATATATATATATATATATATATATATATATATATATATATATATATATATATATATATATATATATATATATATATATATATATATATATATATATATATATATATATATATATATATATATATATATATATATATATATATATATATATATATATATATATATATATATATATATATATATATATATATATATATATATATATATATATATATATATATATATATATATATATATATATATATATATATATATATATATATATATATATATATATATATATATATATATATATATATATATATATATATATATATATATATATATATATATATATATATATATATATATATATATATATATATATATATATATATATATATATATATATATATATATATATATATATATATATATATATATATATATATATATATATATATATATATATATATATATATATATATATATATATATATATATATATATATATATATATATATACATATATATATATATATATATATATATATATATATATATATATATATATATATGATGTTTTAGAGTATTTTGGCAAATGATCCTTTGGTAAGCATCTGATAGTCCACCGCCACTGCGACTACGTAAATAGCTTAAATGCAGCTAGTACTGTTTTATGAGGCATTAAAGGCTGCTCTTTTGATTTTCTTTGTTGCTAAAGAATTTTTATGAGTTTGTCGATTCCAACTCAACCAGTGACATATTTGAGACACTAGCAGCTACATGCATCCGTTTTTTGCCGGTTCATCATCTTCTTGATTAACTGTAATGTCTTGGGCAATACTCTGAGACGTCTCATGGTCATCAAAACACCATATCCATTTGTATTTGAGCTGAAATCAATGAACTTCTACATAAGACATTATTATTAATTAAAATTTACAAGAAAGTTGGTGTCAGAGATTTTGTATTTGCTGTTCCAAACGTCTTAAAATTTTTGAAAGATTTAATTCATTACGAAGCGGGCCGAATAGACGGTACCATCTTTAGTTTCTGAGTAAAAAGTCTTGGTGTTTTGGTAAAAAGTTATCTGTTGAGGAGCACCAGAGCATTTCACATGCTCTATTATTCATCTAAGGGAATTCAAAAGAGCTTCTTTCAACTTTACAGTTCTAAATGATATTGCGACGAGAGGCATAAAATTCATCAAATATTATATCAGAATAGTAACTAGACATGATAAGGCTCTCTAAAATGATTTGCAGACACTCACGTTTTAAGGAATTCTGACAAAAAGAAGAGTACATTCATAAAAAAATAAGACAGATATTAAAAGAAACTTTAAAAAAAGGAAAGTTTAACATTTTATATTTTTAAATATCTGTTGGGGTAGTAAGATTAAAAAATGTTGACAAAGTACCTCTTTTCTTCATTACTTATCTCAAATATTTTCTTCCTTATTTCATCCGTACAATTGTACCATAAACTAAAGAATTATGTTATATAGATTATTCACTTAAATGGCGGCTGCTAAACAGTAACTTCAGAGTGCCTATTTTATTAGCACATCTGCCGGCAAATTCTACATACTATACAAGTAAATTACATCGTATCCGTGCTGTCGCTGTTATGCCTGTCTACCCAAGGATTCTTCTGTTGCTCCAGCTGCCTGTTACTTTGTTTCTTGACAATTTACATTGAGTTGCATAAACTTATAGAAGAGAAAAAATAATCTTTTAGTCTACAGTTTTACCTTTCGTCTCAGCATAAACCGCCCGGGCGGAGAGTGAGGGAAGGAAAACACCTAGACTAAATTTTTGCCTTATGCGAAACACCATGCGCTGTATTTATAATCGTTTCTTGAAATAACACTCAAGTGTGACTTGTTCAGGGAGACCCCCACTTCTCCTTTTGGTTTCCATTTAATTTTATCAATCTTTTGGAGGAGTAAACGACAACATTTTATTATTTGTCATATTTCAGCTGAATAAATATGAAAATTATTTACGGTATCTATTCAATAGTTTGTTTGGGTATAAAGCTAGTATTATTTTTATTTTTCATGTTGAAGCCCTTCATCAAATAGAAAACCAATCAGCACTGATATTTTTTTTTATCTTTCAGAACATGGGAGCCCCATTTATCATTACTTAATATTAACCAATTTAAATATACAAGAGTACTAGAGAACTTTGACCCGCCCCCACGTGGATTTATATTTCTAAAATGACTTAAAGAGATGGAACAAGATCTATATGGCGGACAAAAAAGAATATGGAACATGCTAAGGAGTAGGAAAAAACCAATCAATGAAGAAGTGCAAGTGACCACAATACATCAGGAAACCTGGTTAACTCATTTCAGGAACAACTGGAGAAAGGCCAAAAACAAAACCAAAATGAAAAGGAAAATAACTACATTGTAAATGATGATAATATCAACACCACATCAGAAAAGGTGGGAACATATATTAACAAACTCAAGAACCGAAAGTCACCCGTAATAGACGATATCTGTAATGAATTAATAAAGTATGGAGGACCTGAAATTGTACAAGAAATTACAGCCAGCTTTCAAAAGATTATTAACTCCGGAAATATGCCAATGGAATGGAAAACCAGCATAACCATCAAAATATACAAAAGAGGAGCCAAAAACAACCCCATGAACTATAGAGGACTAACACTACTAAACTCTGCTCTAAAAATATTATCGAAATGCCTCGCGGCCAAAATCACCAACAAAATACCTGTAACAGAAGAACAACAGGGATTCCGAACAAATAGGTCGACAATAGATGCTATATATATTATACGACAGTTGGCTGAAAAATCGATCCAATTCATCAAGCCTATCTAGCCTAGCTCTGTTAATCTAAAGCAAGCGTTTGATCGGAAACACCTAAATGACGTAACAAATATCCTGAGAAAGAACAACGTTAATGAAATTACATCAGGTTGATTAGAGAACTTAATAACCGCAATAAAACCAAAATAAAAACTGATAATCCCCTAACTGAGAAAGCGCTCATATTTACAGGCAAAGTGACAGTTTAAGTCCAACATTATTTAATCTTGTCATGAACGAAATTATATACAGCATAAATGAGGTCGACGCTGGATATTGTATCGGAAACGGATCTATACGAGTATGCTATGCTGATGACGCTATACTAACAGCAGAAAGCGAAGACGATCTACAACGCCTTCTAAAAAAATTTAAAACTACAGCAGAAAAATTCAACATGATTATATCAACAGAAAAAACACAATCGATGGTTATATCCAGAGACCTAGTTAGATGAAAACTAGTGGTGAACGACAAGATAATCCAATAAGTTATGAATTTTAACTACCTCGAACTGGAAATGTCAAGCAGCCGGAACTTAATTAAAGAAGTACGTTCACAAGCTAATAAAGCCGCAAGAATATCAGGTTATCTAAGAGATATCATCTGGCGCAACAAATATATGACACCAGAAAGTAAACTCCGAATATACAAAACATGCGTTAGACCTGTGCTCACAATCGCGGCAGAAACGAGAGCCGATACCTCAATAACGAAGAGAATATTACGTACACTAGAAATGAGAACGCTGAGAAGCATTAAAGGAGTGACCCTAAGAGATAGAGTAATTTAAAATACAAGACGTTGTCAGATGGGTCAGAGCTCGGCGGAGAAACTGGAGGGATCACATAGACCGAATGGGACCAGAGCGGCTAGTAAAATGGGCAAAATCAGAAAAGCCAAACACCCGTCGCTCAATAGGAAGACCGCCTAAGAGGTGACATGAATGCTGGACATCCGCATCTCAAGAAAGCTAAAATAAAAACAGAAATAACAGGGCTCGTCCTACTGTAAGATTAAGAAGAAGAAGAAAATATCTTTTTAATGAAAAATAATATGTAATTATTAAGTGATTTATTTAATAGAATTAGCAATGAGATAATACACTTTTTCCTCTTATATCTGCCATGTCAGGTCCCCCTGACGTTGACTCTCACTATAGCATATTCATCCCTGTTCCCTGCGACTCGGAATAACTCTTCGACGCTATGGATACTCGTCCAATCTCGTATACTTCTGAGCCAAGAGGTCTGCTTCCTATCAACGCCGCTCCTGCCCTCAATCTTTCCCATCATTATGAGCTGAAACTCATAATGTTTGTCCCGAAGTACTCCAGTTTTCTGCACTTTACCGTTAACAACAACTCTCTGACTGCATTAGCTCTCTGCAGTACTTCTTGATTGGTGACATAAGCTGTCCACGGAATTCGGGGAATTCTTCTATACAGCCACATCTCGAAAGCCTCCGAGCGGTTAAATGTCGAAACTTTCAATGTCCAGACGTCTGTGCCGTACAACAAAACCGACCAAATATAGCATTTTATCATTCTCTGACGCAGTTTCTGGTTAATGCTATAATTGTAAAAGAGAGACTTCATTCCAATGAAGGTTGTTCCGACTGCTTCTATGCTGCACCTAATTTCTTTGTCAGGGTCTAACTGGTCAATAATGTAGCTTCCAAGCTATTTAAAATGGTGAACTCACTCTATCGCTTGACCGTTGAGATGGAGATCAACATCTGCATACTGTTGGCTGATAAAGACCATGAATTTGGTTTTAGATATATTGATGTTAAGGCTCATAACCGCTCCTGAGTGTTCAACTCTATCTAACAGGCGTTGAAGATCTTCAATCCTGTCACATCTGACTATATTAATGAACTCTCCATTCACCTTCACTCCATGTGGTTGTTCATATAAAGCGGTTTTGAATATTTTGTCGGAATAAAGGTTAAACATGCAGCCCTGTCTCACTCCTCGTTGGATGGGAACATCCTTTGACCTGATCTCTCCAAATTTCACTTTCAATATAGATTTCTGATTATGCGAATGTCTTTGTTATCAACTCCTGTGTTCTGTAGTATTTCGATTAATCGTGTATGCTTTACCGTATCGAAAGCCTTCTCTTAATCTATAAAGCAGACAAACACATTCCGGCTTTGGTCTCTGTACTTCTGGAGCAGTACGTTCAAAGCAAAGAGTGCCTCTCTTGTTCGAAGATTATTTCTGAATCCGAATTGTGAGTTGCCAGATTTTTCCTCTCATTTTCTTCTGATTCGGCCATGAATGATTATAATAAACACTTTCAAGGTATGAAACAGCAAGCTTATCAGTCTATAGTCATTACAGCGTCTTGCTCTTTGTTTCTTCGGAATCGGTACAAACACTGATTTTGAGCCAGTCGTCAGCAAATTCGCCGGAGGCATAAATATCATTGAATAGTTTTACAAGTAACTGAATATTATCTTCCTCGATCATCATAAGGAGCTTAGAGGGAATGCCATCGGGTACAACAGTTTTTTTTTGGTTTAGTCAATTTTATAGCACGTACGACTTCGGATTTCATTATATCAGGGCCCTCATCTTGTTGTCCAACAGCATCCGCTATATTTGCTTTCTCATCTCAGAACATCTCCCTCAAATAAGCGCACCTACTTCTTTTAGTTTTTTGTACATATTAAAATTGTCATGCTTTCTGCTCAGTTCCTCCATTTCCTTGCAACCCTCTCTCATCCACACCTCTTTTGCTTCCCTAATTTTGGTCTTTATCTGTTTATGGAGTGCCCTGTATTCATTTTTGTTGTTCTTAGCCAATCTTCTTTCCTCCATTAAGGTCAATATTTCATCCGTCATCCATTTCTTTTTCCTTTTATATATTATTGTCCTTGAATATTTCACAACAACCTCCTGAAGTTTGTTCTTTATGTTATTCCAGGCTTCGTTAAGGTTTGCAACAGGAGTGATGTCAGTGGTTGTTAATGTCTTCTTTTACATTTTCTTTGGTTAGTTCAGATGCCTGCCAGGTTCACGAACGTGATTACCTTTCTATCTTTTTAAGGTTTGTGACGATGTTGGTAATAAACGGATTATCGTCTGATGACATATCAGCACCTGGGCAAGCACAAATCCTTTTTATGTTGTTTCTAAACGGTTGGTTTACTAACATGAAATCTATTTGATTTCGCACTATATGCTGTGCAGATATATAGCCGTTGTTTTGGGAGTTTAAGCCAAGTATTCGATACCACTAAGTTATGCTCTTGGCAAAATTCAAAAAGCTTGTCTCCTCTATCATTAGACTTCCCCAAACCATATTGACCCACCAGATTCACCCTAACACCTTTACCGATTTTTGCGTTAAAGTCCCCCATTACATAAGTTATCCCTTCTCTTCTCAAGTTTTTCATGATGTTAGTCATTTGACTATAGAGAGAATCAGCTTCGTTGTCATATTTTTTCTCTGATGTTGGTGCATAAATTTGCAGTATGTTAATATTAAATGGCCTGCCCATGAGTTTAAGGAGTATGATCCTGTCAGATATTGGGACACAATTTATTACATATTTGTTAAGGTGTGATGTTAGAAATATTCCTACTCCATTTTTATGATCTCTGTCACCAGAGTACTAATATACTTATTAAATATAATTTATCTTAGTTCTAACATCTCACTTTTTCATCTAAAAAAAAATAACCGGCAAAGATTTTGTTATGGAGCTATAAAATGATCAACGTTTTCACAAAACACACCCCAAGTGAGTTTTCAACAAAGTTTTTTTCCGATTTTTACTGGAAACTGATGACTTTGAAATTTTTGTTCTTTTATGTACCAGATAAATTATTTACTATATTAAAGGTAATGCACCCGTGATAATTTTCATTGTATTATATATCCCAGGATTTTTTCACCATTTTTTGATCAGAGGTAAGAAGGGAGGGAACAGCGAAATTTAAATACAGAATAAAGAGTTTATAGGAACTAAGTTTATTGTCAGTTATTTGGTATTTCCAAAGATATTCATTTATTTTCAGCCTAGAAGTTGTAGTGATTTCATTTTCTTTTCTTCAATAAGTAATCCTAATTACTGCCGTATTTACTGTAGTTTTTTTTAAATTTTCAACTAGGAAGGCCACAAATCTAAACGTGAGCATACTTTTTTAGTTCCTATTAACATTTTCAGTGAATATTTTGCTATGTATTTAAATTTAAACACGTTTTACTCTTCATTATAAATCATTTTTTATTTTCCCTGTATATCATTTTAAACTTTTGATGCTTGATTATGGATTTCCATGTGATGCAGAACTTTATATCACAAATATTTTTTGTTGTAATATGTAAATAAACTTTTTCTCCATTTGTATAAAACTTTTTGGGACACGCTGTATAAATGTTATATAATTTTAAAAGTATTTTCAGAATTTTTTTAGCTTTTTTTTATTGATATAGTTGTTATGTAAATATAATATTATTTCCAATATTTTAAGATCATGTTACGACATTGTTTTTGTTCCTATAATTTATATTTTATTACATTTTTTATATTTGTTGCAGTGATTTCATTTTTGAGCCGTGTCGCTTAAAACAGTGTTTTAAATTTTTGAGCAGTTTAATTTAAACCGGAAGTGTGGGTAACGCGTGTTGCCGACTTGACTTATTTAGTTCGCATTGAATGCGTCGAGATTTGCATGTCCAAGGAGAAGGGACAAAGATATTTAAGCGGCCAGATGGAATTTTTAGAGACTTTTTCCACCAGGAGGCCGTAGTAGCTTTCTTCTACAGCACGCCAGAGCGTTTTTTTTCTCAGTGATGCAGTAGTGCAGTAACGGTTTCTAACTCTCAAGTTTAAGGCCTTTTTCCTTTCTTGAAATATCCTGCTCATCCTCAGCCATTTTGGGTCAAAAAGTGTTTATCAACCCAAATAAAACTGGGGATGGTAATGGCTGAGACAATATTTTTATGAGAATCTTACCAGGAGGGGCCAAGTAACTTATGGAAAACCCACGACGAGAAAAAGCCAATCAGTAAGTCATAAGCACACTAGTCTAAATATCTCACTTCCTGTCTCCAAGTGCGTTTCCAACGACTACTTAACACATATAACTCGCGGAGTTAATTTCACAAACTTTTATTGACGTGTTTTATCAAGTCTTTTATTAAAAACTTAGTAGTCCTGATTTAAAGATTCTATGTAATAGTGTACACTCTTCTAACTTAAGGGGTTATTATTTAGTAGAAGTAATTTTAAGAGTGTAATAAAGGCAGGAATTTTTATTTTGCTAATATACCCTTATTTATTTAAATGTGTAGTGTCTCACTAAACCCTTGCTATTGCTTTCAGGACGTAACGGTTGTACGTAAATTAATTTTATTTCAACAACTAAATAACTCTTCAGTATTTTTTTGCTTTTTTGAGCTGATCTTAGTTTCTTTTTATCCTAAAATGAATAGAGCGCAAATCTGTACAACCAAATTTTGAATAACTATAGAGACTATTTTCAAAAGACGTACAAAAAATGATCTCTTATCCATATTCTCTACCAGTAAAAAAAACCGAGCTAGCTGATATCTTAGTTCTGTCCTCTATTAGTATTAATATTCACTCAATAAATTCTCAAAATTAAGATATACATAAGGGGCAAATAACGGCTTCTATTTAATAAATAAAATATTTATTAAAAATAAAGGAAGTTGGGGCTATACAAAATAACGCCGCAAACGAAACATTATAAAATAGCGCTCCAACGTGAGGCTATAAAAAAGGCCCCGCTTCTAGACGATATAACATAAAAGGGGTTAATGGGGTAGGGTGGGACGTTAGAAGGTTTACTGCATATATATGATACTTAATGTCCTTTTCACGATTTTTGGATCGTAGGAATATGAAAATTATGTTTCTTTTATTACTACCAGCTTTGATAGGGTAAGGGGGTGAAGAGATGGGCTAATCTTGTATAGTTTCAAAAATATTATGAGAATTTTTCCAGGTTATTTTTGAATTTGAGAATGGGCAAATTTCAAGCATAATCATTTATAATAAAAGCCAAAGGAATACAGAAGGGATGTAGAAGAGTGATTTCGTATTTATCTTGTTTTAGGTCTTTTTCGTGGTCTTTTCAGTCAAAAAATCGAAATAATACTTTTTTCATTTTTTTCAGTATTAACATAAGAAAAGGATTTAAGGGGTGGGTGTTATTATATCGGTTCAATAGTATTGTGGATTTTAACTGAGATATTGGATAATTATTATAAAATAAATTTCAATAGAAAAATATTTACGGGATGAAGGAAATAGGGTAGGGGACTAGAAGGGCGATTGTGGGTATGCCGTAATTAGTTCTGTTTCATTGTCCTTCTTTTCCACTATCGCCCATTTAAATAGAATAGTAAACAGTAAATTTCTTGTATTCATGAAAAAATTACCCTCTCAAATTTTTCTTTTCTTCAGGTCTTAGGGTTTTTAAATCACGAAAAATAACTTTTTTAACTTCCAACTGTCTAATAAAAAATAATTAATATCATAAATAAATAATGTAGACACACATTGTAAAAAAAGTTTATTTATTTACACATTAAGGATACTTGGAATTTTTTTATCTGTATAGTTGATATTTGAATTTTGTATTTCTTCTTCTTCTTCTTTTTCTTCCTTCTTGTACAGTAGGCTTTAGGCCTGTGTCTTCTTCAGTTTCAGCTTCCCCTGATTTGTAGATTATCGGACCATCTTTTCCTTAGTCGGCCGATGCTTCTTTTTCCTGTAAGTGATTTTTCTCTTGCGATGCGTACTAGTCTTTCGTTCGTCATTCTGTGGTTGTTGGTAGAAAAAAATACTTACAACTATGTTTCAGGACAAAATGGTGGTTGTTTTGATTAAATTTCCGTGCATTACTACTACCGCGCGTCTCTCCGCTAGAGACAAAATATATATATATATATATATATATATATATATATATATATATATATATATATATATATATATATATATATATATATATTAGGGTGACCGCAAAAAATCGATGTCGGAATTTTGTTCGCCTGGACCCCACAAAACGATTCCCCTTTCCAGGTATTGAGATAGCCGAAATTTGAGCTCGATTAAACGACGTTAACCCGTGCCGCTCGTCGCTCAAAGTTTGAAAAAATCCAAATTTTTGGCCAAAAAGCTGACATATGGAGCCATAACTCCAGAACGGTAAATAATAGAAACACATTTAATAGCTCAAAAGAAAGCTAATGTTGTTCTTCAAAATTTATATTCTATACATAATTGTTGTTATTTTAAGTCAAACCGAGTTACAACAGCCTTTAGCCCCAAAAACGTGACCTGGTACCAGTAGGAGCCAGTTTGGGAGTATTCTAAGAATTTTACGGGTTTTTACATAATGTGTCTCGAAATTAACATTTTTTTGTTAAAAAGTATTTTGGAACTCAATTTTCAAACATAAAGAGCCTTTTGTTCAAATTTAATCTTTTATTATATGGGGTTTACCTGACTAGTTTACCAAAGAAAGACCCGTTTGACAGGTAAAAAGGAAGGTGAATCTAATTTCTATTTTAGAGATAGTGATTTTACTTCAGCGTACAACCGACCTTTTATTTATTCAGTTTAGTTTCTAAAGTGCCTTTGAGCTGGTTAGATCGAACAATTATCTAGTGAAGATATTTTAACGTTTTTTTTTTTAAATTTTCCAAGTGTGTGTGTTATTGTTTTTATAACTATTATAGTATTATTTTAAAAGACATTTTATTGAAATTAAAGTTTGCAATATATTTTGTTTCATTTTCCAAGTTAACTGTTATTTACCTATTGGCCTCTGAAATGGCATCCATCAGGTGTACAAAGCTGCACCAAGGATAAAATATTTCTTGTGGGCTATCCCATTCACCAGATCACCGGTTGTAAACTACCCTCAAATCGTCAAGTTTTGTGTGCTTTATTTTATAATTTACGTACTGTGAAATTAACTGTAAGAGAATCAGCAAAACTTACAATACGAGAAGTGTTCATTTTTTGGGAGAAAGCTCGAATCCCGACTAAACATGAGCAAGGTGCAATTACTAAGCTGGAAAAACTTCACGCCGAGTGGAGAACTCTTCAAAAAGACCGGAAGAAAACATCGAAAACGACCAAGAACAAATTTAAACAGTTTGTTGAAAAGTTGATGATCTCTTTGATATTGCTCGACAAGATGCCTTGGCTCTGATGAAATCGGAAGAAGATAAGGCGTTTCTCGTGAAACAGAGGCAGAAGGGCCGCCCAGGTTCCATGACTAGAGTGGATCTCAAGTTGTCTCGAGCTGAAGAAATCAAGGTGCAAAAGGAACTTGCAAAAATGAACCGACAAATCCAAGAAGCAACTTTTAATATTGGTGAGTTTTTTTTTTATTATTAGTATTCTAAAAAATAGATAAACAAATAAGTAAATAGTTTCATTATAATTGAAAGAAAATTGTACATGAGAGCATGATTTGGCATCTTTATGATTGAGTTTATATTTTTTAAATAATACCTTTTGATAATTAGAAGTAGGTAATTTAGTACCTATGTATTATTACTATTCTGCTAAAACGACAAGTTTTTATAGTCTTTTTTTTTTCTCTTTCTTTTGTTGCTTCTTAGAGACGGATGATGAAGACAAGTTCGAAGAAGGAGAAGAAGACATTGAAGAGGACAGCATCTACCAGGAACTTGAGAGCTTGGAGGAAATGGACATCCCTGAAGAAGCTGCAGAAGATCCAGGACCATCTGAGAGCAAGAGGATGAAAGTTTCATTTGCAAGGGGCGTTAAAGAGATTTTAAACATGAAATTGTCCATTTTATTAGATCGATGTAAGGTATCCGACAGAAATGCCACGAGAATTTTAATAGCTACTCTAGAAGCACTAAACCTTGACCCTCTTGAGTACAAAGTCTCGAAAACTTTATTACATGATAGAAGGCAAATGTTCAGAGAACAATATAATAAAAGAAATTTTGATAAAGTAAACATTCCTGAAAAAGAGCCCGTGGTTGTCCATTGGGACGGTAAACTTTTACCGGGTGTTTTAAAAAATGAACAATGTGAACGAATAGCTATAGCTATTTCATATGGCGAAAAGGAACAGCTGCTGGGAGTTCCTGTAACAGCAAACAGCTCTGGAGAGGAGCAAGCCGTAGCCGTATATGAATGCCTACATGAATGGGGTCTTCTCAACACCGTCAAGGCGATGTGCTTCGACACTACAGCATCCAACACGGGAAGACTCAAAGGAGCATGCGTCATATTGGAGCAAATGTTAGGAAGAGAATTGTTATACCTAGCTTGCCGTTACCATATCTTGGAAATTCTGTTAAGAGGCGTATTCGACACAAAAATGGGATCAACCACTGGACCTCATCCAGACATTTTCAAGAGATTCCTCACTGCGTGGCCCAAGATAGACAAAGGAAAATACGACACAGGTATCAGTGACAATCTAATACAAAAGCAGCTAACTCCAGAAGTAATTGCAAATGTTACTGCTGAATTCGAGACCAAATTAACTGAGAGCCACCCCAGAGATGACTACAAGGAGCTATTGTAGTTGGTTCTCGTATTTGTTGGATCACTAGACGGCAATGTTGTGGGTTTTAGAACTCCAGGAGCCATTCATCACGATAGGTGGAAGGCAAAGGCTATTTACTGCTTAAAAATGTTCATTTTTCGTCGTCAATTTAAGATGTCTAAAGAAGAAGAAAGTTCTATGCGTGCCATTTCTGTTTTCCTAGTTAAAATTTATTGTAAAGTTTGGTTCGATGCTCCAAAAGCTCATCTTGCACCAAAGCAAGATTTAGGTATTTTGCATAGTCTGTTAGACTATAAAGAATGTGACGACATTGCAGAAATAGCCCTGACCAAATTTTCGAACCATTTGTGGTATTTGAATGCAAAGTTGGTGGGATTATCGTTTTTTGATCCCACCATTACAGACGATGAAAAGTTGTTAATGGGTAATAAATTGCTCAGTGGCACAGATGAACCATCACAGCACACTAGGGTTGTAAATCCAAAAGTTAGGAAAGAAAACTTAAAAGAGGTAGTTGATGGAGGATTGGTAAATTTACTTACCAAAGAAACGTTTACATTCTTTGACCAATTTAATATAAAAACAGATTTCCTAAGACAACATTCAAACACCTGGCCTCAAAATATTGACTTCCAAGAAGGATTGAAAATTGTCAAAACAATAAAAGTAGTTAATGATATGGCTGAGCGTGGTGTTAAATTAATAACCGACTTTAACGACCTTCTGACAAAAGATGAAGACCAAAAGCAATATGTCCCGCAAGTTGTAAGTAAATGCCGAGCATTATATCCTGACGTTTCAAAAACTACTTTAACAAAAGCTCTAGAATAGATTAGATAACTATGTAAAATTATCAACTCATGTAGGTACTACGTCTGTATCTTTTCTGTGTCTGTTTTGTATGTATTATATACCTAATTTTTATATTTTAAAATAAAAAATGTCATTAGACTTATCAGTATTACTTGTTTTTTTATTATATTTCTACTTTAAACTCAAAAATATACCAAAAAAAGCAAAATTTATCACTTAATAACAAAATATACGAAGTATGCTCCTAGTGGTACCAGGTCACGTTTTTGGGGCTAAAGGCTGTTGTAACTCGGTTTGAGTTAAAATAACAACAATTATCTATAGAATATAAATTTTGAAGAACAACGTTAGCTTTCTTTTGAGATATTAAACGTGTTTCTATTATTTACCGTTCTGGAGTTATGGCTCCATATGTCAGCTTTTTGGCCAAAAATTTGGATTTTTTTTCAAACTTTGAGCGATGAGCGGCACGGGTTAACGTCGTTTAATCGAGCTCAAATTTCGGCTATCTCAATATCTGGAAAGCGGAATCGTTTTGTGGGGTCCAGACGAACAAGATTCCGACATTTTTTTTTCCCCCTCTATGAGATCCGGTCACTCTAATATATATATATATATATATATATATATATATATATATATATATATATATATATATATATATATATATATATATATATATATATATATATATATATATATTTATTTTAAAAGCAAACACCGTACTAACTGCGCAAGTCCGACTTGCGATTGGCCAGTTCTTAACTATTAAATACTTTTTTGGATTATTTAAACAAGGTGAGCTTGTAATTTCTTATCATATTTGGTATACATTGCATAATATATTATTATAGCTACTTGTCTTGTTGAGATAATAAACAAATATCTTGCATAAATATTTACAATAAAGTATATAAAGGGCGAGGTGGGTGGGGAAGGAGATTAGAGAAGTTATCTCGTATATATAGCGTTATAGGTCATTTTCCAGGTTTTTGGAGAGTTCTGGAATACTTCAATAATTATTTTTCAGTGTTTTCAATTTTAACTAAAGAACCAGGTGTAAGGGGTGGTAGTTGTTAAAGATTGTTTAGTTTCAGTAGTATTTGGAAAATTTTTTCACGTTATTTAATTGATGAATTTGACAAATTTAAAGCATATTATTTATAATAAAATATATAAATGGTTAATGGGATGGAGTAGAATGTTAGAGGGTTTGCTTCTTACATAACATATCATGCTATGTGTCCTTTTCAGGATTCTTCTTCTATAAAAAGAAACATATAACAGGCCAAAGGGGAGGTATAGGGAAGTTGAAGAGCAACTTTGTATTTATCCTGTTATTGAATTTTTCTGGGGTTTTGTCAGTCAAGAAATCAAAACATTACATTTTCGTTTTTCAATATTTTCATTGTCAACAGGAAAAAAGCGTGAAAGGCGTAGGGATAATTGTATTACTTAAATGGTATTATGAGAATTTTTCCTGATTCTTGATTGAGATACTGGATATTTATTAAAAAATAATTTTTTATAATAAAATATATATGGGGTGAAAGGCATAAGATGGAGGATTATTGTGTATATATCGGAATATACTTTAATTTCAGTGTTTTAGTTTTCCATTCTTTTCAATTTTATCACAAATTTTATATAGAAGGTAACTGACATTATAAAGTATCCTAAAGAAATGTTGAGAAGAAAATTATTGTTAGAAATTTTTGCTTTTCTTTACGCCTTATTTTTCCATTTTCCGCAGTCTGTCTGACTTTCTTCCTGTCGATCTGTTGGCACGGTGACTCTCGAACGAAATAATAATATAATACTGGCGGTATGGATGAAACCTATAGTCCTTAAATAATATCGTTTCAAGACAAGGAGGTGAAAGAGGTGGGAATTTACTTACTTTTACTTAAGAACTTATTTTAGAACTACGTGTTTGCAAGAAAAGTACTGGGTAAATAACTATACAATTTTTTTTTTTTTTTTTTTTTTTTTTTTTTTTTTTATTGGTGCACACGTGCTGCAGGGAAGTCCCTAAAGCGGTCCGGGAGCGACACGAGTGCGGAAAAAGCGATTCACGTTGTTCTTGAATCGCTGTAAATTGTACTCGGTGGGAAACACAGCGCTGGGCAAATTATTCCAAAGGGATGACGTTCTCCATATAAAAGATTGCTTGAAAAGCGTTGTACGCGGAGTAACAAGCTGAACCTCATACGGATGCGAAGCACCAGCGCGACGTATATTTCTAACATGCACCGCTTTGGGAGGAATTAAGCGGGCTACATCCTTCGAACACTTTCCATGAAAATACTTGTAGAACAGACTCAAGTCGCCAACCGTTCTTCGATGTTCCAGCGAATCAAGGCCGCCGGTCAATTCCGGGTCCCCAATCAGACGGACCGCTCTTCTCTGAACAGAATCCAACAAATGCAGTGTATGTTTGGGAGCGGAGCCCCAAACGTGGGAGCAGTATTCCATAGTTGGTCGAATTTGGGCTTTGTAAAGAATTAACAGTTGTTGTGGGGTGTAAAGCTTTCTGGTTCTAAATAATATTCCCAACTTTTGAGAAGCTCTCCTTGCTATGCCTGCAATATGTTCATGCCAAGACATATTTGCTCCCAAACCAACTCCCAACAAATTGAGCGACGATGCTAGGGGAATGGAGTGCCCCGACATAACTATGTCGGGTTCAGCAACGTTAACTTTTTTAGAAAAAACTGCCGCTTGGGTTTTGGTAGCGTTAAATTCCACTTGGTTACTGTCACCCCAAGATAGAATTTCTTCCAGGTCTTTGTTAAGTTGAACGACCTCCTGCTGTCTGCGGATATTCGCCTGAGCAGCCGATGTCCGAGCGTTCAAGGTGAATGAAGAGACAAGCGTACTGTCATCTGCAAAGCTATAGATTGGATTCCCGGTCTTTTCCAGCAGATCGTTAATGTAAATGAGAAAGAGAGTAGGAGACAGTATGGAGCCCTGGGGCACACCAGCGTTGATAGTGAGGGTGTTAGAAAGAAATCCGTCGACCGCCACTCGTAAAGAACGCTCTCTGAGGAAACATGAGAGCCACAAACAGAACCTTTCAGACATACCATAAGAGCGCAACTTAGCCAACAGTCCATCGTGCCAAACACGGTCGAATGCCTTGGATATGTCAAGAGCAACCGCTCGAGATTCTCCAAAGTGTTCAATTGCGTTGTTCCAAACATGTGTTACATAAGTCAGAAGATCTCCTGTTGATCTATGTTTACGAAAACCATATTGGTGATCGCTAATAATATTGAATCGTTCAAGATATTTTAGAAGATGCTCATTGATAACCTTTTCTATGACTTTCGATATTATTGAAAGCAGTGCAACTGGTCGGTAGTTATTTGGCAAGGTCTTCTTACCTTTTTTAGGTATCGGCTGAACCGTGGCACATTTCCAGCAGGACGGAAATATTCCCTTTCTGTAGGATAGGTTAAAAAGTCTACAGAAAACTGGTGTTAGTTCCCTTGCACAGTTTTTGAGAACTATGGCAGGTATTCCGTCAGCGCCAGAAGCCTTCTTGGTGTCTAGCTTCATTAAAATACGCTTTATGATGCGCTGTCTGAAGACAACATCGGGCATCCTTGACTGCAATATGGGAATAGTAGGTGGTATTTTTCCTTGGAAATCGACAGTAGAATGTGAAGCAAAGAATTCAGCCAACAAGTTCGCTCTCTCAACAGGTGTGGTTGCAATGGAATTATCTGGCCGTGTGAGTGGTGGTATGGTGGATTTGGTAAAATTTTGACTAACTGCCTTAGCGACTGACCAAAAGGACCTGGAATTGTTGGGACAAGCGAGAAGTTTGTTTCTAATTCGTTGATTGTATGCCTCCTTGGTTTCGTCGATAATTCCCTTGCATCTGTTCCGGGCATGAACAAAGATGTTCCGATTTACGGTGTTAGGATTTTCACGCCATTGTCGGTAGGCAATATGTTTAGAAGCAACAGCTTCTTTGCATTTTCGGTCGAACCAAGGCTTGCCGTTGGAGGAGCATTTCTTCGAAAAAGGGATGTAAGCTTCCATACCAGCCAAAATAACATCGGAGACCTCCCTGGCGCAGTCAGATGGGTTATCGGATCGAAAACAAACGTCCATCCAAGGGAAAGTTCGAAAGTATTCCATGAGATCTTCCCATTTAGCAGATTTGTAGTGCCAAATCTTGCGCGGCCTAGGCGCCTCTCTGTCACTGATTGGCAGGATACTCGATGTCGAAAGCAGTTTATGGTCGGAAGAACCTAACGGCGGATTTACGGTGACCGTGTAAATCTCCGGATTGGTGGTTAAAAACAGATCAAGAAGACTGGCGAACTCCCCGTCTCGATCAGGGATCCGTGTTGGTTCGTCAATAAGCTGAGTTAAGCCACAACTGATTGAGAATGATTCAGCTTCACGACCTTGTTCGTCGGTAGTATTTGAATATTTGAGCCAGTTGATATTGTGGACATTAAAGTCGCCCATGATGGCAATTTCGGCACTTGGATGGACACTTAATAACGTATAAGTTAGAAATGTGAAAGAGAGTTTGGGTCTACGCCCGTATCATTTAAATAGCTAAGTTTAATATGTTTACATGCTTTAATTTTGTGTCGTTTTTTGTTGTTAGAAATTTCGCCGACATTTTTGATCTGTTTTATATTTCCTATTCGCTAAGTTAACATTCTAAAAAATAATAAATTTCCTACACTAGTACAATATGAACAATATTCCCCTACATTACAATCGCCGAATTTACGAAATAATATTGTTAATATGACTAGACAATTTGTTTCCTAAGTCACGTTAAAAGGTCAAATGATAAACTAGAAAAACAAATAGGGTGAGTTCTCCTAAAACTGCGCTGTTTCAGTGGGTAGTTGATAAGAATATACGAAAAAAATGTAAGATGTAATGGAAAATACTGGACTTAGTAACTGTATAATGTATATATAATATAATTAATAAAACTTGGCACAAAAAAGACAGGACAGTTTCTACTAACATAGTACCAAAAGTGCTGCTATTCGCTGCATTTTAAGGTTGCATTAGGCCTCTTATATTTGCTTAACTTCAACCTGGAATCTGTTATTGTAGCGTTGAGTACCATTTTAGAATGAACGTTTTTACAGAGATTTTAATTGATTTTTTCGCTACATCTGCGGTACTAGATTCTGTCCAATTCAAATTCAAAAAAATTCGCAATAGGGTAAAACCAAAAAAAATTTGAGTGACTTCGTAAGAAGGAAATGCTTTACTAAAGAATACGATATTAACGCAGTGACTATGTACAATATAATACGATTAATTTATCCAATAGTTTGGGGTGTGGCATATGGAAATCTTTTGAAGATTTTTTTAAATCAAAATCTAGTTGAACTGGAACTAACCTAATACGCAAAGGTAAACTGGAAGCAAAGAAATTCGAGGAAAAGGGCATTGTACACGTTCTAAAGGCTGAAAAACAGTGTAAATCTAGACCACCGACTAAGCAGTGCATTGATCCCAATGAAAATGATAATTAGAGTACTGATGAGCTGTAAAGTAAGGTTGTTTCAATTCACAATTAATTGAATTTTACCGTAACCTTTTGATGTGATAAAAATTTGAAATAATATACTATTACCTAACATATTACTGTACCACTTTTCTTGTTGAGATAATAAATAAATATTTTGCATAAATATTTAAAATAAAATACAAAAGGAATGAGATGGGTGGGCTAGGAGATTAGAGAGGTTGACTCGTATATATAGCGTTATATTATGTCATTCTAAAGGTTTTTGAAAAGTTCTGGAGCACTTCAACAATTAGATTCTTTTCCAATATTTTCAATTTTAACTGAAGAAGGAGGTGTAAGGGGTGGGGGTCGTTAAAGTTTGTCTAGTTTCAAAATTCTGAAGAATTCCTTCAAGTTTTTTAATTGATAAATTTGACAAATTTAAAGTATATTATTTATAATAAAATATGTAAGAGATTAATAAGGTGCGTAGGGTGTTAGAGGATTTGCCTCGTATATAACATATCGTCCTATGTGTTCTTTTCAGGATTCTTGAACTGTGCGAATAAGAAAATTAGATTGTTGTTTCATTACTTTCAATTTTATTAGGGGAAGAGAGTGAAAGAGATGTATAATTTCAATAGTAATATGGAAACTTTTCCAGGTTTTTTTGAATGGGAGAATGGGCACATATTAAGCATAATCCGACCTATTACTCCATCGTGTGTGGATACAGCAGCTTTCGAGCCGACAGAGTGGTTGACACAGTCAACGCTTAAAAGTAGGTAGCGCTTTTGTCATTCCTAGCCTGACTGACGAGCCATGATACGCTGAAATGCGTCTCAGGATGGATTTGACGAATAAAAGAATAGGGGGTAAACTGCTAAAATAGGGACTTCCTCCGTCTTCAGTTGTTTTACACTAACTATATATGCCTAAGGAGGATCTCTCGGAAGGCGGTACCTGCTTTTAAGCATTGACTATGTCAACCACTCTATCGGCTCGAAAGCTGCTGTGTCAGCTTTCGATGAAGTAATAGGTATGTATACTTAGTACAATTAGTTTTTATACTAACATCATATTCGGTAACTTATGAGATAAGTACCAGTAAATTCTGTTCTCTTGTTGGTCAATCTTAGCCTGACTGACGAGCCGTGATACGGCGAAACGCGTCTCTGGATGGATTTGACGAACAAGAGAACAGCGGGTAAACTCCTAAAATATGGACTTCGTCCGTTTTCCGTTATTTTACATTAAATGCCTGAGGAGGATCGCTAGGAAAAAGCTACCTGCTTTTAAGCGTTTTACTGTGTCAACCACTTTGTCGGCTCGAAAGCTGCTGTGTCAGCTTTCGATGGAGTAATAGGTATGCGTACTTAGTAAAATTCGTTGTATCCTACGTATCGTATTCCATAACTTCTAGGATAAGTACCAGTAAATTCTATTCCTTTGCCTATCAACAAGATTAAAATTTTGAAAGAAGGTTTTGCGTCTACACCCTGTATTATTTAAATAGGTAAGTTTAACGTGTTTACATTTTTTTTATGGGTCTAATACACGTGCTACAGAAAAATCCCTAAAGCGCTCCAGGAGCGACATATGTACGGAAAAGAGATTCACGTTGTTCTTAAATCGCTGTAAATTTTACTCTGTTGGAAACACAGTCCTGGGCAAATTATTCCAAAGGGATGATGTTCTCCATATAAAAGACTGCTTGAAAAGCATTGTATGCGGAGTAACAAGTTGAACCTCATACGGTTGTGAAGCATTGGCACGACGTGTATTTCTAACATGCAGCGCTCTGAGAGGAATTAAGCGGGCTACATCCTTCGAACACTTTCCATGACAATACTTGTAGAACAGACTCAAGTCGCCAACCATTCTTCGATGTTCCAGCGAATCAAAGCCGCCGGTCAGTTTCGGGTCACCAATCAGATGAACAGCTCAGCAACGTCAACTTTTTTAGAAAAAACTGCCGCCTTGGTTTTTGTAGCGTTAAATTCCACTTGGTTACTGTCACCCAAAGATAGAATTTCTTGTCTTTGTTGACGTGAACGACCTCGTGCTGTCTGCGGATATTCGCCTAAGTAGCCAATGTCCGAGCGTTCAAAGTGAATGAAGAAATAAGCGTACTGTCATCAGCAAAACTGTAGATTGGATTCCCGGTCTTTTCCAGCAGAGATTAATGAGAAAGAGAGTAGGAGACAGTATGGAGCCTTGGGGCACACCGGCGTTGATAGTGACCGCCACTCGTAGAGAACGCTCTCTTAGAAAACATGAGAGCCACAAACAGGGCTTTTCAGACATACCATAAGAGCGTAGCTTAGCCAACAGTCGATCGTGCCAAACACGGTCTAATTCCTTGGATATGTCAAGAGTAACCGCTCGAGATTCTCCAAAGTGTTCAATTGCTTTGTTCCAAACATGTGTTACATAAGTCAGGAGATCTCCTGTTGATCTATGTTTACGAAAGCATATTGGTGATCGCTAATAATGTTGAATCGTTCAATATATTTTAGAAGATGCTGATTGATAACCTTTTCCATGACTTTCAATATTATTGAAAGCAGTGCGACTGGTCGGTAGTTATTTGGCAGGCTCTTCTTGCCTTTTTTAAGTGTCGGCTGAACTGTGGCAAATTTCCAGCAGGAAGGAAATATTCCCTTTTTGTAGGATGGGTGGAAAAGTCTATAGAAAACTGGTGTTAGTTCCTCGCGCAGTTTTTAAAAACTATGGCAGCTATTCCGTCAGCGCTAGACGCCTTTTTGGTGTCTAGCTTCATTAAAATACGCTTTATGATACGCCGTCTGAAGACAACATCGGGCATCCTTGACTGCAATATGGGAATAGTAGGTGGTGTTTTTCCTTGGAAATCGACAGTAGAATGTGAAGCAAAGCGTTCAGCCGACAAGTTCGCTTTCTCAACAGGTGTCGTAGCAGTAGAATTATCTGGCCGCTTGAGTGGTGGTATGATGGATTTGGTTTTTGGACTAACTGCCTTAGCGACTGTACAAAAGGACCTGGAACTGTTGGGACAAGCGAGAAGTTTGTTTTTAATTCGTTGATTGTGTGCCGCCTTGGTTTCGTCGATAAACGCTTTGCATCTGTTCCGGGCACGAACAAAGGTGTTACGATTTATGGTGTTAGGATTTTCACGCCATTGTCGGTAGGTAAGATGTTTAGGAGCAACAACTTCTTTGCATTTTCGGTCAAACCAAGGTTTGCCGTTGGAGGGGCATCCCTTCGAAAAAGGCATGTAAGCTTCCATACCAGCCAAAATAACATCGGAGACCTCCCTAGAAGTCTTCATATTTATCAGATTTGTAGTACCAAATCTTGCGCGGCTTAAGCGCCTCTATGTCACAAATTGGTAGGATACTCGATGTCGAAAGCAGTTTATGGTCGGAATAACCTAACGGCGGATTTACGGTGACAGTGTAAATCTCCGGATTAGTGTTTAAAAGCAGATCAAGAAGACTGACGAACTCCCCGTCTCGATCAGGGATCATTGGTTCGTCAATAAACTAAGTTAAGCCACAACTGATTGAGAATGATTCAGCTTCACGACCTTGTTCGTCGGTAATATTTGGATATTTAAACCAGTTGATAATGTGGATATTAAAGTCGCCCAGGATAGCAATTTCGACACTTGGAACATGTTTTTAATTTTGTGTAGTTTTATGTTGTTAGAAATTTCGCCGACATTTTTGATTTATTTTATATTTCCTATTCGCTAAGTTAACATTCTAAAAAATAATAAATTTCCTACATTGATAAAACTTGACAGAAATAGGACAAAACAGTTCCTACTTACCATAACACCGAGAACGTTATTGCTATTCACAGCAATTTAGGGTTTTATTAGGCTTCTTATATTTGCTTAACTTCAACCTGGAATCTGTTATTGTCGCTGTTGAGTACTATTTTGTGTACCAGACTCTTTCAAATTCAAAGAAAGTCGCAATAGTATAAAACTGAAAAGATTTGAGCGGCTTCGTAAGAAGGAAATGCTTTACTAAAAATTACAATATTGACGCAGTGACTGTGCACAATATAATAAAATTAATTTATTTGGTAGTTCCGGGTGTGGCATATGGAAATCTTTTGAGTATTGTTAACAAACGAAATTTGAAATCTAATTCTAGTTGAACTCGAATTAACCTAATACACGAAAGTAAACTGGAAGCAAATAAATTCGGTAACAAAAACATTGTTTTTTTTTATGGACCTAGCACACGTGCTGCAGGGAAATCCCTAAAGCTTTACAAGAGCGACACGTATGCCGAAGAAGCGATCCACGTTGGTCTTCAATCGCTATAGGACACAAAGTCCTGGACAAATTATTCCAAATAGTTGAGGTTTTCCACATAAAAGACTGCTTGAAAAGTGTTGTAACAGGAGTAACAAGCGGAACCTCATACGGATGTGAAGTATTATCGCGACATGTATTTCTAGCTTGCACCGCTCTGGGAGGAATTAAGCAGGCTATATCCATCGAACACTTTCCATGAAAATACTTGTAGAATAAACGAATCAAGGTTGCTGGCTAGTTCCGAGTCTGCAATCAGGCGAACAGCTCTCTTCTGAATAGAATCCAACAAATGCAGTGTATGTTTGGGAACAGAGCCTCAAACATGGGAGTAGTAATCCATCGTTGGTCGAGTTTGAGCTTTGTACAGAATTAACAGTTGTTATGGAGTGTAAGGCTTTTTAGTTCAAAATAAAGTTCCCAGCCATCGAGAAGCTCTCTTTGCTATGCTTGCATCATAATCATGCTAAAACATATTTGATTCTAAATTAACACCCAGCAAATTGAGTGACGATACTAAAGGATTAGAGTGCCAGACATAAATATATCTTGTTCAGCAAGATTAACTTTTTTTAGAAAAACTACCGCCTGGATTTTTCTAGCGTTAAATTCTACTTAGTTAATGTCACCCCCACTACCGCATGGGTTTTTATAGCGTCAAATTCTACTTGAGTACTATCACTCTAAGATAGAATTTCTTCCAGGTCTTTGTTAAGTTGAACGACCTCCTGCGGTCTGGAGATATTTACATGAGTAGCCGATGTTCGAAAGTTTAAATTGAATGATAGCCTGCTATCAGCTGTAAAACTGTAGATTGGTTTCCCGGTCTCTTCCAGCAGTTCGTTAATGTAAATGAGAAAGAGAGTAGGAGAAATTATGGAGCCGTGGGGTACACCGGTGCTTGCCACTCGTAAAGAATGCTCTTTAGGGAAACTTAAGAGACATAAACAGAACTTTTAAGACATACCAAAAGAGCGTAGCTTAGCCAACAATCCATCGTGCCAGACATGTGTTACATAAGTTAGAAGACCTCCTGTTGATCTATGTTTACGAAAGCCATATTGATGGTCGCTAATAATATTGAATCCTTCAAGATATTTAAGAAGAAGCTGATTGATAGCCTTTTCCATGACTTTCGATATTACTGAAAACACTACGACAGGTAGGTAGTTCTTCGGCAAGGTCTTCTTGACTTTTCTGAGTATCGGCTGAACTATGGCGCATTTCCAGCAGGAAGAAAATATTCTCTTTCTTTAGAATAGGTTGAAAAGTCTACAGAAAACTAGTGTTAGTTTCCTCGCACAGTTTTTGAGAACTATTCCGTGAGCGCCAGAAGCTTTTTGATGTTTAGCTTCATCAAAATACATTTTATGATACGCTGTCTGAAGACAATATCGCGCATTCTTGACTGCACTATCGGAATAATAGGTGGTGTTTTCCCGTGGAAATCAACAACAGAATGTGAAGCAAAGAGTTGAGCCAAGAAGTTCGCTTTCTCAACAGGTGTTGTTGCAATAGAATTATGATGGTACAGCGGATATGAAGAAGTTGTTGGGGCAAGCAAGAAGTTTGTTTCTAATTCGTTGATTGTGTACCTCGTTGGTTTCGTTGATAATTTCTTTGGATCTGTTCCAGGCATGAATAAAGATGTTACGATATATGACGTTAGGATTATCATGTCATTGTCGGTAGGCAGGATGTTTAGAAGCAACAGCTTCTTTGCATTTTTGATCAAACCAAGGCTTGCCGCGGGAAAAGTATTTCTTCCAGCCAAGATAACATCGGAAACCTCCTTAGCGCAGTCAAATTGGTCGTCGGATCGAAAACAAACATCTAACCAAGGGAAGGTTCAAAAATATTCCATGAGTTCTTCCCATTTAGCAGATTTGTAGTTCCAAATCTTGCGCGGTTTAGGAGCCTCTCTGTCACTGAACCACTTGATGTTGTGGACACTAAAGTCACCCAAGTTAATCTGTAAATGATCGATGATATGGGCAAGAGAAGCGAAAAATGTTCTAAAATTAGTATCATCTGGTGGTCGATAAAGCCAGCAGATAAACCTTGTGGTTTGTTAAGTTGTTATTCTTAACCACATAATATCGAAGTTTCGGGGCTCCAGAGCCTCCTCCCGTTAACAAGAGAGGTCGCCTCTGACAAAAAACAGATTCCAAAGTTACTCCTAAACCGAGTACACGTTCTAAAAGCTGAAAAACAGTGTAAATCTAGACAAGCGACTAAGCAGGGTATTGATCCCAATGAAAATGATGATGAGAGTAATGATAAGCTGTAAAGTCAGGTTGTTTCATTTGACAATTAATTGACTAAATTTTACCCTAGTCTTTTGTTTTGATAAAAATTTGAAATAATATACTGATATAAGTAAATTTTGTTAAAAACAAACATCATCTGTTAACTATGAACTATTCTCTTACAAATTTATGTTTGCGCTTAACCCTTTTTTAAATGTAAATAATTAAATTAAATACATTCCTGCCAACTATGTGCCATTTGTAAGGTGGCAGGAATGTACGGTAATATCGGTTTTCATATGGCATACCAAAATCATTTATTTAAGATCAGAGTTTCACATTCGCTGCCGTGACATAGATTTATTATGTAGCTATACTGTTATATATTTTTACTTACCAATTATATTTTTGACATATTAGCAAGTTCAACAGTCGTGTCGCAATCTTTTTTATAGGACATAGACACAGACAAAATTCTATTATCATTTAATATTTTAACTTTGTAAAAGCTGTGGGCTATCAACTGCTTTACTTGCTAGCCCAATTCGACTGAAACTAAATAATGGATAATGGCCAAAGCATGCGAAAATCTTTGAATATATTATTTGCTCCATTAAATTTTTTTGAAAACTTTCCATACTTAATTTGAAGACAAAAAATACATTCCACGTATCACTTCTGCCCAATAAATCCCAAGTAGCATTTTTACAATATAAAAAATTTGTGTACTAGTGTACCGGCTTCTCCTGAATTAACTGTGTAAATCAACATGACTCATTAAAATTTGAGAATGTGGATTATAATAGAAATATGATGTAAAAAATATAAAAACATACTGAGTAAGCATTATTTTACTAGTAAGTATTGTGACTGTGATATAAATCTAAAAAATGAATATTTCTGTCTTATGCCTACTACTATCCTTCAGTTGGCTACAATGTTCAGAAAGTGCAAAAATTTTGGGAATGTTTCCACTGGCTGGAAAAAGTATTAACATTTTATATAATAAACTTATGGTTGGATTAGCTAACGCTGGACATGATATTACTTTAATAAGTGCCCATATGCCCAAGGACAAAGTTACAAAGGGAACTTTAAGGCATATTTATTTGACTGGAATGGTTGAGAGTTACAACAGTAAGTAAAAAGTTAAAAATCAGTTATATTTGCTGTATAGATAATTTGCTTTTAGAAAGGCAACTTTGAAAACTGTTATAATTATTATAAATTATATTTTTACATCCCTTACTAAAGGGAAATATTGTATTGGTGAAAAAATCACCTCCCAAAAATTCCGGATTCTTCACGTTTCAAGGTTCCTTGATCATGAATTTTTTTTTTTATGGGTCTAGCACACGTGCTACAGGGAAGTCCCTAAAGCGCTACAGGAGCGACACGTGTGCGGAGAAAGCGATTCACGTTGTTCTTAAAGCGCTGTAAATTGTACTCGGTGGGAAACACAGGCCTGGGCAAATTATTCCAAACGGATGATGTTCTCCATATAAATGACTGCTTGAAAAGCGTTGTACGAGGAGTAACAAGCTGAACCTCATACGGATGTAAAGTATTAGCGTGACGTGTACTTCTAACATGCACCGCTCTGGGAGGAATTAAGCGGGCCACATCCTCCGAACACTTTTCATGAAAATACTTGTAGAATAGGCTCAAGTCGCCAACCGTTCTTCGATGTTCCAGCGAATCAAGGCCACCTGTCAGTTCCGGGTCTCCAATCAGACGAACAGCTCTTCTCTGAATAAAATCCAACAAATGCAGTGTATGTTTGGGAGCGGAGCCCCAAACATGGGACCGGTATTCCATAGTTGGTCGAATTTGAGCTTTGTAAAGAATTAACAGCTGTTGTGAAGTGTAAAGCTTTCTGGTTCGAAATAATATTCCCAACTTCCGAGAAGCTCTCCTTGCTATGCCTGCAACATGTTCATGCCAGGACATATTTGCTCCCAAATTTACGCCCAACAATTTGAGTGACGATGTTAGGGAATGGAGTGCCCCGACATAACTATGTCGAGTTCAGCAACGTTAACTTTTTTAGAAAAAACTGCCGCCTGGGTTTTTGTAGCGTTAAATTCCACTTGGTTACTGTCACCCCAAGATAGAATTTCTTCCAGGTCTTTGTTAAGTTTAGTGGCTTCCTGCTGTCTGCGGATATTCGTCTGAGTAGCCAATGTCCGAGCGTTCAAAGTGAATGAAGAGATAAGTGTACTGTCATCTGCAAAGCTATAGATTGGATTCTCGGTCTTTTCCAGCAGATCGTTAATATAAATGAGAAAGATAGTATGAGACAGTATGGAGCCTTGGGGTACACCGGCGTTGATAGTGAAGGTGTTAGAAAAGAAATCCGTCGACTGCCACTCGTAAAGAACGCTCTCTGAGGAAACATGAGAGCTACAAACAGAACTTTTCAGACATACCATAAGAACGTAGCTTAGCCAACAGCCCATCGTGCCAAATCAACGGATTAGAAACAAACTTCTCGCTTGTCCCAACAATTCCAGGTCCTTTTGGTCAGTCGCTAAGGCGGTTAGTCAAAATTTCACCAAATCCACCATACCACCACTCACACGGCCAGATAATTCTATGACATCTGTTGAGAAAGCGAACTTGTTGGCTGAACTCTTTGCTTCACATTCGATTGTCGATTTCCAAGGAAAAACACCACCTACTATTCCCATAGCGCAGTCAAGAATGCCCGATATTGTCTTTAGACAGCGTATCATAAAACATATTTTAATGAAGCTAGACACCAAAAAAGCTTCTGGCGCTGACGGAATACCTACCATTGTTCTCAAAAACTGTGCGAGAGAACTAACACCTACCTACAGTTTTCTGTAGACTTTTAAACCTATCCTATAAAAAGGAAATATTTCCTTCCTGCTGGAAATGTGCCACAGTTCAGCCGATACCTAAAAAAGGCAAGAGGACCTTGCCAAATAACTACCGACCAATCGCACTGCTTCCAATAATATCGAAAGTCATGGAAAAGGCTATCAATCAGCGTCTTCTAAAATATCTTGAAGGATTCAACATTATTAGCGATCACCAATATGGCTTTCGTAAAAATAGATCAACAGGAGATCTTCTGACTTATGTAACACATGTTTGGAACAACGCAATTGAACACTTTGGAGAATCTCGAGCGGTTGCTCTTGACATATCCAAGGCATTCGACCGTGTTTGGGTCGATGGGCTGTTGGCTAAGCTACGTTCTTATGGTATGTCTGAAAAGTTCTGTTTGTTGCTCTCGTGTTTCCTCAGAGAGCGTTCTTTAAGAGTGGCAGTCGACAGATTTCTTTCTAACACCTTCACTATCAACGCCGGTGCTCCATACTGTCGCCTACTTTCTTTCTTATTTACATTAGCGATCTGCTGGAAAAGACCGCAGAATCCAATCTACAGCTTTGCAGATGACACTCCACAACAACTGTTAATTCTTTACAAAGCTCAAATTCGACCAACTATGGAATTCTGCACCCATGTTTGAGACTCTGCTCCCAAACATACACTGCATTTGTTGGATTCTATTCAGAGAAGAGCTGTTCGACTGATTGGAGACCCTGAAGTGACCGGCGGCCTTGATTCGCTGGAACATCGAAGAACGGTTGGCGACTTGAGTCTATTCTACAAGTATTTTCATGGAAAGTGTTCGAACGATGTGGCCCGCTTAATTCCTCCCAGAGCGGCGCATGTTAGAACTACACGTCGCGCTAATACTTCACATTCGTATGAAGTTCAGCTTGTTACTCCTCGTACAACGCTTTTCAAGCAGTCTTTTATATGGAGAACATCATCACTTTGGAATAATTTGCCCAAGACTGTTTTTCCAACCGTGTACAATTTACAGCGATTCCAGAACAACGTGAATCGCTTTCTCCGCAAACGTGTCGCTCCTGTAGCGCTTTAGGGACTTCCCTGCAGCACATGTGCTAGACCCATAACCTGAGCTCTAGTAGGTAAAGAAACGGTCCACAGAACTAATAAAGTTTATAATAAGATTTTTCTCACACTTACTTGCTCGAGAAAATGATACCTAAAGTAGGAATACCGTCATCCCTAGAATACATAACTTACACTCTGTAAGGAGATTTATGAGACAAAAATCATTAAATGCGTATAGTCCTCCCTAAATTGCTTCGGGAATGAATGACTACAGTTTCAACAGCTAAACGAAGTAACACGATCACCAAGGAAGGGCTTTCAAACGCCATTAAAAGTACGATGAGCTTTTCCGCCCAAGGACACCAAGCCGTGAACCTTTTTCACCAAAAATTTTTGGTGAAAACACTTCTTTAACATCCACAACTATTCAGCTAGAACATTTAATACCTTGTTGAATAAGGAACAGCTGATTCCTGAGTAGTTTATCGAGGATCCAACAGGGGAATAGGGAGCAGCTTAGAGGTAAAAATGGATCTGAAGGTTACAGGGAAAATCTGCATTGCTAGATGTATCACCGAAGATCTATTGCAATAGACAACAAGGCTGTCTATGGTATGGACTGACTATCGAAAAACGTTCGACACAACTCACGAACTGATCCTTTACCTATTAGAAAGATTAAAAGTGGCTTCTCTTTTGACTTACTGCATACAACATGTTATATCTCTGAAAAAGTAAATTTATTATTGCATTAAGTACTTAGAAGGTAGAAACTGAAACAATTACTTTTAAAAGAGGACTCTTTCAAAGTGATTAATTGAATCCACTTTTATTCTGTAGTTCCCTGCTTCATTATTTAGTTGCTTTTCTTCAAACCCGTTTATATAACTTTTAGTCCACCAGAAAACCACAGATATAACATCACTTAGCTAAATCAATTTCTTGAAGCAGTTGAAGCGTACACTCGGGATATTGCTTTGGAACTTGGATTGAATATAGGTGCCGAGTCCAGAGAACACACAGTTATTAGATGGGAACATTTTACATCATTAAAATTATTGGAAAATATATAACTATCCAAGAATGGCACAACATCGTATGTAGGCTACAACAACTATCAAAACCGTTCTCGGCTGCACAGAATGACCTCTGGGAAAACAAACCTAAACAAACCACTCGAGTTTCAGAGAGAAATATTCAGTTGTCTGGGCCAAAGACATAATTTCAGAAATATCCTATTGATCCTGGTGATAAAAATATTTTGAGAATCGGTAATAATAATAGCTTTTTGTATAATCGTCGGCAATACTAAAACCGATGGATCTGTCTGATAGTTATTTGGCGAGGCTTGACACTGTCCTTATGTTTCGACTGAACTGCGCGAAGAAAACTTTTCTGTGGAATAAAAGGTCAAACACTTTTTTGGTGGCTAGCTATATGGTATTAAGATATGTTTTATGAAACGCTGTATAACGATCAAATTTTCTTACTTTACATTAAGAATAGTGCCTTACTCTGATAATCGACAGTTGATTGTAAAGATTTTAGCTGTTAATCTAGCCTTTTTAACAGATGTTGTAGAGGTAGCATGACTTAAAAGAGTAAAAGATCTGTAAGGGTTGAAACAGGTCGTAAGTTTGTTCTTAATTCGTCATTTATATAGCTGTATCTGTCATGGATTTTCGGTTCATGATCTTAGAATTTTCAAACCACTCTCGATAGGCCCGATGCTATTGTTTGATGAAGACTTATCATTAGAGTGTATTTTCTTCCAAAGAGAAATCTTAGCTTCTATGCTACTGGAAATGATATCAGAAACCTCCAGGCCTATCAAGTCAGTTAGTAAAGTTTTAACAAATGATTATCCATGAACACGTTCTTTTGAGTTTTCACCATTTAAAAGCTTTGTGGTGGCAAATTTGGCTCGATTTGTTCACTTCCTTGTTACAACTAGATGAGATGAAGCTAATAGTTATTGATGCGCTGAATAGTAATTCGAGTTACACACTTCTTATGTTTCAAAAATCTACTTTTTTTTATGGGTCTAGCACACGTGCTACAGGGAAGTCTCTAAAGCGCTACAGGAGCGACACGTGTGCGGAGGAAGCGATTCACGTTGTTCTTGAATCGTTGTAAATTGTACTCGGTGTGAAACAAAGTCCTGTGCAAATTATTCCAAAGGGATGATGTTCTCCATATAAAAGACTGCTTAAAAAGCGTTGTACGAGGAGTAACAAGCTGAGCCTAATACGGATGTGAAGTATTAGCGCGACGTGTACTTCTAACATGCACCGCTCTGAGAGGAATTAAGTAGGCCACATCCTTCGAACACTTTCCATGAAAATACTTGTAGAATAGGCTCAAGTCGCCAACCTTTCTTCGATGTTCCAGCGAATCAAGGCCGCCGGTCAGTTCCGGGTCCCCAATCAGACGAACAACTCTTCTCTGAATAGAATCCAACAAATGCAGTGTATGTTTGGGAGCGGAGCTCCAAACATGGGAGCAGTATTCCATAGTTGGTAGAATTTGAGCTTTGTAAAGAATTTACAGTTGTTGTGGAGTGTAAAGATTTCTGGCTCGAAATAATATTCCCAACTTTTGAGAAACTCTCCTTGCTATGCCTGCAACATGTTCATGCCAGGACATATTTGCTCCCAAATTAACGGCCTACAAATTGAGTGACGATGTTAGAGGAATGAAGTGCCCCCACATAAGTAGTTCGGGTTCAACAACGTTAACTTTTTTAGAAAAAACTGCCGCCTGGGTTTTTGTAGCGTTAAATTCCACCTGGTTACTGTCACCCCAAGATAGAATTTCCTCCTGGTCTTTATTAAGTTTAATGACTTCCTGCTGCCTGCAGATATTCGTCTGAGTCGCCGATGTCCGAGCGTTCAAAGTGAATGAAGAGATAAGTGTACTGTCATCTGCAAAGCTGTAGATTGGATTCTCGGTCTTTTCCAGCAGATCGTTAATACAAATGAGAAAGAGTAGGAGACAGTATGGAGCCTTGAGGTACACCGGCGTTGATAGTGATGGTGTTAGAAAGAAATCCGTCGACTGCCACTCGTAAAGAATGCTCTCTGAGGAAACATGAGAGCAACAAACAGAACTTTTCAGACATACCATAAGAACGTAGCTTAGCCAACAGCCCATCGACCCAAACAGGGTCGAATGCCTTGGATATGTCAAGAGCAACCGCTCGAGATTCTCCAAAGTGTTCAATTGCGTTGTTCCAAACATGTGTAACATAAGTCAGAAGATCTCCTGTTGATCTATTTTTACGAAAGCCATATTGGTGATCGCTTATAATGTTGAATCCTTCAAGATATTTTAGAGGATGCTGATTGATAGCCTTTTCCATGACTTTCGATATTATTGAAAGCAGTGCGACTGGTCGGTAGTTATTTGGCAAGGTCTTTTTGCCTTTTTTAGGTATCGGCTGAACTGTGGCACATTTTCAGCAGGAAGGAAATATTCCTTTTCTGTAGGATAGGTTGAAAAGTCCACAGAAAACTGGTGTTAGTTCCCTCGCAGAGTTTTTGAGGTGACAGGTATTCCGTCAGCGCCAGAAGCCTTTTTGGTGTCTAGCTTGATCAAAATTCATGTTATGATACGCTGTCTGAAGACAATATCGGACCTCCTTGACTGTACTATGGGAATAGTAGGTGGTGTTTTTCCTTGGAAATCGACAGTAGAATGTGAAGCAAAGAGCTCAGCTAACAAGTTCGCGTTCTCAACAGGTATCGTTGCAATAGAATTATCTGGCCGTGTGAGTGGTGGTATGGTGGATTTGGTGAAATTTTGACTAACTGCCTTAGCGACTGACCAAAAGGACCTGGAATTGTTGGGACAAGCGAAAAGTTCGTTTCTAATCCGTTGATTGTGTGCCTCCTTGGTTTCGTCGTCAACTTTAAAATTGCGATTTCCACATGACGACGCCCATAAGACCGCAGATCCAAAGGAACTTTTTGTTCCGGTAAGCATTGTCATACTAACAGCTTTATCTTTCCAAAAATATCATATATATGTAATATGTAAACATTATTTCTGTAAATTCGTAATAAAAAATCCGATCCGCTGGATAACAAATAAATTGAGTATAACATGGATTAAAAAACTTTACAATAAGTAGAAACAGCATGTTCAACTGATTTTCTTATATTTTTGTTACCCTAACTCGCAAAAAATACTACTGTTATGTTAAAGCTTCAACAGTCAACAAGTTCGCAAAGGCGCAAGCATATTTTGATATATCTTGTATACCAATTCTTGTTAATATTTCAGAAATGGTCGAAGAATATAAACCCAGTGATATCAAAGAAGAATCTAACATGTTTGCAAGTATGGAGTATATGCAGGTAGTATTACTGTACGATGAAATATTTAAAATTCCAGAAGTCCAGGGATTTCTTAATTCAAAAAATGAAACCTTTGATGCCGTAATTATGGAAGATTTGTGGGCCGATTGTTTTAAAATATTGAGCCAAAAATTCAATTGTCCACTAATAGCATTCTCTAGCATTGGTGGTAAGAATATCAAGAAATATTTTAAATATGTTATCCTTGTTCTTTTGGTATTACACATACGATGAAATTGCATAGTACTACATAATTCATTCGAGAAAACTGTTGACTAACTTTTTATAGAATTTTCAAGTATAGTTGTAGTGTTTTGACATCAATATTAAATACAGGAGTTGTAGTGCATTTAAGAATTATATAACATATGGCAGACTTACAGTTCTTAAAAATAACACAAGTCTGCAAAAAAAAAATTGAGAGCTGTTTTGGTTTTTTTGCGTAATTCTTATGTTTTTGGGTGTACTGAATCCGAAAATGACTTTCATTTTGTCATAAAACGTCACGTTTTCTGACAATGTAGGTATCTATGTTAAACAAGTTATCATCTTAAAATAAAAGATAAAAGACTAAAAAAAACTTTTTTTTAATTTATAATTGCGTAACAAAACTTATTTTTTTATCTAAAATACATTCATTAGTAAGCACTAAACACATTTCTTTTTCCCAGTGAGACTCCTTTTGGTACATTTTCGCTTGTAGGAAGCATCTGGAAGGTCTCTCTGAAGCATCCAACAGTGGTCTGCCATCATTGAGACGCTCCATCTTCCCTGGTATCTTTTTTCCATCTCCTTAATATCTTGGTGAAATCGTTCACCTTGCTCTTCACTAAGATCTCCTAAATTTTGTGGAAAGTAGTCGAGGTGAGAATGAAGAAAATGTACTTTTAAACTCATTAGGCAACCTAAAGCTTGAAATGCTTTTAACATTCTTGTGATGATTTATTTGTAGTTAGGGTCTTTGTTATTGCCTAAAAATTTCTCTATGACCTCTTTAAAGGCAATCTACCCTTCTCTTTGAGGATCCGTCATGGTTGTGATGAATTGTGGA
This sequence comes from Pachyrhynchus sulphureomaculatus, assembly GCA_019049505.1. Lineage (NCBI taxonomy): Eukaryota > Metazoa > Arthropoda > Insecta > Coleoptera > Curculionidae > Pachyrhynchus > Pachyrhynchus sulphureomaculatus. The sequence goes on along the minus strand of CM032454.1, from coordinate 87,499,482 downwards.
TAAGCCATAAGCCGTCTAATATCTGGTCCAACGAAAACACCTTCCTTCAACTTTGCCTCCGAGAGGCCTAGAAACTTTGATATTAAGTATTTGAAGCAATTTCCATCTCTTGGAAGTGACTTTACAAATTGCTTCATCAATCCCAGCTTTATGTGAAGCGGTGGTAGAAGAACTTTATGAGGAGCCACCAAAGTTTCATGCACGACGTTCTTTTCGTCAACTTTAAGCTCCCTCGGAGGCCAACACTTTTTGGTCCAGTGATTTTCTCGGTCTCTACTATCCCATAGACACAAAAAGCAAGGGAATTTGGTAAACCCAGATTGTTGTCCGAGCAACATGCCCAAGATTTTTAAATCACCTCACAGTTGCCAACCGTGGTCTTTATATTTTAATTTGCAAAGAACCAATTCCAAGTTCTTGTAGGTTTCCTTGAGGTGTACGGAATGACTGACAGAAATGGAAGCATAGAAACCGCCATTGTGAAGCAGAACTGCTTTAAGGTTCTTTTTGAAGAATCTATGAAAATACGCCACTGTGCTGGGTCGTATGAGATCTTAAATGTATCCATCAAACCTTCAATATTGGTACAATAAACCAACTCGTTCTCTTGGGCAAAGTAGGAAGTGAACTGCTTCTCACGATATCTAAACCAGGAGGAAGACACTCCCGGCAAAAGTAAGTTCCTGCTTTTGAGCCTTGATCCAAGCAACTCAGCAGCGTTTTTGGGAAGATTCAACTCTCTTACCAAATCATTTAGCTCGCCCTGGGAAAACAATTTCGGACTGCTGTCATCTTCAAATTGAAAACTTGACTTGTCATCGGGTTCAGGTACAGCACCATCTTCGTCAGAACTTCGAATCTCTTCCATGGTAGCAGGGGCCTTGGGCACTGGTATTTCGGTCCCATGAGGGATGGGACGAATAGCTGATTGCAGATTGGGGTATGAAATGGACTGCTTCCATTTTGAATTATACCCTTTCACATTACACGAACAAAAGTAACAATCATCACTATGGTTCTTTTGCTCGCGCTATACCATAGGAATCGCATATCGGAAAGCTTTTTTCTTGCCCTTAAACCAATTTTGATGGTCTTCAACACATCGTTTGCAGACTTTATGAGGTGCCCAAACTTTATCCTGATCTCCAAGTTTTAAGCCAAAATACGTGAAGTATACGTTTTTTTTTTTACAAATTCCGTAATATTAAGTTGTTGCTTTAATACCATATATTCGCCACAAATATAACAGAAACTGTCAGACGAATTCACACACTTCCGCACAGATGACATTGCACTATATTGAACCAAGATCTATAAAACAATGACGAGTTAACACGTAATTGTACCGCGCCACTTTCTACACTATCGGAGCGCGCACGTTCTGGTTACAACGTTTATGTTTGTTAATTTAGCTCACACAGGGCGTTCTTTATTTAGAAAGTAATGATAGTTATGGCCTGTATACATTTAAAAACAGTAATCAAAATAAAATTGTACCTATTTATTTATGACTTCAAGTTAGCCCAAAAAAAAAAAAACCCTTTTTTATAATAAAATTTTGCGTTTTGCAAAATAACCTGACGTTCTGGAATTTTTTGAGTATTTTTTTAGTTTTCAGAACACCTAAATACATAGAAATCAGTTGAAAACATCCAGACAGCATTTTTGTTGCAGACCTGTGTAATAACCCCCTATGTACTAGTTTTCAGTTTTATATAACCCTTCATTTTAGAAAGACCAATGTATTTTTTATAGTGTTGTCACACTTTTTTTTAAATATAATCCCCTATATATTAGTTTTCAGTTTTATATAACTCTTCACACTAGAAACGCCATTGTTTATTTTTATAGTGTTATCAATACAGGAGTTGTAGTGCAAAAAAAAATATAACTCCCTATATATCATTTTTCATTTTTACGTAACTCTTTATTCTAGAAACGCCAATGTATATTTTTATAGTGTTATTGTGCAAATTCTGGAATAACAAACTTTTTTTCTAACTTTACCAAAATTGACTATGCTCGTTTGACAATATAACAAATTGACAATCATATAATGTTAAGAATTTTCAAAGGACTAATTTAAGTTTAAAAATTATTTTTTTCAAAGGTGATATATACTAAGCATTTATTAGAAATGGTTATAACAAAAAAACCGGTCAAGTGCAAGATGAACTTGCACAATTAGTGTTCCGTACGTTGATTGTTTTTAAAATAAAAATTTTTGTTAGGGTGGTATAAAATGATTAGTGACTTCACAAAACACACCCCAATTGAGTTTTCAACAAAGTTTGTTTCCAATCTTTACTGAAAACTGGTGACCTTGAAATTTTGTTTTTTGTTTATATACCAAATAAATTATTAAAGGTAATGCACTCGTGATAATTTTCGTTCAATCTATACCCCGTGGAGAATATTCCAGAATTTTTTCAAAATTTTTTGATCAGTACTTTTCGAGATAAGGTAGGGGACAGCGATTTTTTAAAAGTAATACGAAGAAAAGTGTGCACAAGTATTACAATATATATATATATATATATATATATATATATATATATATATATATATATATATATATATATATTTTACTCGTGTTTTCACAAGCTTTCATTTGACACCACACTCGATGACCCAGTAAAAAAAATTTTTTTCACTTCCGATTTCACCCCTCAAAACGAACCCCTTAAGTCAAAATTTATGTTACGGTGGTATAAAACGATCAGTGACTTCACAAAACACACCCCAAATGAGTTTTCAACAAAGTTTGTTTCCAATCTTTACTGAAAACTTGTGATCTTGAAATTTTGTTTTTTTTTATATACCAAATAAATTATTAAAGGTAATGCACTCGTGATAATTTTCGTTCAATCTATACCCCGTGGAGAATATTCCAGAATTTTTTCAAAATTTTTTCATCAGTACTTTTCGAGATAAGGTAGGGGACAGCGATTTTTTAAAAGTAATACGAAGAAAAGTGTGCGCAAGTATTACATTATATATATTTTTTACTCGTGTTTTTACAAGCTTTCATTTGACTCGATCACCTAGTAAAAAAAAATTTTTTCACTTCCGATTTACCCCTCAAAACGAACTCCTTAAGTTAAATTTTATGTTACGGTGGTTTAAAACGATCAGTGACTTCACAAAACACACCCCAAATGAGTTTTCAACAAAGTTTGTTTCCAATCTTTACTGAAATCTGATGCCCTTGAAATTTTTGTTTTTTTTTATATACCATATAAATTATTAAAGGTAATGCACTCGTGATAATTTTCGTTCAATCTACACCCCGTGGAGAATATTCCAGAATTTTTTCGAAATTTTTTGGTAAGTACTTTTCGAGATAACGCCCGGGACAGCGATTTTTCGCGAATTTTTAAAAATAATACAAAGAAAAGTGCGCGCAAGTATAATATTATATATATATTTTTTACTCGTGTTTTCACAAGCTTTCATTTGACACCACACTCGATGACCTAGTAAAATTTTTTTTTTTCCACTTCCGACTTCACCCCCCAAAACTAACCCCTTAAGTCAAAATTTAATTCTCAAAACTACATGGCTCTGATGAGGCCATCAATTCCTATATTATTACCAAATTTCACCTTTCTATGTCAAATAGTTTCGGAGAAAATCGGGTGTGACAGACAGACAGACAGACAGACAGACAGACAGACAGACAGACAGACAGACAGACACCGAAGTGATCTTATAAGTGTTCCGTACGGAACACTAAAAAGAAAGGAACAAACTTCATAAGAGACAAGAAGAATCCCTAGCTTAGATACATTTCTAAAAATATATAATGGGTGAAAAGTAGCAGAAAATTAACATAAAAAATAAAAAAGTAGTTTGTTCCTTCGGTCCTAAATGCCAGGTGTACAAGTATGAAATGCGGATTTCAGGCAACAGATGGTGCACCAATGCAGTTTGTGCTATAAATATTTGACACTGCGCCATTTTGTTGTGTCATCAACAAGTGTCAGACGCGCACGAGTGATAAATTGGAAAAGTGTGTGCATAGTGTTGTGTACTATATGTCGAAATTTATACCGAACAAAAAACATTCGCGGACAGCATTAATTTTTTATTTTCATTTGAAGAAAACTGCTGTTAAATCATACCGATTACTTCGAGAAGCTTATAGTAAATATGCTTCATGGCAAGATACGTGTGAACGATGGTTTCAGCGTTTCAAAAATGGTGACTTCGATGTTGCAGACAAGGAACGTGGAAAACCGCCAAAAAAAATACGAAGATGTGGAATTGCAAGCATTCTTGGACGAAGATGATTCGCAAACACAAAAACAACTCGTCGAGGAATTGGGCGTTAGTCAACAAGCTGTTTCTAAATGGCTACGAGAGATGGAAAAGATTCAGAAGACCGGTAGATGGGTACCACATGAGTTGAACGACAGGCAAATGGAAAAGCACAAAAACACGTGTGACATTTTGCTCGCTCGGTACAAAAGGAAGTCGTTTTTGCATCGTTATAGTTACAGGGGATAAAAAGTGGATCTATTTTGAGAATCCCAAGCGCAAAAAATCATGGGTAGACCCAGGCGCACCATCCACATCGACCGCAAGACCGAATCGCCTTGGCAGAAAGACGATGCTCTGTGTTTGGTGGGACCAGATTATGAGCTGTTAAAACCTGGGGAAACGGTTAATACTAAACGTTACCAACAACAATTGACCGATTTGAACCGTTCGCTGCTTGAAAAAAGGCCAGAATACCGAAAAAAGCAACACAAAGTCATTTTTCTTCACGACAATGCTCCTTCACATACGGCAAAACCAGTTCGCGACACGTTGGAAGTACTCAGCTGGGAAGTTCTACCCCATGCGGCTTACTCACCAGACTTGGCTCCTTCTAATTACCACTTGTTTGCATCGATGTGTCACGCACTTGCTGAGCAGCGCTTTGGTTCGTACGAATATGTGAAAAAATGGCTCGATGAATGGTTCGCAGCAAAAGGGGAAGATTTTTACTGGCGTGGTATTCACAAATTGCCGAAAAATGTATAACAAGCGATGGAGCATACTTTGAATAAAGCACTTTTTATCATTCTAACGAATTTAACATATTTTTTTAGAAAAAAAATCCGCATTTCATACTTGTACTCCTGGTATAATATTATTGCTATAAAAAGTACATTTAAATTTATTATGTTTAATGCTTAATATGTCTTCCATTTTTTAATACATTTCTAGTAAATTTCTTTTTGTTTTTCTCTGGCTGCCAAAAATTCTCTGATCGTGATCTTTTAAAATTTCCACTTCTTCTGGAATTCTTTGCCTTAGACAAATCACTGTCCAATTTCTTTCTCCTTTTGAATTATCTTTTAAATAGGGCCATATAAAAATAACCAAAATAGTTAAATCTAAATTATTTGGTGGTCATGAAAATATGTGTAGCAGAGCTGCTGCCAAATTACTTCCTTTTATTATGTGCTACTAAATTTTCAACAATTTACTTATTGTATTCGAGTGTATTGCTCCATTGCTCCGGCGGCCTTGATTCGCTGGAACATCGAAGAGAGGTTGGCGACTTGAGCCTGTTCTACAGGTATTTTTATGGAAAGTGTTCGAAGGATGTAGCCCGCTTAATTCCTCCCAGAGCGTTGCATATTAGAAATGCACGTCTCGCTTATACCTCACATCCATATGAGGTTCGGCTTGTTACTCCGCGTACAACGCTTTTCAAGCAGTCTTTTATGTGGAGAACATCATCCCTTTGGAATAATTTGCCCAGGGGTGTGTTTCCCACCGAGTACAATTTACAGCGATTTAAGAACAACGTGAATCGCTTTTGCCGCACACATGCCGCTCCTGTAGCTCTTTAGGGACTTCTCTGTAGCACGTGTGCTTGACCAAAAAAAAATAATAAATTCTTATTAAAATATGTTTCTGTTATGCTTTTATTCAATACCCAAGCCAAGAAGCTTCACGGCCAGAGTGTTTTATTTCCTGTATTGCTAAAGGATTTTCGTTAGCTCGTAAGTGAACATTGGATTAAATAGTCTCCCATCTTATTCCATGCGTTGCACTACCTCCCGACACAAACTTAAATGTTATTTTTTGTGTTCCTGGATTTTTTAAAAATAATAAAAATTGTTTTTGTTTAGCTGTCATAACGGCATTATATCTTGAAAATTGCAAAAAAAGATTAACCAATTCTTTATTCTCATGGTATTCTCCTCTTTGTGCTTTCTTTTTTTTTTTCATTTAAATCTTATTTTAGTTAAAGATATTAAAGTTGCGGATTCTTCTTTGCTTTTCATAAATCTTGTATATGTTATTTCCCTTATGTTTTTCATTTGTTAAAACTATTTTTAATAAACAGTTTGTACATATTCCTTTTTCCACTCTCTGAAAAACCATTTTGTTTATTAACATGTAGATAGTTTTAAACCTAAATCTTAACATAAATAAAGGTCATTCTCAATTTGCATTAATACCAAACTTTCATAACCATCTTTAGCAAACATAGAAAAATGCTTTTCTTTTCCTTATTTTGAAAAATGACACCACAGAGATATATTTATTGGTATTTCTTAAATTAATAAGTTTAAAAAACCGTAAAATAATATACAATGTGTTCCGTTTAAAAAAAAACAGAGTTTGCATTATGTGCCAAAAAACGCAATGTAAGATTGCTTATGTTTTAACTCCGAAAAAAAATTATTTAACAACAATAACATATCTACCGAATTTTTTAATTCGTTTAACACTTTATACAATAAAAATAGCTAAAATAGGATACAACTATGATTACTAGCTTCGCAGACGATTTAAATTTTTCAAGTTTAAAAATATTTCTACAGACACGTCTTCATCAGCTTCAGACTTCAGTTTTAAACTGACTTTCTCTTTTAGACATATAGATATTTAATTTCTTTATTTTTTAAAATCAAGGAGAAAGTTTAGTGTTTATGTTTTCGAAAAATATATAGACAGTAAGGTTATAATTCTGGTTCTGACAAAGATTGTCCAAGAAAGCTGAAAATCCTAAAAAATAATACACAAAATAATATGCTGGAAATCGGCAGTCTTACACATCAATTGGCAGATTAATAAGAAGTAATTAATTTTATATTTTTTTTTATTCTTCGTACTTCTTGGAAACTGATTTTCAACTGCTTTACACATTTTTTGAATTCAGTGTGGTTTTGGTGTACTTCTACAGCCCCATAAAGGCAAAAATTATATGTTCTGGCATTTCCGAGTAGCATTAACAGTGTACACTATCAGGTAATATATATATATATATATATATATATATATATATATATATATATATATATATATATATATATATATAATACATTAAAATTCAGGGTTTCAATCCGTTCCTCTAACAATGATTTTGCACAACGTTTCGCCAAAATTTCATTTGGCATTTTCAAGTGCTCTCGCTGCCGCTGCTACTCAAGCGATACATACATATATATATATATATATATATATATATATATATATATATATATATATATATACATATATATATATATATATATATATATATATATATATATATATATATATATATATATATATATACATGTATATATACATATATATATATATATATATATATATATATATATATATATATATATATATATATATAATATATCCGCATACGTGTCGCTCCTGTAGCGCTTTAGGGACTTTCTTTTTCCTAGGCCACTCGTGGGACGCATATGCCTCGACAAAATCAAAATCACAACATACAAAACGGGTCAAAACGACCTAGGATTGAGTCAATTCCCTCCACCCCGGAGGTATCAAATTATGATAGATATTTTAAGATAAACATGGTGACGGAAACCTTTAAAAACATCTCTCCTTTTATTCTACACAAAGTTTTACAGGCAAAATAGGAACCTTGCTTAAACCAGAAAATTAGCAAACGACTCTCTTCTTATACAAGTGACAAGTGAAAACCAATCAATAATGGCTTCTAATTTAGATCAATTACATAACTTTGAGGTTACAACATCTCCACACAGAACTCTTAATGTTGTTCAGGGAATCATATCCTGCCAAGATTTATTTACCTATACAGATGAGGAGATATTAGAGAATCTTAAGAGCCAAGGAGTCATAGAAATTTTTAGATTACCTCCAAGGAAAGAATCAAACCTTCAACTTTTATATTGTCGTTAAAGTTGCACCAGATCCCAACAGAAATATTTGCTGGATGCTACTCTCTAAGACTGCGTCCATACGTTCAAAACCCCATGAGATGCTTTAACTGCCAGATGTTTGAGCATGCCTCTGGTAAATACTCGCAGAACTCATTATGCTCTTCCTGTAGGTATGCCCAACACCCTGATTTTAGATGTTCAACGCCACCCATTTCCATAACTGCAAGGGCACCTTTTCTCCCAGATTTAAGGGATGTATACAGTATAAACAATAGTTTGAAATACAGAAGATCAGAGCTACTGAAAAAAATATCGTATTTTGGGGCCAAAAGGAAGTATCACAGTCTTAACCCCTCATTCTCAATCTTCTACAGCACAGTAGCAAAGAATCTAAAACCAATCCAGTACTCTGTTTCTACACAGTTCAAATACCTCAATCCCACATATCCCATCAAACCTTCCTCCCACAACACAAATCTCCGCTCCTCCCTCCAAAACCTTCTCATCCTCTCAGAAATCGACAAATTCTTCACTCAACAAACCTACTCTAAACTTTACCTTCAACAAGGATATCAAGTCTGATTCAAATCAACAAGCAATCACAAAAACAACCTCAAACAAACCCCCCTCGCATAGATCCAACTCAGACTCTCCAAAACAAAAACACAAACCCGTACAAATAAACCTACTCCCAACGTCTCAAGGGAGTCCATTTTGGAATTGTCAGCATCTGACACTTACATTGAATTAAATCCTGTACAAAACAAGAACAAGTCGTCCAGAAGCAATAAATAATTCATCAAATTACATTCAATCCAATATTGCAATGGAATGTGAACGGTTTCGCTCCAAGATACGAGGATTCTGCCTTATCAATAAACTTAAATAATCTTTTCATCCTTGCACTAAAAGAAACAAACTTCTAAATACTTAAAAGTTAAAAACTACAACACAGTCTACAAAACAGAACTAATCAAACAAGAGCATCGGGAGGTGTGGCTCTCTACGTCCACAAGTTCTTGAACTATGAAGAAATCATCCTCCAGGCTCCACTCGAGGCTGTCGCCCTCACAGTCATTTTTCACCGTAACAATATGCAGCCTCTATCATCCTCCAAACATCGATTATTCATCATCAATCATCGTCGAACTAATCTCACAACTCCTTCCTCTCTTCATCCTCTTAGGTGATCTAAACTCACATAACTCGCTATGGGGTTCTCCTCATATCTCATCACGAGGCAAGATGATAGAAAACATTCTTCATCTCAATAACTTAGTCCTTCCCCTACTCATTTAAACTCCTCATCGGGATCTTTATTTACAATTTATCTCTCATTTTGCAGCCAATCCATCGCTTCCTTCCTAGAATGGGATATACTGCCAAACACCCACGGCAGCGATCACTTTCCTATAATCCTCCCATCTCCAACCCCCAACTCCCACTCACCTCCTCCACAGTGCAAATGGAAGATAGCCAAGGCAGATTGGACAATTTTCAGATTAGCTGTCATTCTTTCCAACTCTCAGAGCTTCAATGTAGACACTTATATCGAGAAATTCACCCAAAACATTCTTGATGCTGCTCACAAAGCAATTCCCTCTCAAAAATAAACTACCCGTTCCATGGTGGAATAGTAAATGCTCCAGAGTAATAAAAGAAAGAAAAAAGGCCCTAAATCTATTTAAACGTCCCCTACTCAAGAGCATCTCATACTTTCAAGAGGAAGAGAGCCCAAGCTAAGAAAGTAGTCAATGATGACAAAATTAAATCAAGGAGAGACCTTACTTCATCCATTCGACACCCATTATCGTCAGGACGGCTATGGCAACTTGTAAGGAAGATGAAGGGGGCGCAATCAAGCAACATATCAACATTATTTATTAACAGCAAGTTCATCTCGGACCCAAAAGAAATCATAAATAAAATTGCCCACAATTATCAAACCAAATCTACCCGAAATGTGACTATTGTTCATTCTATTAGTAACTCCTTGGATTCCGACCAGCAGCATCATTACCACTCTCCTTTCACCATGCAGGACTTGAACACAACCATAAAGAAGTCCAAAATCTCTGCACCGGGTCCTGACTCTATCCTTTCATCAATGATTCAGAATCTAACTGAACCCATGCTGACATCCCTATTGGAATATTACAATCATCTATTGCTAAACTTTAAATTTCCAACATCCTGGTTACAATCCATTATCATACCAATTCACAAGGCAGGCAAACCAAGATCTTTGCCAAACAGTTATAGACCTATATCTTCGACAAATCATTTCAGCAAAATTTTTGAAAGAATGGTCCAGCAACGATTATCATGGATTCTAGAAAGCAAAAATCTACTCTCTCAATTCCAATATGGATTTAGGAAACATAGATCGGCTATTGACCATTTAGCATCCTTGGGCACAGACTTAAGAACAGCTATCCAGAGGAAACAGCATATGGGTTCAATGTCACTGGATCCAAGCAATGCTTTGATATAATAAATGGAAATTGCATCCTGAACAAACTGAATAAAAAGCTTCTTATCCTCAAGATCATTTCAAGTCAGAGCAAATGATTTAATGTCTGACACTCACAAGCTCACCCTCGGAGTTCCTCAGGGCTCGGTATTGAGTCCCACTCTCTTCAACATAGCTATCGTGCCTACCACACACCTCATCTCCCCCCCCATAAAATTCAAAATGTTGGCTGACGATTTATTTATTCCACGAATTCCTCACCCAGAGAAATTTCAAGAGTTTTGCAGATCACAATCAATACTCTAAATTTGTGGGCCACCAATAACGGCTTCGTATTCTCTCCAACAAAATCCAAAGCAATTCACTTTTGCAGGTTCAGAAATGCACGCATTACACATTAACAACATGGGCATCCCTATAACAAGCTCCACTAATATTCTCGGAATGAATTTTGATAGCAGGCTCAGCTTGCTCCCTCACATCAAGAAACTAAAAGACCGCACAATGCAAAATCTCAATATTCTAAGAATGCGTGCAAACACTAAATCGTGAGCGGATTTCACTTTTCTAATCAATTTATACAAGTCCTTGATCCTTTCGAAGCTCCGTTATGGGCACTTCATTTAGGATGCAGGATGCACAAAACGATTTTCTCTTATGAAATTTTATTCATCCTCACTTCAACGCCCATACACCAAACCTTCGTTGAATCTATTCCAAGTTCATCGCTCCAATCATTCATCTCCTCCCAAATCCATTCCAAGTAGAATAAAAAATTACTTGATATTATATGGACTCAATCCACCAACCTTCATCTACCTGTTATACACTACGTTTCCTCCTTGGCTCTCTCCAACTCCATTGATTGACTTTCATCTACAAACTTTCAGTAAAAATGACTTGACCGGCTTTGAAATTAACCAACTTTTCAGACAGAGATTTCACACTCTATACTCGAATTACTCCATAATATATATGGATGGATCAAAAACGACTGGGGAAGTGGGAGCAACCTTCATACACAATCAAATCACGAAACAGTTCAAGCTTCCCCTTCACTCCTCAATATTCACAGCAGAGCTTTTGGCAATAAAGAAACCAATCAGTTATGCATTCAGATTCAAAGAAAACAATAACTTCCTTATAGCGTCTGACTCATTAAGTGCCTTAAAGGCCATCAAATCCAACAACCCTAACTATGCATATCTGAGGCAAATTCCAGATTTACTTTATATCGCCGACATTAGGAAAAAACAAATTTCTTTCATCTGGATCCCGGGTCATTCAGGAATTAAGGGTAATAACATGGCGGGCCGGGAAGCCAAAAAAGCTTCGGACAGAGGCATCATCACAGGGGAGAATCATACAAACAATTTTGTAAAAATATTATCATCATAACCAGAAATGCATTTCAATTGGAATTGGACCTTGAGGTTTCCAATAACAAGTTGTGGAAAGTTAAATCTCAAGTCCATCCCCCTCTCCACATACATAGTCTCAGCAGATGAGAGAACACAACACTGAGAATATTGGCAATAGAACAAACATATCACACGCAATTCCACTTATTAAGAGGTGAACCCGCTCCATCATGCTCTATTTGCAATTTCACATTGTCAGTAAAACACATATTTGAAGCAGGACATTAATCTCATGTAAGATCAAAACACAATATTCCATCGGATATCAAATAAATAATCAATACCTTTCAAACAAATAAGGCAGACATAATGAAATATCTTAAAGATCTTGAAATAGTTATTTAACTCTATCTTGGCCGCCAAATGACCAATGATGTCGACGCTCCCCACCGCAATAACCAAATAAATATATATATATATATATATATATATATATATATATATATATATATATATATATATATATGTACATATATATATATATATATATATATATATATATATATATATATATATATATATAAACCATATACCATATATATATTCCACAGTTAAAAACATTGGCATATTTAGTAGATATTAAAAAACAAATAAAAATATATTTGTCATTTTTTCATAAAATGAGCTGTTCAGGAACTACAGGCTGCCAAACCGTAAAAAGCATAAACCTTAGCATACTATGCATATAGAAATATTTGAATAATAATCAAATTTAAGGATATAGTAAGCTATGTCGAAATTATCAAATTAATTTAAGAGAATTCAAATGTTTAACTAAAATGCATCTGATATTCTAAATTTTGAATTTGTTGCGATATAATCTGGAAACACTCTACTTTCAAAACGTGTTTCACAATCAGACATATATTCCAGGAAAGAAATAATATTGCTGAAATATACATTTCTTATAATCATCTCCATTTTTTTTAGGTAATAACCCTTTTATAAATTCCATAATGGGAAATCCTTTGCCACCTTCTTACATCCCACATATGTTCAAAGTAGGACCGAATATGAATGGAATGACATTTTTCCACAGAGTACACAATTTCCTAATTTATGTAGTGGATTATTTAATTATAAATATATACTGGTACCCTGCCTACAACGAAGTACTGCAGTCACATTTTAAGAAGCCCCCTAGAGTTGAGACCTTTTACAACAATGTATCTTTGATACTTCTGGGTTCGCACTCAAGCATACGTCAAAACTCTCCACTCTTACCAAATGCAATTGAAATAGGAGGTTTCCACATTGATCCTCCTAAAGGACTACCCAAAGATCTTCAACTTTTTTTAGACGGTGCAAAAGATGGTGCTATATATTTCAGTTTAGGATCACACTTTAACAGTAAAGACTTACCTGATGCTACGAAAAACGTGTTACTTAATGTTTTTAGCAAACTCAAACAACGAATTATATGGAAATTTGAAGAAGATCTACCCGGTACACCTGAAAATGTTTTAATAAAGAAATGGTTGCCACAAATGGATATCTTAGGTATGTAATATCTTCATTTTTCTTACTCTTCTAAAGATGGTGAATCACAGCTTTAAAAACCCAGAACAACTTATAACCTTACAAAGGATTCAAAAAACGAAGCTGGATAAGCACTACTTTAAATGTCTCAAAGAGTACAGCCTACATCAGACTTAATGTGGAAAAAATTGTCTATGTGCATTTTTATTTATTCTTTAATGGTTTTAGAGTAAGAGAGATTGACACACACATATATATATATATATATATATATATATATATATATATATATATATATATATATATATATATATATATATACATACTAGCTAACTACTAGCTACTAGCTAACATATCGCAGGAGGTATACAATGTATTAAACTCAAGGTCGGAAAAATTTTCTGTGTATATTTTTTTTATTTCATATTTAACCTTTGTTTTCTGAGTGCCATACACCCCTACAACGAAAATTCTGAAATAAATTTCACAAATGAAAACCATTCTGCGTAAAAAATTTTAATCAATTAGTGATTAAGTGTCAATAGTGATTTATATCAACCAATGAATTTATTATGTGTAGCCCCTATAAAACAGAAACTCGTTAAGACGCCGTTGCAAGCTTCATGTTTGAATAGATCAGGAATTTCCAAATTGGTTTTGGAAAAGTCTTAATAAAAAGACAAAATTAATTGGACTTGCATTTAGTGACAGTATACAAGTAACAAAATGTTTATAAAAATAATTAAAATGTCAGTATGGTCCTACGAACAAATAACAATTTAATTTAATAAATTTTGTGTTATGTATATGAAATAATAATACTAAATCACCATCATCATTAATTACAAAAATAAAACAAGGATTTTAAACGGTGTGTTGTAGTCCATGATCATTCAATTATTAGTTTGAGCACACAACAAAGTAAATAATTGGTAATAAATTATCTCGACTCTTCGAGTTAATGTTATCAGAGATATCTCACTTATTTCCACTCATTATAAAACCTTGGTTTTGTCACAAGAAAATTTTTTACCATTTCGATTTTATTCTTGGAAGTTCTCTCAAACTCCGGTTTCTTATTGTAAGATGCACTGTAAGGTCAACGTCCGCTGTTCAGGGACAATAACGTGGAAAAAGTGGAAACATATACCTTGTTCCTGTTTATCAAGTCATGTCTCTTGATATAATAGATAAGAAATCGTGTTTAGTATGATTAATTTTTTTTTCTAATTGTGAGTACGATTTATTATACATTATTTATAAAATTCTCACAATATTATGGAAAATTAACAAAATTTATCAAGCCCTTCCACCCTCATCTCCTTTAGCGATATTGCCTAAAAATTATAGATTCTATTCCTACTTTGAGCGTTATATGTATATACTAGCCGTGCCCGCGGCTCCGCTCGCGTGGACTTGATTTACCATTATAGTCACTGCATATTCCTTATGTTACCTAATGTAATAAAATATATCCTGTAACCTGGCCAGAGAACATATGTATTTTATCAAAAAACACGTAAATCGGACAAGTGATTCTTGAGTGATAAGCGCACTAACGGACAGACAGACAGAGAGACGTTGCGTTGTATAAATATTATAGATTTTTTTTGATAAATATTAAGTTAAGAATTAAAAAAAAAAACACGTAAAACGGATAAGTGGCCCTTGAAAGATAATCACACTAAAGGACAGAGAGAGAGAGAGAGAGATGTTGCGTTTTATATATATTATATAGATTGTTATTAATATTATATAACCTGGCCAGGTTAGTTCAGGTTACTTCAGGTTATATGTACGAATTAAAAAAAAAAAAACAAGTAAATCGGATAAGTGGCTCTCAAGTGATAAGCGCACTAACGGACAGACAGACAGACGGAGAGAGGTTACATTTTATATATGCTACATATTATAGATTATTATTAAAATTATATAGCCTGGAAAGAGAACATATGTATGAATAAAAAAAAACACGTAAATCAGATAAGTGGTTCTCGAATGACAAGCGCACTAACGGACAGACAGACGGAGAGACGTTGCTTTTTATATATTATAGAAGATTATAGATAACTGGCCAGAGAACAAATGTATGAATTAAAAAAAAAACATGTAAATCGGATAAGTAGTTCGCAAGTCATAAGCGCAATAATAGAGAGACAGACCGAGATATATATATATATATATATATATATATATATATATATATATACATACATATACATATATATATATATATATATATATATATATATATATATATATATATATATATATATATATATATATATATATATATATATATATATATATATATATATATATATGATATTGTTCCATATTTAATGGTTTAAGCAGTGTATTGCAAGAGAACACGCTATATATATATATATATATATATATATATATATATATATATATATATATATATATATATATATATATATACATATACATATACATATATATATATATATATATATATATATATATATATATATATACATATATACATATGTATATATATATATATATATATATATATATATATATATATATATATATATATATAAGTACAAAGATAATTAGCCTGACAAACCTGACATCTACATGTTAAAAAGTTACTATTTTTTTTTTGCAGCTCATCCCAATATCAAACTATTCATAACTCACGGAGGACAAGGAAGTTTGTTGGAAACAGTTTATCACGGAATACCCTGTATAATGTTTCCGTTATTTTTTGACCAATTTAATAATGCGTACTTTGCGGTTCAAAAAGGATTTGCTATAAAATTATCTTATAAAGATGAAACCGAAGTCACTCTTTTGAAAGCTATAGAGGAAATTTTACATAATCCGAAGTATGCAAATAATGCAAAGAATATTCAGAGTATTTTTCATGATAGGCCGATGAAGCCAATGGATACCGCCCTATATTGGATAGAATATATTATTCGACACAAGGGTGCAGACCATCTGAAGGTTTTTGGAAAAGATATGCCTTGGTATCAATTTTATAGTATAGATGTTATTACTTTTCTTTTAATTAATCTATTGTTAATATTGTACTGCATTTATTTAGTAATAAGAAGATTATTTACTAAAAAAAAGGGCACAATAAAAGAAAAAATAAATTAATACACATTTTAATATTATATATATATATATATATATATATATATATATATATATATATATATATATATATATATATATATATACATATTCTTAGAAAAGTTGACTTAATTGAAAATGTTTTAATGTCGGTTTTAGTCAAAATGCTTATCAGTCACTTAAAACAGATCTACTAAATAAAGTTTTGAAAAGTTTTATAAAACAAGATGTTTCTTTATATATATATATCTTGAGCAATTCGTACCACTTTTTAATATTATGCAAAATTTCCGATAACATTCCTATTTAATATTTACCGATATAGAAAAAAATGCCCTATATTAAATTTACAGTTTTAAATTTTTTATATTCTGTATATATTTTCGTACAGAAAATAAATTTTATCAAGTTGAAGCTAATCTCGGCTCGAAAAATAATAAATTAAAAACAATGTTACCGTCGCGTCTCTCAGGAAGGCAGTGGCAAAACACCCATAGTATCATGCCTATTAAAGTCCTCTCACTTTGGCTGTTCGGGATCGGCATTAACGTGTGTCTCTGGAACACTTTAAAAAAATAGCTCCAACCACAAACAAATGCGTCTATACTGGATATGGCACTTCAAGAAGAAGGGGCTACTTCAATATAATATCATTTTTCAAATAAAACCAAAGTGAATTTAATTCACTAATTAGTGAATAAAAATATGAACTTCCTGATCTACCTATTTAATAAAAATTCCAAAATAACAGTCTTTGAATTTCAAATTTTATTTTGATTTACAAAAAGATGTAAGTAATACTACATATTTATCACGAGTATTTGGGTATGCTTTGGTAAACGGTCTATCGCCTACAGTTTAAGATAAAAAAGCGGTCTAGTCTACATCTATCAAACTTGAGCACTAGATAATAAATAACATTATTTCAAATTTTTTATTTCATGAAGGTTTAAGTATTGCGCTAGATACACTTTTGAAAAGTAAAGTTTATCAATTTATAATAACACAGCCCCACAAAAAAAAAAATACTTTTGATGCGATATATCATATCCGTAGTATTTTTGCCCGCTGATCACGAATCTGACGTCAGAATATCGCCATCACATCTCAATTTTTTTCTAACCTCAAAAAATAGCTAAAAATTAAGAAAAATATACTCCTAAAAAATTGATTCAAGCTTTTTCATGAATCCAAAGATGTATTAATATGTATTCGGACACGCTAAGCTAATATTCATCGGTTGGATTGAGCCATACAGTTCTGTTTTCTTTCTAACCTCAATAAATCAGACAGATATAGTGCTTCTCGAATGCAAAAACGAATTCAAATTAAAATTCAACCGATCCTTACCAAATTTGGTACACGGGGATTTTTTGGGTCGCTGATCACGAATCTGAGGTTGGATTTGCAAAATTCAAGATGGCAGATGTTTTCGCGCCATTTTGAACGCCGAGAAAATTCATCGGTCGATTTTTATTCTTCTACCTGCATCCAGGGCACCTCCACGTGGTGACGGTGGGCAACGGTGTTACTCCACTAGCCGGCAGAGTCCCTGGATAACAGCTTAGATGTCGTCATGGCAGGTAGAAGAAAGAGAATTACGATGCAGGGACTCGAAAACCCAGTATCGGCGGTTGGTCAGGGTGGGAAAGCGGGCCCGCAGCCGTCGTCATCCATCGACCGTAGCTCTTCATGTGTGGGTGACTTGGCTCATGTAGAGTATAATGCTACAAGAAAACGGTCTCACGGTACAAGGACTTTTCATAAGTGCGATAAAAACAGTGATTCATTTTGTTATATTTGCTGTCAACACGTATTGAGTAAAATGGGGTCACCGATAATGGATAAGATTAAAACCTTATATAAGGATTGTTTTAACGTTGAAATACAGCACCAGGATACAGATTGGGTTCCCCACATCATTTGCAGTTCTTGCAAAATAATGTTGTACATCAATAAGAAGGCGATTAAATATTCCAGACCAGCAATATGGAATAGACCATACAGTGAAAATGATTGCTACTTTTGTATGAATGTTGTGTCTAGGCATAACCGAAAAAATAAAAGCACTTTTACTTATAACGATGTTTCGACAGTAACAAGACCAACTAAACTAATTCCGCCTCCTGAACCACTTGATGCTGATGTTATGGAAACAAATGATTTCTCCTTATCAGTTCATGCCGAAAACATTGAGACTGTCGAAAAAGAATCAAACACTGTTACTAATGAATGTTCTAGTGACAACCTATCATATACTAGTGACACAGATAAAGAATTTCTACCATACAACCGTAAACCAGAACCAATACTCGTATCACAGTCAGAACTTAGTGATCTAGTCAGAGATTTAGGCTTATCCAAAGATGGTTCAGAGCATCTTGCTTCCTTTTTAAAGAAAAGACATTTACTTAAGCCAGAAGCTACGATTTCTTATTATAGAAACAGAGATGAAGAATTTCGAAAATATTTCACAATGGACGAGGAATTGTCACTTTCATATTGTACCGTTGTAAAAAGTCTAATGGATGAATTTCAAAATAACTAATACGATCCTAAAGAATGGAGACTGTTAGAAAAAAAAATTTTGGCCAACAAGAGAATCGTTCACTCCTGGTGAAAATAATGTATTGTTTCCACCATTGGTAGATCCAGGAAAAGTTCTTATTCCCCCGCTTCACATTAAGCTTGGACTTATGAAGCAATTCACGAGAGCATTAGATACAAACGGCCCATGTTTCAAATATTTGGATAAAAAATTTCCGAAATTTTCTAAAGCTAAAATTAAGGCAGGCGTATTTGACGGGCCACAAATAAGAAAATTATTTCAAGATTCATTATTTGTTACTAAAATGAATAAAGTTGAAAAAGCTGCTTGTCTTAGTTTTAAAGAAGTCGCAACAAACTTTTTGCAGGGTTATTGAGGTCTATTTTTTGAGGTTACAGGGTGTGGGAGTCTGAGGTTTCAGGGTTTAGGGTTTAAGAGTATCAGGTTTGAGGATTCCCCAACTGTATACCAAATTCGGTAGGAATCGGTTGGTTTTCAAAAATTTTGTCCGCCATCTTGGATCTGCCATTTTGAATTTTGCAAATCCGACCTCAGATTCATGATCAGCAACCCAAAAAAACCCCCATGTACCAAATTTGGTAAGAATCGGTTGAATTTTAATTTGAATTCGTTTTTGCATTCGAGAAGCACTATATCTGTCTGATTTATTGAGGTTAGAAAGAAAACAGAACTGTATGGCTTAATCCAACCGATGAATATTAGCTTAGCGTGTCCGAATACATATTAATACATCTTTGGATTCATGAAAAAGCTTGAATCAATTTTTTAGGAGTATATTTTTCTTAATTTTTACTAATTTTTACCTATTTTTTGAGGTTAGATAAAAATTGAGATGTGATGGCGATATTCTGACGTCAGATTCGTGATCAGCGGGCAAAAAATACTACGGATCTGATATATCGCATCAAAAGTATACCCCACTTTTTTTTGTGGGGCTGTGTAATCTACTTTACATTAACTGTAACAAAATTCAATAAAGGCCATTGCTAACAACATGAGAGTTTAAAAATGGAATGGCGTGAACATGTTATCGATAAAAAATTGTGTTTTAAAGTGAAATAGTTCTCTATTTCTAAAAAAGTTCGCGCATACGTTAAACAAGGAATAAAGATAAAATGTTTAGATTGACAGCTAAAATTTTGAATTATTGACAATTGATAAACAACTTTTAGAAAATTGGTAAACCTATTTATCCAGTAATTTCCATGTAAATATGCAGTTCTAAAACAAAAACTGAATTGGATCTTCTTTCACTAAAGTATAACTTAATCCGAGCATTGCAACTCGATATTTTGCACTTCTTGAAATGCCATATCCAATACGGACCTAGGCGACCCTCTCACCTTTGGCTGTTGTTGGTACCTTTTTAAGACAGATAAAAGGACCTGAAGTTTAATGCCAGTTCCGAACGGACAAAGTGAGAGGACTTTACTAGAGTTGTTTGTCATTCCCTTCTCCAGAGAGGAGACTGTCACGTTTTAAAGGCTTCCTTTATTATTTTTCCCGGGTCGAGATACGAGCCGGCGTAAAAAGTAGACACATTACTCACTACGCCATGACCGCCTCTAGGTACTTTATAATGCAATATTTATAAAAAAAAAAACTCGTTAGAATGAAACAGAACTTTTAATAAAACACTGTTCCCACAAATAGCTGGAGTAACAATTAGATAGACCACCTCAGAGCTCCACTTTAACGTGATAAGAATACTGGCTTCGCGGCTCCTAGGTGGACATTCGGTAGCCCATAAAATTTACACAGACCTTGTCACTGAATTAAAGTCTAGTAATTTACACAGCATGTTATTTTGAAAACTGCAACTTGTCTCTGTTAAACTAAATCGATATTCCGAAATAAAATTTCGGAATATGGTTTATTACTTGATTGGTCACTACAACAGAAAATCGAGAAATTTGCACATGCAAAATGACCAACAAAGATCAAATGAATGCTATATTCCATGCCTTTCCTCCTGCGACTATAGTTTCCACGGTACTCGGATCTTCACGATCGATACCGTTGCCTTAAACCTACCTGATGAAGAGTATAGGCTCAGAAACTATAGTCGTAGGAGGAAAGGCATGGCATATAGCATTCATGGGATCTTTGTTGGTTATTTTGCATGTGCAAATTTCTCGACTTTTTGTCTCTGTTAACTATTTTTGGGTATATCCAAAAGACTGTTTTTGAAAAATTCACTCTTGCAATATTTTTAAAGCTACTGTATAAAATGATGATAGTGGGGAAATTAATGTAAAAACCCCTAAACTAATATGAAACTGTAACCAAACTGACGGTATTTATTTATACCCATCATGTTTAATCCTAAAAATATTTACAAAACTTAGTATATACTGCAACGCGCCTTTAAAAAAGAAATCCTTATAAAAAATTCTTTCTTCCAATCTATAATCAGCCCTGGGCACCAAAAAAAAACTTAAATTGGTTATAATTACCTAAAAATTTCAACGTTTTGAATTGTAAAAAACATAAATCAGAAAATCAAATCTACGTGGTAGCCGATTTTTCCAAAGAAAACAATGAAAATTATCTGATTAAAATTATTATTTTGATCATAATTAGAATCACCCATTTCAGATTAGAACAATCCTGATAACTGAATATGGAATTAAGCTCACGAAAAAATTTTTTTGACAAATTTATTATTTTTCCCGTCGAAAGATTTCAGTTTATCAAACTTCTATTTTTCTAAATCTGTACTCTAAGTGGGTTATACTATTAAAGCTTCTAGGTCACATTAAAAGGCCTCTCAATTTTTTTTATATAACTGATATAACAAGTTCGAAGACGAAAACAGAGAAAAAAATTTGTCCCCAAGAAAAAAAATTAAAAATTCAGAAAAATATATTTTTATAAAAAATCCAACTTACGTGTATATAAGAACATTAGAGGTATAAATGGCAACTAAAAAGTTTACAAATACCTTAAAAATGGTTCAAATGTATCAAAAATTGATTCTTCTCTTTTTTATCTTTATTTTAGGGCTTTGCCCTGTTACTTTTGCTACTATCCTTCCAGTGAGCCGGACGTCCAGCTTACTTGCCACCTCTTCGTTGGTCGGCCTGGAGGTCATGTAATCTTTAATCCACTTTGCGATTCTATTCTGATCTATCCTGTCTAAGTGGTCTCTCCATTGTCGTCTCCTAGATCTGACCCATCTGACTGTGTCTTCTATTTGCAGTTCTTCTCTTCTAGTGCTGCTTCTTATTTGAGCTCGAAGTGTGAGTTTTTTTATTGTTCCTGGAATCTTCATTTCGCAGAATCATTATTACAACCTTTAAAACCCGAAGTGAGTCAGAGAAAATTATTAAAATCCACAAGCTGTAAATAAAAGGGATTAAATACATAAAAACGGTAGATGTTTTTCAAAATAGTACATAAGTAGCAATTTACTTGACTATCCCTTGTTTTAATTAGCTATATCTAAATTTATTATAGGTTATAATACCAACAATAATGAGAAATGTTTATTTTTGACTGGGCGAAGTACGCTAATAGATTCAATCAAACATAGTTATAATTTTAAGTCTATAGTATTAATTGCTTAGATGATAAACAGTAGCATATTAAATCTAAAACTAAATTCAGCTCGACATAACAAGATGGAATTAATTTAAAAAGAAAAACATTCATATGAAAATACATAAATAATAATACCATATAACAAGTAATATAGCGATAGACATAGAAAAAAATATAAATTAAATAAATATATAACGAAACGTGGATGAATATAGTATGGAAGATAAAACAGTGAACAAGAGTTAATAATAAGGGAAAATAATACAATAAGAAACACATACAATAACAAACACAAACCCCGTGGAGAAGCGGGATAGAATATCTCCCCCAGTACGTTTTGCCTGTCATAAAAGGCGACTTAAAGAACAAACTAGATGGTAGATTCCCAGATCCCACCAGCATCGCCGTTCTGATACCATCGCATCGGCTTAAGCTGTGCGGAGTTGATTAACGTTTCGTGGCTGTGCCGATGTCCCGGACTGTGGGACCAAATAGCATGATGAGACATTTGGATACAAAAAATTCCAGAGGTAAAATAGCCCCCCGTTCGGATCTCCGGATGGAGACTGGTTCAGGGGCGTCGACATGCAGAGATCATAATTTTAAAATAGATTTTTGCAACATACGAGGATTAAACTCGAGCAGTTCATCGACCAGCACAGTCAACTATCTTTAATCTGGGTACTATTCCCGATTTAGGCTTAACTTTGGAACCTGCCTTTTTGTCAGAAGCGACCTCTCTTACCAACGAGAAGAAGTTCTGGAGCACCCAAACTTTGATGTTATGTGGTTAAAAATAACCAGAAGGTTCATCTGTATCCTCTATCGACCACCAAGTGATACTAACTTTAGAACACCTTTCGCTTCTCTTGCAGACACCATCGATCATTTACAAATTAACTATCCAAATGCCGAAATTGCCATCCTGGGCGACTTTAATGTCCACAACATCAACTGGCTTAAATATTCAAATACTACTGACGAACAATCTCGTGAAGCTGAATCATTCTCAATCAGTTGTGGCTTAACTCAGCTTATTGACGAACCAACACGAATCTCTGATCGAGACGGGGAGTTAGCCAGTCTTCCTAATCTGTCTTTAACCACAAATCCGAAGATTTACATGATCACCGTAAATCCGCCGTTAGGTTTTTCCGACCATAAACAGCTTTCGACATCGAGCATCCTACCAATTAGTGATAAAGAGGCGCCTAAACCGCGCAAGACTTGTCACTAAAAATCTGCTAAATGGGAAGACCTCATAGAATATTCTAACTTTCCCTCGGTTACACGTTTGTTTTCGATACGACGACCCATCTGACTACGCGAGGGAGGTTTCCGATGTTATTTTAGCTGGTATGGAAGCTTACATCCCTTTTTCGAAGAAATGCCCTTCCAACAGCAAGCCTATGTTTGACCGAAAATGCAAAGAAGCTGTTGCTTCTAAACATCTTGCCTACCGACAATGGCGTGAAAATCCTAACACCATAAATCATAACACCTTTGTTCGTGCCCGGAACAGAAGCAAGGAAATTATCGACGAAACGAAGGGGACACACAATCAACGAATTAGAAACAAACTTCTCGCTTGTCCCGACAGTTCCTGGTCCTTTTGGTCAGTCACTAAGGCAGTTAGTCAAAATTTCACCAAATCTACCATACCACCACTCACACGGCCCGATAATTCTACGACACCTGTTGAGAAAGCGAACTTATTGACTGAACTCCTTGCTTCACATTCTACTGTCGATTTCCAAGGAAAAACACAACCTACTATTCCCATAGTGCAGTCAAGATGCCCGGTTTTATCTTCAGATAGCGCATCATAAAACGTGTTTTAATGAAGCTAGACACCAAAAAAAGCTTCTGACGCTGACGGAATACCTGCCATAGTTCTCAAAAACTGTGCGAGGGATCTAACACTAGTTTTCTGTAAACTTTTCGAGCTATCATACAGAATGGGAATATTTCCTTCCTACTGAAAATGTGCCACGGTTCAGCCCATAACTAAAAAAGGCAACAAGAGCTTGCCAAATAAATACCGACCAGTTGCACTGCTTTCAGTAATTTCGAAAGTCATGGAAAAGGCTATCAATCAGCTTCTTCTAAAATATCTTGAAGGATTGAACATTATTAGCTCTCACCAATATGTCATTCGTAAACACAGATCAACAGGAGATCTTCTGACTTATGTAACACATGTTTGGAAACACGCAATTGAACACTTTGGGGAATCTCAAGCAGTTGCTCTTGACATATCCAAGGCATTCAACTGTGTTTGGCACGATGGACTCTTGGCTAAACAACGCCGGTGTGTCCCACGGCTCCATACTGTCTCCTCTCTTTCTTATTTACATTAACGATCTACTGGAAAAGACCGGGAATCCAATCTACAGCTTTGCAGATAACAGTACGGTATCTCTTCATTCACTTTGAACACTCGGAGATCGGCTACCCAGACGAATATCCGCAGAGAGCAGAAAGTCACTCAACTTAACAAAGATCTGGAAGAAGTTTTATCTTAGGGCGACAGTAACCAAGTAGAATTTAACGCTACAAAAACCCAGGCGACAGTTTTTTCTAAAAAAGTTAACGTTACTAAACCAGACAGAGTTATGTCGGGACACTCCATTCCTCTAGCATCGCCGCTGAATTTGTTGGGCGTTGATTTGGGAGCAAATATGTCCTGGCATGAATATATTGCAGGCATAGCAAGATGAGCTTCTCAAAAGTTGGGAATATTATTTCGAACTAGAAAGCTTTACACTCCACAACAACTTTAATTCTTTACAAAGCTCGAATTCGACCAACTATGGAATACGGCTCCAATGTTTAGGGCTCCGCTCCCAAACATACACTGCATTTGTTGGATTCTATTCAGAGAAGAGCTATTCGTCTGATTGGAGACCCGAAGCTGACCGGCGGCCTTTATTCCGCTGGAACATCGAAGAACGGTTGGCGCCTTGAGCCTATTCTACAAGTATTTTCATGGAAACTGTTCGAAGGATGTAGCCCGCTTAATTCCTCCCAGAGCGGTGCATGTTAGAAATACACGTCGCGCTAATACTTCACATTCGTATGAGGTTCAGCTTAATACTTCTCGTACAACGCTTTTCAAGCAGTGTTTTATATGGAGAACATTATCCCTTTGGTGTAATTTGCCCAGGACTGTGTTTCCCACCGAGTACAATTTACAACGATTCAAGAACAACGTGAATCACTTTTTGCGCACAGATGTCGCTCCTGTAACGCTTTAGGAGCTTCCCTGCAGCACGTGTGCTAGACCCATAAAAAAAATAGGCTTTCAACAGACTATTGAGAACCATTTATTTTAAAGAAAAAATTCTTATAAGACATTTTAAAGCTATGAGATTTACTTGGATTGGATAGAATGAGATACTAAATTATAAACATTTACTGCACAGTAGCTAAGAGATCTTTAAAGATTTTTCAACTACTTGTAAACATAACTCCAAGATCACTTTGAGTTATTTTTAAAAGATGGATATTTAGCTCACTCACGCTATACTCGATGCTTTAACTTATCTCTGATATTCAGAAGGCAATTCATTTCCAGAATTCTGTGGACAAAGGACACCTTGTGCAATTTTCTTCTTTTGGACATATTAAGCCAACCTAGTACCACCAATTAAGAAACAATCTCTTCTTCACAGACCACAAAGAAACACAAGAGTTCTGAATTTCTTGAATCGTACTGGAACTTGAAGGAATGTCAAAATATGACCCAAAAACCCATCAGCTGTTTACAAGATGTCGAACTATTTAAAGTTGAATACGCTCTCCAAAAGGTTTTCTTGACTCATTATCAATGAAAAGTCCAAAACTGTTCACGGTTTCCCGTGATTGAACGCAAGCACAATCCAAAATTATCTCCAAATTGAATCCTGGAAGTGCATTCCCAGAGCTAACTGCAACACAAAACTTGGTTAATTTTTTCTGGGGCAGCATGAAATTTTGCCGGCAAAAAGATGCGTATAATTGTGTGGCATCTGCGTATAAGTGGACGACTTTCAAATACCTAAGACAGCTTATAACATTAGATGTGTGTATAAACTAAGAGTGGCCCATATATTGGGCCTTAAGGCACACCACAACTTTGGGTTGATACAGATGATACACCTTTGTTGGTCTCCATATAATGCAGCCCATTTATTAAATAATTACTTATCAATGTAATTGCATCGTTACCAAATCTAACAAACTATAAAACTAAAATAAGCAAGTTGCGATGTAATCTGTTAAATGCTTTGCTATAATCTATTGAAATCAAAGAAGTAACCTCACCTCTATCTACAGCTCCAATAATATCGTCAGTAACACCTAATAATGCCATGGCAAAACTAAATCCTGGCTTGAACCCCAACTGATAAGTCACTTTTTTAGAGTAGAGGAAATATTTTTAAGATTTTCCAAGGATCTAAAATGACTAGTATACGTGAATGTTCGCAATGAAAGGAAGAGTTCTCTTAATACATAGCAAAATCATATCTAAATTTATTTGATCTACCTCGGTGGTAAGTAAATTAAATAATCCTATATGTTTCTAAAATTTTATGAAAATGAAAAGAGTTTCTATTAGACGCTTGTTTAGAGTAAATATTAAGATTATTTAATTTATTCAAAAATTGTTTAAAGTTATTTCTCTGTGCTTATAGTGTTTTTTTTATAGCACACGTGCTACAGGGAAGTCCCTAAAGCTCTCCAGGAGCGGCATGTGTGCGGAAAAAGCAATTCGCGTTGTTCTTGAACCGCTCTAAATTGTACTCGGTGGGAAACACAGTCCTGGGCGAATTATTTCAAAGGGCTGATGTTCTCCATATAAAAGACTGCTTGAAAAGCGTTGTACGCGGAGAAACAAGCTGAACATCATACGGATGTGGAGTATCAGCGCGACGTGTATTTCTAACATGCACCGCTCTGGGAGGAATTAAGCGGGCTAAATCTTTCGAACACTTTCCATAAAAATACTTGTAGAACAGACTCAAGTCAAGTCAAGAATTAACAATTGTTGTGGAGTGTAAAGCTTTCTGGCTCGAAATAATATTCCCAACGTTTAAGAAGCTCTCCTTGCTATGCCTGCAACATGTTCATGCCAGGACATATTTGCTCCCAAATTAACGCCCAACAAATTAAGTGACTAGGCTAGAGGAATGGAGTGCCCCGACATGACTACGTCGGGTTCAGCAACATTAACTTTTTTAAATTCCACTTGGTTACTGTCACCTCAAGATAGAATTTCTCTCAGGTCTTTGTTAAGTTGAACGACCAACTGCTGTCTGCGGATATTGGCCTAAGTAGCCGATGTCCGAGCGTTCAAAGTGAATGAAGAGATAAGCATACTGTCATCTACGTCAGGAACCCAATCTACAGCTTTACATGTAGATTGGGTTCTTTTCCAGCAGATCATTAATATAAATGAGAAAGAGAGTACGGAACCTTGGGGCACACCGGCGTTGATAGTAAAGGTGTTAGAAAGAAATTAGTCGACCTCCACTTGTTAAGAACGCTCTCTGAGGAAACATGAGTGCCACAAACAGAACTTTTCAGTCATACCATAAGAGCGTAGCATAGCCAACAGTCCATCGTACCAAACACGGTCGAACGCCTTGGATATGTCAAGAGCAACCGCTCAAGATTCTCCAAAGTGTTCAATTGCGTTGTTCCAAACATGTGTTACATAAGTCAGAAGATCTGTTGACCTATGTTTACGAAAGCCATATTGGTGATCGATATTATTGAAAGCAGTACGATTGGTCGGTAGTTATTTGGTAAGGTCTTCTTGCTTTTTTTTAGGTATCGGCTGAACTGTGGCACATTTCCAGCAGGAAGGAAATATTCTCTTTCTGTAGAATAGGTTGAAAAGTCTACAGAAAACTGGAGTTAGTTCCCTCGCAGCAGTTTTTGGTGTCTAGCTTCATTAAAATACTCTTTATGATACGCTTATGAAGACAACATCGGGCATCCTTGACTGCAATATGAGAATAGTAGGTGGTGTTTTTTCTTGGAAATCGATAGTAGAACGTGAAGCAAAGAGTTCAGCCAACAAGTCCGCTTTCTCAACAGGTGTCATTGCAATAGAATTATCTGTCCGTGTGAGTGGTGGTATGGTGGATTTGGTGAAATTTTGACTAACTGCCTTAGCGACTGCCCAAAAGGACCTGGAATTGTTGGGACAAGTGAGAAGTTTGTTTCTAATTCGTTGATTGTGTGCCTCCTTGGTTTCGTCGATACTTCCTCTGCATCTGTTCCGGGCACAAACAATGGTGTTACGATTTATGGTGTTAGGATTTTCCCGCCATTGTCGGTAGGCAAGATGTTTAAGATGTTTAGAAGCAACAGCTTCTTTGCATTTTCTGTCAAACCAAGGCTTGCGGTTGGAGGGGCATTTCTTCGAAAAAGGAATGTAAACTTCCATACCAGCCAAAATGACATCGCAGACCTTCCTGATGCAGTCAGATTGGTTGTCGGATCGAAAACAAACGTCTATCCAAGGGAAAGTTCGAAAATATTCCATGAGATCTTCCCATTTAGCAAATTTTAGTGCCAAATATTGCGCGGCTTAGGCGCCTCTCTGTCACTGATTGCTAGGATGCTCGATGTCGAAAGCAGTTTATGGTTGGAAGAACTTAACGGCGGATTTACGGTGACTGTGTAAAACTCCGGATTGGTGGTTCAAAGCAGATCAAGAAGACTAGCGAACTCCCCGTCTTGATCAGGAATCCGTGTTGGTTCGTCAATAAGCATTATTTTTCATTCTAATCATACAATATTTTACTTTAAAAAGTAAAACATTAGCTTTCAAATATACTAACAATAGTATGTAAAATCTCAATTATTAGTTAAGAAATAAAGAAAAAATACTATATTACATTTATGTTAATGCTTTGTATAAATTGAATAAAACATCATTCTAATTTTTAAGCACGTTGTATGTAAACTGTAATTTTGATAAAAGTGTTTTAAAGTAGTGTTGCAGATTATATTAACTATGTTGATTTGATTAAATTATTTACGTCTTTAGGTTGTTACATTGGGCCGCTTTGAATGTTACTGTAGCTCGCCATGAGTAGTTGCTGCAACTAGTTAGTGCAACTTTTTAGGTAGCTAGTGCACCTCTTATTGTCATGATTAGAATTTTTTTATTACTTATGTTAATCTCAACACGTTTGTGTATAGGTTTCATACATGAAAATATGACTTTTTGCAATTTACGGCTTCTTATTAACGCCAATTACTTTTTACCCTTCGGTGCTTTAAAATGTAGAGAAAAGTTCTCTATAATTCACATAAATTCTTTGTATATGATTAACAACGGACAATTGGGTTTGTATTATTATTACATTAAGCTTTGCCCACAATGAACTGTGTCTTAAGTATTATAGTGCACGAACATTCATTATATCACTATATTTTTCTGTCCAATACACCCTCCTGTGTACTCGGGAAAATATGGATTTGTCGAGTAAATTGCTTCCTACAATAGAAGATCCACTCCATATAAATGCTTTAATCAGCCAGGTTTTCTTTCTCCCTTTTAGATAACAAAATAAAGATTTCAGAAAAGTTAAGACTATATATACTCCATGTCTAGTTATAATATATTAGTATATTTTAATGTAATAATATTTTAATAATGGCAAGAATGGGGCTTAGGTTGCTGCCCATGGGGCAACCGAAAATTTGTGAATAGAAACTTTCATTAAATTTAAAGAAGGTCGATTGAAAAAAGAATTCCATGATGGAAAGGAAGAAGGATTTATTTATTTTCGGAGTCAATAATCTGTCTTGTTAGTTGCCATGAAAAATTGGTAAAAAGACTGACTACATCCAGGGATATGACGACATGATTGTCAGGCAATTGAAGATTTTTCACCTTATTGCTGAAAGCAAAGGAATCCTGGACAGCATAGTTATGATAGTTGGAAAATGATTTCTCTAGTAAATACGCACAAAATTTGCTAAGGTTAGATGTAGGGAAATTGATGGTAGAAACAATAGGTCTAAGAGGTACACCTTCTTTATGAATTTTCGGCAAACCATAAATTCTTGGTGGAATTGCTTTGTATGTGTAGAGCTGTCTAGTCATCCTGCCGTCAATCCACTTCTTATTCTTCATTTGCTTGACAAGAGAGTTGTTTCTATTTTGAAATTTGTTTGTGGGGTCATACGAAAATCTCTGGATGTAGTCAGTCTTTTCACCAATATTTTAAGGCAACTTACAAGACAGATTATTGACTCCGAATGGGCATTAATCTCGCCCAATACAAAAATAAATAAATCCTTCTTCCTTTCCATCATGGAATTCTTTTTTCAATCGACCTTCTTTAAATTTAATGAAAGTTTCTATTCACAAATTTTCGGTTGCCCCATGGGCAGCAACCTAAGCCCCATTCTTGCCTACATAGTCATGTCCTATCTGTTGAAGAATTGTACAGAAAGATTATCCTTCAGACCACCGTTCTTATTTCAATATGTTGACGATCTTATTCTATCCATACCAGTACATGGTAAAGAAGAAATCCTTCAAGTTTTCAATTCTTTCGATACTCACCTACAGTTTACTATGGAAGAGGAGTCAAACAATGCTGTTCCTTTCCTGGACACCAAAGTCGTCAGGGGCGCCGACAATATCATCAGACTTGATTGGTATAGAAAACCAACTTCCTCTGGCAGATATATTCATGCCAATTCCGGCCATGATTGGAAGGTGAAAGTCAATGTCATAAAGGGTCTTTATAGAAGAATAAGAAATATTTCACACCCAGACTATCTACATCAAGCACAGACATTGCTCACAAGTCTCTTCATGGAGAATGGATACAACAAGAAGCTCCTACTCAAGACCAAAGATGAAGTCAACAAGCTCTTCCACACCAATCATATATTACCAGAACCTCGTCCTACATCTGCATCCCCTCCACCACCTTCCCCTATACTCACACCCCCTGTTGGTCATACTTATACAAACTTCTCGTTACTATCTCTGCCCTTTATTGCTGGTCTTACTAATAAGCTGGTTCATATTCTGCGTGCTATTCCTAATGTCAAAATTGCTAAATATATTTCCTTAAGAACAGATGTATTTTCAGTAAGTTGAAGGCTTCTCTACCCGTTCTCACCATATGGTGTACCTAATGCTCTGTCATGATTGTCCCTCAGTTTATATTGGGCAGACTTCACAGTCTCTTAATCGTCGTATTGCATTACATAAAAGTGATATCAGGTGTCATCCACAGAGGTGTGCATTGGCAAGCCACTCCGTTGATAATGGACATTCTTTCAATTTCAATGAACCTAAAATTCTCCATTTTTCAAAACATCTTTCTAAAAGAGAATTTCTTGAAATGTGTTACATTAATGAGAATCCTAATAACATTAACGAAAGAATGGACCTTGATGGCTTGAGTAACATATATAACTTTCTCCTTTCATGTGATTTGTCACCTCAACACGATACCTCTGGAGTGTCATCTGTTGCATAATACTTTCCTTTCCGTGTTTTTAGTCTCTACGCTTCACCATTTATTGTCCCCTCCCGCATCTTTACTAATTATCGGTTGGCCTTTTTGATCCTCATGTTCTCACTAATTATGGTCGCTAATTATCAACGTTTGGAATGTTTTGTTCATCCTTTGGTCCTTCTCCAAATTGTTTTTCTCTATTCTAAATGCCAGCTCGTTATATTATCCTAATTTCCATACCGGACTTAAACGTGTTCCATTGTACTTTTTTCCATTTTATTAACTTTTCAATTTGATGATATATATTTATATTTTGTACCAAAGACCGTCCTGCCCTGGTTGTTTTCGATGGGCTTTGGCCCTATAGGTTAAATGATCCCTTGCTTCTGTCAGATGACTGTTTTCTGTCACCGTTGTATCAAATGTGTCATACAAATTGCAGGTCACAGGAGGTTAATTAAAATTGAATTAATTTTAATTGATTTTAGCATCCACGGTTTTTAATGGTATCCCTTTTCTAAATGCCTTTTTACCGAATTAATATGTTAGTGTATAGTGTAAGATTTACTTAATTAGTCGCATTTATATAATTGGTTTTATGGCCATTTTTGTTAGATTAATATCACACCCCTCATGTAAGTGGTCTTTTCATTTTTATTACTATATATTTTTTCTACAACATATTAAAATAAAATAACTTACACTTTTGTTTATATGCCCGTACTACTTCAATTGTCGCTTCGTTCTGTTTTTTAGTTTGTGCCCTGACGAAGGTCCCAACCTAGGACCGAAATATTGGCTAAATGAACATTGTGTGAACACCTGTTGCGTCTTTTGCCGAGTTTCCCAACTAATTACATATTTAAGTGTATATGTATATATAAATATATATAATAATATATATATATATATATATATATATATATATATATATATATATATATATATATATATATATATATATATATATATATATATATATATATATATATATATATATATATATATATATATATATATATATATATATATATATATATATATATATATATATATATATATATATATATATATATATATATATATATCATTATATATCTTTATACATATATATATATATATATATATATATATATATATATATATATATATATATATACGTATTAGTGATGACAGGTTTCGAAAGATAAACCTAGACGAGCTGTATAACATTTCTATCAACAGTGCTTAGGCTAATCACATTTTACGAAAATTAATTTATAATTTGAATAGTGTTGACGCCCGTACTGATGAGACGCCTGCGCAGCATAGGATATACAGGAAGCAATTGTCGCTTTATTCAGAGATTTTCCAAATATAACAATTGCGAAATATAACAGCAAACGAGGTTCTAAACTGTTTTCAAGAATAAAGGATAGAACACCTATTTTATATAATAACTCTGTAGTTTATAGGTTGGCTTATTTGCAATGTAAGGCGTGTTATATTGGACAGACATCTCAGTGGTTGAAACAGAGAGTCACACAGCACAGGAATGACTGCTGATTGGGAAAGAATTCGTGTGATGTAGTGTAACATCATTTGAAAACAGCTCATAATTTTGACTATAACAACGTTAAAATCTTAGCTCATGACGATAACTATAAAGGGAGACTTTGGAAGGAAATGTACCATATCAACAGGGACCCAAAGTCAATTAACTATAAATCAGACACGAATCAAGTTAGTATTATTTATAGCAACTTAATCAATGAGTATTAATTATCTACAATTACAGCATTAATAACAATTAAAGATTTGCCACCTCTTAATATAAATTAAATTAAAAACGTTTTTCTGTTGCTGTTTTTCCGTTCGTTTGGAATTTACGGCAGTGCATATGTACTGAGGGTGTTTACTCTCAGTTTGTTGTAGTAAATCGAAATGTTGGGTGTTGGTTTCGAGGACAAACTAGCATTTTCGTACGTGTTTTAATTGATTGTTCGTTTGTTTCATAATTGTTTGTTATATTTTAATACCTTGACGAAAAAGAATGGTGTTTTAATATAGGTATCAAACGATAACGAAATATTGCGTTTTAAAGAAGAAAAGAGTTTTATTTACAGTCCAGACCGATTCCCGATAATCATACATATATCTGATTGACGCACGGTCGATAACATACTACCAAAATCTTATATATATATATATATATATATATATATATATATATATATATATATATATATATATATATATATATATATATATATTCAAGTAATGCGCTCCAACTAAATAATATATTAACTAAACTGGTGTATAAGCTATTGCCTTGGCATTGTTAACATTGCAATATGCTATATCAAAAGAACTACACTATAATTAAATCTTTGAGATATTATTAATTAGTGGGCGAGGTGAAGTTCTAATGAAAATAACCAAAAATAACTTTGAAATAAAAATTATTTCTTTTATATATTCCTCACAAAAACATTTTGCAACTGATATGTTTCATGTTATGTCCTCTTGTATAGTTTTAATTTGTTTTTAAATTATGTGCATCCAAGATTTTAAAATAAATAAGAGGTAAGCCAATTTTAATAATATCATGTAGGATAGATACCATGCAA
Organism: Pachyrhynchus sulphureomaculatus; assembly: GCA_019049505.1. NCBI lineage: Eukaryota > Metazoa > Arthropoda > Insecta > Coleoptera > Curculionidae > Pachyrhynchus > Pachyrhynchus sulphureomaculatus. The sequence continues at coordinate 87,464,642 of CM032454.1, read as the reverse complement.
ATAGGAATAATAAAGCATATTTTATAAAAAAAATCAACACAATAAAAAAAAGTGTTAATTATAGCGTTCCACAACTGATGAAGACGAAAAAAACTGGCCGAAACGTATTGTCCAATTCCAAATGGGTGAACAGGGAGGGACTGCAAAGGGCTAGATCTAATGTGGAGAAGGAGCCAGAGGAGGAACTTAGAAAAGTAGGAGTTTGATGGTTGGGAAGCATGAGGTTGTTGGATGATATAATTTCCTCAACGATCCCACCCCTAGGTGAGACGAGCCCGATCCCCATATAGGGCTGTGCGCGTTGAAATCTCCCACCAGTAAGTACGGTGGAGGAAGCTGAGAGATTAGGTCAGAGAGCATGTCTATAGTTATGAGTAGAGAGGGAGGTAGATAGAAATTGCATATGGTTAGGGGAGAGAAAAGGGTTACCCTGGTAGCGACCGTTTCGAGAGGAGAAACTAAAGTGATCTGAGAGTAGTCAAGGGAAGTGTGGATGTATAATGCCACCCCTCCGGATGCTTTATGTACATTTCTATTTTTGAATATGGCATTAAAACGTTTAAGATTCATTTGAGTATTGGGTTTGAAGTTAGTTTCTTGAAATGCCAAAAGGCAAGGTTTGAACTGTTTAATTAGAATGGCAAGATCCTCTTTTCTTTGAGTATATCCATTAACATTCCATTGCATGATGGAAAAGAATGAAATTAGTGAGGGGTGTTACTTCCTTTTTTTATTCTATTTGGTAGGGAAATTGGGATCTAAGTCCATTAGGCAGACAGATAAGTTTATGTCCAATATGGACTCGTTAGAGGAATTAGACGTCGTTCTGGCTGAACGAGATTGATGAAGTTTTTTGTTTTGTGGAATTTTTGGGGTAGAGTTGGAAGGGCCGTTTAGGATGGGTTTAGAAGTTTGGGAATGGGAAGAGGACTGGGACTTGGAGATAGGAACTTTCTTAGGATGAGGGAGGGGGGAAGGGGGGAAGGACGAGAAGAAGGGGGAGGAGAGAGGTAGTTTTGGAAGGATCAAAGGAAGAGGAAAGAGAAAGTGAGGCGTTGCTGACTAAATCACACTGAGTGCAAGCGGACACCATTTTAGGTCTGAGACCTTTAGTTATAGTGCTAAATAAAGAGGACTGAGGGGGGTGTTGAATCAAGTATTTGCGTTTAGCTTTGAAATAATTGATCTTTTCGATGGTTTTAATTTCCGTAATTTCAAATTCTATCTTGTATTTGGTACATCCCTTGTACTTGGGTGAGTGAGATTCGTCGCAATTAACGTACTTGGAGGAAATGGGGCATTGGGCTTCAGGGTGAGGATTGTGACCACAAGAGGAACATAAAGGATCAAAAGTACATTTGGCAGCCGTGTGGCCGAACCTCTGACAGGCAAAGCACCGCATTGGTGGAGGAAAGTAAGGTCTGACACGTATCGCATACCAGCCGGCATAAATCCTGGAAGGCAACTGGTGCAGTTTGAAGGTTAAGACGAAATTAAAGGAAGGTTTATTTATTTCCTTTCTCTGAGGAATACGGAAGATATCGACCACACCCTGCTCCTTCAAATTCTCCAGAATTTCCTCATCGGGACAATGCTGAAGATCACGACACGTAATGACACCTTTGATGACATTAAGAGATTTATAGGCAGCTGAAGTGACTACAAAGTCATGGAGTTTGGTGAGATTTCTGGCTATATCAGATTCCATTTCATTTGTAACTTCAATTAATAAAGTCCCATCAGCGATCTTTCTGGTATCCTTTAAAGTGCCAAAGATTACTTGCAAAGCCTTGTGTAACAAAAAGGGAGAAGTTTCCGTAAAGGCACCATTCTCTCTGGAAATCTTAAAAAATCTATCATAAACGTTTGGTAGTGGAGAGTTAGGGCTAGAATCAATTCTCGGTCTCTTAGAGCCGGTAGTTAGGGGAGGAAAATTGTTAGGGTTAGAGTTAAGATTCATGAGAGTTCCCACGAGTAACCTGAGAAAAATTCTGGTCAGCCCCAGCAGAGCTCGGATACTGGGGTAAGGCTCTTTACAACGGAGGTCGCCCGGTATCCGAGGGAACCGTTCGAGACCCATCTGAGCGCTGGGCCATCCATCTCTTCACCACGGTCTTTCACAGCTTGAGATTGCGCATGAGAATAAATAACAGGACTGACAGACGGGACTGAACCTTACGACACAACGAGACTCGGGACCCTCGGGGACGTCACTCCCCGTGCTAGAGAAGAATCTTCCTTCTCTAGCCCCTGAGGGGTCTCACTTATGGCTTCGAAATCCGTCGCAATATAGGTCTAACCTCTATCAACTAGAAAGCAATTGTGATAGTTCTTCAGGCTCGAATTCCACAACATTTTACAATTTTTGCTGGGCTAATTAATATTTCTATATAAATACACTTTATTTTTGTGCAAAAAGGTGCAACTAGCACCTGACGATATAATGTCAAAAAGAGTGATGGCTGTAAACGCTTAAAAAATCGCTTGTACGGCTCCCTGGACGCCTTGTCTCCTGTCATTTCTACTTGATATGCCCCCATAAAAACGCAATAGTTTGACTTTAAGACCCACGCCGCACTGCCTACGTTGGTCGTGCGAGAACGTTCACCATATAAATCTTTATTCTTAGAATTTGTTCAATATAACAACCAAGAACCACTAATAATATCATATTGCTATTGAACCTGCACTGCATGTTTATCAACCCTCTCCACTTTCACTCTCTTTTCCAGAAGAGGTGTTGTTCAAAAATATAGATATCTTTTCTACTTCAAGTATTATATGTGTACAAAATTTGAAATTGGTATATTGCATCATTCCAGAAGAATAGACAGACGAATAATTAGACCGCCAGATAAGCCGGCAGATATTGAAAACTATATACTTCCCTTTAGCAATAAAAAGAAAAATATTAATGCAGAGCTAGAAAATTATGTGTACATTGTTTTAATAATTTTTGAAACGTTCCCAGACTTTTAAAAAAACATTACATGTCTCTACATACAGTAATAATATATTTAAGATTTAATAATATAATCGTCATATGTATTTATCCAATTGAGAAGGGAACGAAAATAAAATGAAATATTAAACTTCTAATGCCAAAATAATATATTAAACTACAAGGGGAAAATGGTGCCTTTAATCGACAAAGTGAATCTATCGAACATTACATATAATATAAATATATACATTAATTCCTTGAGCTCCCGAAACTGTTCAAATTATTAATTTACCCAATATTAGATTGAATGGTAGTAGACTCAAGAAGTCTGCTTAGAGAATTTAATTTTCCTTATAAATAATTTAGATTTCGTCCAGAAATAAATCAAATTATGCTTCTTACTTCACTTGCCTATGCTGGATTGGTTGTAGCAGAATTAGCAAGTTATAGAAAAAAACAGTATCCGGGGCCTCGACGAGGACGCTTCTGCTCCTGTGGACAACAGTAGACCATGAGTCACATACTAAATTGTCTAGCACTCCAACACCCATGCCGACAAAGTAATCTAACGTTCGCCAACTTGACAGCGCTGGCGTGCGCAGATTTCTGGAGCAACACAATATGGTGTCTGTGATCTAATGTAATAACTGTTTGATTATGTGACTAATTGTTTATCGTCATGTACATGTTTTAATCTATTTATTTATAGTTTGTTTATTTTATACAAATATTCAAGTGTTATGTCTACTGTGCATGTATGGGTTTGTTCTATTTTATTTTTGTTATTATAATGTTGGATTGGACACGAAATAAATAAATAAAAACTTCGCTCGCCGACGTCCCCTACCTTATTCTCGATATAACTACAGCCATTAATATAAACCTATTATAGCGCACTATCATTTTAAACTTAGATTTTACTTCCTCAGGGTTAATCTATACATAAATATCTATATATATATAATATTCGTTTTTTTACATTTCGACAATTAGATACAAGATTGCCAAAAGTAGATATACACAAGAAGTGCACTCGTTAACTATTTCATAAGAAATGAATATAAATTTTTTATTATTATTACTGTTCTCATACAGTTCACTGAAAAGCTCGGAAAGTGCCAAAATTTTAGGAGTGTTCACAATCGCGGGAAGAAGTATAAACATTTTAACCAACAAACTTATGGTAGCCTTAGCTAATGCTGGTCACGATGTGACTCTTATCGCTGCCCATAAACCCAAGGAAAAAAATTGTGAATGGAACTTTGAGATATATTCATTTAACTGGATTTTGGGAAGATTACGACAGTAAGTTAAAAACCATTATATACACAGTTATTAGCGATTTTATTTTCATCTAGGATTCTAGTTCCTCGACTTAATAAGTCTAAGCCAAGTAGTATATAATAAATTTATTCGAAAAATGGTTTCAAACCTGCCAGAATTAATGTGATTGGTAGAATTTTGTCAGTAAACTTCCCGTCTCCATTTGATTTAATTTAACTGGTTTGAAATGTTATTATTTGGTTATACGAACAAGCTTATTAATTATTTCTTCGAATCTAAATTATTGTTATACGAAGAGACTTGTTTTTTAAACATTTTTTGGTATGTTATCAACTAATAGAACGGATATTTATTAATTTTAAATATATTAGTAAATATAACATTAAGTTAACAAATTTCCTAGTGAAAGAAATAAGAGACATAACATACAGCCGAAAAAATATTATATGTATGGAGTTAGGTGCAAAATTGAATTAATGAATATTTTTTTTATTTACGACTGTGTATTAAGGAGGTGTATTAAGGAGACTTTGTAACATTCATTTTTTCCTAGATTTTAAGACCATATAATGTTACTGATTTTTCTATTTATAATGTACTTCTTTTCATTTTTGTATCGAGCGGTATATTAATCAGAAATTCTTAGCCGCTCGTTATATAGTGTGCTGTGCGGGTTTGCGACCGAATCTATCGATACGCCGGGATTGGTCAAATTTTGTATCCGGAGTTTTGGTTCCGGCGTCGCCATATTACAGACAGAGTGCCCACGGCTTATTTAAGGGTCCGGAGGACACGAATCTTGGCTTAGAACACCGAGCCGCCGCCAGGCAGTAACATCAAGCCGCCGCCAGGCTGAGTACCACCAAGCCGCCGTGAAGGCTGACTTCCATCAAGCCGCAGCCAGGCTAATTTTCCACCGAGCCGCAGTAGAGGCTTACGACAATATCTACGAGAGCCAAGTTAAGCACGAGTTTTTTTATCATAAAGCCGTAGTGGGCTTCGTGTGTTTTCTAATTGTAGTAGCTAAAGTAGGCTCTTCTCAAAAGTGTGAAATCGGTTTTGTGTTGCATTGAAGGCCTAGAAGCCCATAGGAAGACCGTAAGTTACCAGAACATACATCCATAAATATATTCCCCGCAAATAAGTGTTTTAACAGCAATTTGAACTGAAAGATCGCGAAGTGAAAATCACGACTCTTCGATTTCGGGTGTAGTCAAGATTTAGAAGTAAAATCTCTGATTTAGGGACTCTAATTTATAAAAACTACTTTTAGGCTAGAATTTTTTTGTATTCCTTAAAACTGCAAAGGTTGGAACTTTTATTTTAAATTATGAATAAATTTTCTTTTTTTGTTGATTAAAGCTAGTGTCTCACTGAATACCTATTTTTCTTTTCAGGATAGGAAAAGTTGTACTAGTATAATTCTTTTTAGTAATACCCGTAAAACACTTCAGTATTTTTTCATTTTTTTTAACTGAAGTTAGATCCTTTCTATTTTAAAATGAATGGTGCCCAAAAATTTGTACAACTGATAGAAAATAATTCCAAAAAGACGTATAACAATTATCTCTTACCCATATTTCTCTACCAAGGAAAACTGAGCTAGTGTGTGTTTAATTTATTTAGTTCTTTTAAAATCAGGATTCACTCAATTCATTATCAGAAATTAAAAAGAGGTTGCAAGAAAATTGCGCCCAAGCGTGGGAAAAACAAATTTCAAACGGTACAAAATAGCCGCCACAAAGTGCAAACAATTTTCGCAGGGTAAAAAATGACGCCTCAAAAAGCGGGCAAGTGCACATGTTACAAAATAGCGCTGTCAACGCGGGGCTTTTGGAATTTTATTTTTTAAGGGGTTCAGTGTACTAGCTTTCGAACAAAGTAAAAGCTCTAACTTTTCAGATATTTTTATTTCATCATATTTATTAAACGAAACTACACTATAGCAATAAGACAAAAGCAGGAAATTTGTAGAATTATTTATTTCAATCTATCTGATGGTGGTATAGATAGTTAAATTTTGTTAATCGACTCTAAGATAAGAGATTCCTACTTTTTTCTTAAAAGCTACTTTTATAGTTCAGATTAGCAGATGTGCTGGTTTACTTTAATTTTCGCAGTGTTAGATTTATTTTGCGGTTAACCGAAGAAAAAACTGTACTTTTTTTTCTCACCGATGTTTTGCATGAATATTAAAAATACTTTGCTGATACGAAACGATATTTGGAGATTTTTTGTAGGAAATTCTTAACATATTTGGCAAAAGAATTTTAATACAAGGCAATACTTAGAAATTTTTTTTGAAATTGTTGAAGATTTTTTAAATGTTTGGTAAAGAAGTTTACATATTTTAAGTGCCTTTACATATTTTTTATTTTGACTATTGGGAGCACAGGAGAAATATTTTCACGACTTTTTAAACAATTCTTTTAAATTGTATTCATTTATCATGGAAGCCTTCAATTTTAAAGTCAATCACCTACTGGAAAATGAATTAGACTATGAACTGAAAATCCGTCGTACTTTCTCAGAACGTCCGGTCGCGGATAAAAGAAAGATTCTAACGAGGATCTTAAGTAAAGAAATATTCCAATAGATCAGATAGGACTAAATAGTTACAAAAAGTTTCTGATTTTTTTAGTCTAATAAAAATTCTCCTTCTCAAGTTAAAACTCCTGCTTCTCCAAATGGTCACATGTCTCCTTTATTCGTGCATAAATATTTAGATAATAGACCGCATATAAAGATAGATCTATTAGGTGCCCATTTCTCGGCTTTACTTAACTCTGGTGCAAATGCCTCCGTTTTAGGTCAGAATGGTATAAAAATTTTAAGTCGTTTAAGTATAAAAATATGCCACGTCAAAAATAGAAGTGTTACCACTGCAGATGGCAGCCGTCTAAAAGTTTTAGGTACGGTTGAGTTGCCGCTAGTCTGCAATGGTCATTGTTTAGTAATCTCTGCTCTAGTAGTACCTTCTCTATCACATACTTTGGTTTTAGGATGTGATTTTGCACAAAAATTCGGAATTTTTGTAAATTTTAAAGATAATTCGTGGTATCCACAGTCCCTAGAAGTCAATTCTCATACAAGTTTTAAAGATTGTTATTCAGAAAGTTCTATAGAAAACCTTTTCTCGCGTCTATGTACCCTAGATGATCTCTCGCGGACGGAACGCTTAAAGGCAGAAAAAGTAATAAGCTCTTTCAAAGAAATAAGTAGTAAAGATAGGTTAGGCCGAACGAATAAATTCACCATGTCTATAGATACGGCTGATGCCAGTCCTGTAAAGACAAGGCCCTTCGCCATGTCTCCGTACATGCCAAAAGTATTAAATAAGGAGTTAGACGAAATGTTGAAACTCGGAGTGATATCGTCTATGCTTTGACGGAAGAAAGCTCAACGAGGTCAGCAAATTTGATAACTATCCATTACCGAACATCGACAGAATTTTGACATCACTCAGGAATGCTAAGAATGTATCCTCGATAGATCTTAGAAAGGCTTTCTAGCAAATTCCTTTAGACAAATCCTCTAAGGAAAAGACCGCTTTTGCAGTAGTAGACCGAGGTCTATTTCAGTTCGTAACTATGCCGTTTGGTCTAAAGAACGCTGCTCAAACTCAGCAACGTTTAGTGGACGCTATATTTGGTCCAAAATATGAGCCACAGATTTTTACCTATCTCGATGATATTTTAGTAACATCGGAAGACTTCGAATCGCATATTCGCTTACTTAAAGAAGTAAAAAATAAATTGAAAGAGGCCGGACTGACGATAAATTTGAGCAAATGTGATTTTTTCAAAACTTCTCTAAAGTTTTTAGGCTATATTGTAGGCTCAAATTCCTTGCGTACCGATCCGGATAAAGTAGCAAGCATGGTTAATTATGCGAGACCTACTAATACTACGGAAGTTAAGCGCTTCGTAGGAATGTGTTCATGGTATAGACGTTTTATTGAGAATTTTTCTACCCTGTTGTCGCCTATTAATGATCTTTTGAAAGGACGAAAAAAAGGACAATCGATAGATTGGACAAAGGCAGCCGAAGAATCTTTTATCAAGATTAAAGAGCTATTGGTTTCAGCTCCAATTTTATCCCAACCAGATTTTTCCCAACAGTTTTATATTTCTAGTGATGCTTCTAATACCGGTTTAGGGGGCGTCCTAACACAGAAAATCAATGGTGAGGAAAGAGTGATAGCGTATGCCAGTAGAACTTTATCAAGGGCTGAACGTAACTATTCGGTTGTTGAAAAAGAATGTTTAGCAGTACTCTTTAATATCGAAAAGTTTCGACCTTACATAGAAGGTGTTCCTTTCACGGTCATAACAGATCATTATAGTCTATTGTGGCTTAATTCTATTAAAAACCCTAGTGGCAAACTAGCGCGTTGGGCGATTAGGTTGAGACAACATACGTTTAATTTAATTCATAGAAAAGGAGTCCACAATGTTATTCCTGACGCCTTGTCAAGAATCCCAGATCATACAGTGGACGAAAACAGTCTTAATGCACAGATTGGCGTAAGAATTGATACAGTTGATATAGATCGCACTGATCCATGGTACGTTAATTTACGGCAGCAAATTAAAGAATTTCCTCAAAATTTTCCGCAGTGGAAGGTGGAAAATGATTTCGTGTACAAATTTATCCCAAACCAGTTGCCTTTAAAAGTTAATGTACCCGAGTGGAAAATACTAGTTCCTGAACCGCAGAGAGAGGAAATTATAGACATGTGTCATACTCCTCCTACTTTTGGTCATTTTGGTTTTTGTAAAACTCTTCACAGGGTTCAGGAACAGTATTATTGGCCAAAAATGCGCTTTGATATCTTAAAGTTTGTGAGGACTTGTGAAGTATGCGGAGCGCAGAAATCTCCAAATACACTACCTATGGGACTGATGGGAAAAGAGAAAACGGTCAATTACCCTTTTCAAGTCATAGCAGCTGATCTAGTAGGCCCATTCCCACGTTCAAAAAAGGGAAATAAATGACTTCTCGTGGTTTCTTGCTGGTTTACAAAGTATACCATGCTATTTCCTTTGAAAAGCTCTAAAGCAGAATATATAGAGAGAATTTTGGAAAATGATGTCTTTCTAATCCACGGTGTTCCATCGCTCTTGATATGCGATGACGGTACTCAGTTTACCTCTAAGAGTTTTAAGAGCTTAAGTGAAACTTATGGTTTTAACATCCGCTTTAATCCCGTGTACACCGCAAGACACGAAGTAACAGGGTTCACACCGTCTTTCTTAGTACGGCAGACATATACCTCTATCTGGATCGTATTATAAAAATTTAGTTTTGGATGTCAATGTTGACAGCGAAATAATTCCGGGTAACAGGGGTGCGTACGCCGAAAATTTAAAGGGTTTAAAAGATATTTTCACCGACGTGCGTAGTAGGATACATAAGGCTTATGAACGGAACAGTAAGTCTTACAACCTTAGAAAAAGGGATTTTGCCTTTAATATAGGTGATCACGTTTGGCGAAAAAATAAAATTCTTTCCAGTGCAGCTGATAAATTCACATCTAAGTTGGTACCTAAGTATGTGCATTGCGTGGTAAGAGAAAAGATTTCAGACTTAGTTTATGGTTTAGTTAATTTAGATGGGACTAAAGTAGGACGATGGCATATTAAAGACTTAAAACCATTCACTGGACCTAACCCTAATGAAAGTTTGTCAGAAGAAGAATAATTTATATTTACATTATCTTAATTGCTTTACTTTACTTTTTTTGATGTTGCTCTGTAGAGGTGACGACCTCGTTTTTTGACTGTTATAAAAGTTGAGCAGAGTATAGCTTACTTTTATTATTTTTGCTAAGGTTTTGGGTACTGATCATATCCAAACTTAGGTTGATTGTAGTTGATGTTTAGCATCGACTCAGCTGTTGCGAGCTTGCGAAAGAGTCACACTCAGGATTTATCATAAGACTGGTATGTCGGTGGTCGCGGGATTTGATTTGCTTATGACCCCAAATAATATCCAGTTCTTGACACTTGGAAGCGAAATTTTGATTAGAGGCAATCCAAAGTGATCTTGAGTTTGGACAAGCGCAAGATGGAGCTCGCGCGGTATGATGTAGAGTCAAAAATTTTTATGAGCAATTTCAAAATTTGTTACCTGAGTGGGTGTATTTCTATAACCTTAGTGGTATATGTTGGGTGCAATTAAGAGTAAATTGATTTTGGTTTATCCAGTGAGTCTAAGACTTGGATTATTTTGATTTAGATCTTCTTCTGAATTGACAAACTGAGGGTATACTCTATTCTTTTCAGGGCCGTTTAAACGTTACCTTTGAGTCACAAATTTTTTAAAATTTTTTTGCATAGACTCATAGGCGTCTGATGAGTTTTTTCGGTCTACTATCAGATTGATAGGAAATTGAAGTCCAGCAGGAGAACTAAAGGCTGATCATTTACAGGAGATGAGAGCAGAGTAAGACAGTCGTTTCACAAAGAAATGATCAAAATCTGATACCGAGATGAGAACCTTGTCAAGAGAGGCTAAGCGCAGTGAAGGAAGATTCCTAACCGAATTTTTAGATTTTCACCAGATAATCTAGAAGTTTGGGCTGACAGAAAACGGTTATGCCTGATACCTGTAGCAGTTTCTTCTAGAGGCTATTGTCTAGGAAGACGATTAACACCATGATCGAATATTTTAGCTGTCAACGATGTTTTCTTCTTGTTTCTGATTAAGCTGGAAAAGCTCTTGTCGTCTTCAAAAGTTTTGTTGCGTTGCCACCGAAAAATTGAGAAATTTTTACTTCATGTAGCTTTTTAGGCTCATTTTAGTAGTTTGGAAATTTCCGTTAGAAGCTTGGTTAAGTCAACCTTGTAAACCTTTTAGGTTGTATCCCATGAGTTATCTGTTTTTACAGGCTGTGATGCACCGGGTGCTGACAGATGCCGTTACGACGTTTGGCAGGAAGTTAGTCTTCCTGAGGAACAGACTGATTGGAAGGGTAGTCTATGGGGGGTGAACGTTTGACCTTTGGGACCTTTAAAGGTTTTGTTACTCAATGGTTATTTCTATTTGAGCCAAAGGAGAGCCTAGCTACTGTAGTCGACCTCAGCTCCAATTAGCCTATTAGTGGTGACAGGCTGTTGGCAGTAGTGTGTTTCGGAACACCCTATTGATTAAATTTTTTTTTTGACTTATGGTGGTGTGGTAGACACCGTTTTAGTTTAGTGGATGCTATAATCTACTCCCTTTTGTTGGTGGACACCAGGGTCACCATTTCCGTATTCTATTGTCTCCACCTTTCAGTATATCGTAGTGAGGTGTTTGTCTCCTGTTATGTGGGACGGATTGAATGTTTTTCGTTGTTGTTCTAGGGCGAGACCAGTACACGAGGGTTCTTCACGCAACTTGGAGAAGGGCAATGCTGGTTAAGTTTTATATCTCAGTGTAGCCACCCTGAAGAATGATGGAGGGCGTTTCTTCTGGCTCATGTTTCTAGGCAGATTTGTCACTTTGGTGCGATGTGCCGAAGATTTGTTTAGCTTTTGCTAAGAGCTTTCACCAAGCTCGCTATGGAGTTATCATGACCAAGAGTTTGGGATTTGAACTCCTGTATATATTTCTGTATATAGTTCTGTATATATTTCAGTGGATGTTGGTTGCCTGAGGGCATGTGCTCAAAATGTGTGATTTTGAGTCGTTTTGTTTAAGGACTCCTATATATAGGATTATGACTTTAGGGAGGTCCTATTTAGAGACTAGCTGTCTCACATAGTTATGCTAGGAATGTTTCCTTGAATGTTAGTTGCGCGTGGACTAATCATTCTGTTCTTTGTGAACATTGCTTTTTGAAGCAGGATCATTCAGTTTGGTGAATTTTAGCTTTTATAGCTATTCACTGTGTTTAGAGTGAATTTTAGCTTTTGTAGCTATTCACTGTGCCTATAGTGATATTGTTAGCTTTTATAGCTGCTCACTATGTTAATGGCGAGATTGTTCTTTTAGAACGCAGACTTTGTGTAGTCGAGGACTATGTACCAGAATGTTTTCTTGGCGAGGAGCCGAGGCTTTTTTCTGGCGATGTACCAGAATGTTTTCTTGGCGAGGAGCCGAGGCTTTTTTCTGGCGATGTACCAGAATGTTCTCTTGGCGAGGAGCCGAGGTTTTTTCTGGCGATGTACCAGAATGTTTTCTTGGCGAAGAGCCGAGGTTTTTTCTGGCGATATACCAGAATGTTTTCTTGGCGAGGAGCCGAGGTTTTTTCTGGCGATATACCAGAGTGTTTTCTTGGCGAGGAGCCGAGGTTTTTTCTGGCGATATACCAGAGTGTTTTCTTGGCGAGGAGCCGAGGTTTTTTTCTGGCGATATACCAGAGTGTTTAGTTGGCGATGAGCTGACGTGTTTTCTGGCGATCAACCAGAGCGTTTTCCCTGGCGATTTTTGCATGTCTGGATGTCTCAGGACGTCGACATTGCGCGATGTAGCGTTTTCCCTGGCGACTTTAGCATGTCTGGATGTCTTAGGACGTCGACATTGCGCTGTAGAGTGCGATTATTTTCTGATGCGACTAGTAGTGATACTAGATTTAGAATGTTCTCTTAGCGGTGAGCTAGAGCATTGATGGCGATTTTTTCCGAGCGTTTGTCTGGATTTTCATCCAGGTGTTTTTCTTAGCCTTGTGCTAAATGGTCTTACAAGACTTTCTCCTTTTAGTGTTAGTGTTTGCACTAGAATCACTTATTTTTTTTGTTTTCTTTATTTAAGAATTTTTATAAATTTCTTTGGCTGAAATAGAAAATTTTCAGACAATCCTTAAAATATTTTAAGGGGGGTGTTCATACTTTGTTTCAGTTCATTTTTTTTGATTTAGACACGAGTCTAGACAAAGTTATATTTTTTTTTGTTTTGGTAACAATAACAGAGCTGATTCTTTTATATAAGAAGACCGCGATTGTTACTTTGAACAGGTATTTCTTATGTTCATGCAAGGATTTTTATTTACTTTTTGATGTACTTAACCTTAGTGCTTAATTAAGTTAAGTCTAGTTATAAGATTCTTGTGTACATGCAAAGATTTTCATTTGGTTTTCATTGTACTTAATATTAGTGCTTGATTGAATTAAGTCTAGTAGTAAGGTCCGAAGTTTGTAATTTTGTTTTAAGTTCTGACCTTAGTATTAAGTGATAGTGTACCACTTTGTACCTTTTCATAAGTAGCCTTAGTTTAATAGACTAGTGTAGTCTATTTCTTTTTGGAAGGGGGTAATGTAACATTCATTTTTTCCTAGATTTTAAGACCATATAATGTTACTGATTTTTCTATTTATAATGTACTTCTTTTCATTTTTGTATCGAGCGGTATATTAATCAGAAATTCTTAGCCGCTCGTTATATAGTGTGCTGTGCGGGTTTGCGACCGAATCTATCGATACGCCGGGATTGGTCAAATGTTTGTATCCGGAGTTTTGGTTCCGGCGTCGCCATATTACAGACAGAGTGCCCACAGCTTATTTAAGGGTCCGGAGGACACGAATCTTGGCTTAGAACACCGAGCCGCCGCCAGGCAGTAACATCAAGCCGCCGCCAGGCTGAGTACCACCAAGCCGCCGTGAAGGCTGACTTCCATCAAGCCGCAGCCAGGCTAATTTTCCACCGAGCCGCAGTAGAGGCTTACGACAATATCTACGAGAGCCAAGTTAAGCACGAGTTTTTTTATCATAAAGCCGTAGTGGGCTTCGTGTGTTTTCTAATTGTAGTAGCTAAAGTAGGCTCTTCTCAAAAGTGTGAAATCGGTTTTGTGTTGCATTGAAGGCCTAGAAGCCCATAGGAAGACCGTAAGTTACCAGAACATACATCCATAAATATATTCCCCGCAAATAAGTGTTTTAACAGCAATTTGAACTGAAAGATCGATCGCGAAGTGAAAATCACGACTCTTCGATTTCGGGTGTAGTTAAGATTTAGAAGTAAAATCTCTGATTTAGGGACTCTAATTTATAAAAACTACTTTTAGGCTAGAATTTTTTTGTATTCCTTAAAACTGCAAAGGTTGGAACTTTTATTTTAAATTATGAATAAATTTTCTTTTTTTGTTGATTAAAGCTAGTGTCTCACTGAATACCTATTTTTCTTTTCAGGATAAGAAAAGTTGTACTAGTATAATTCTTTTTAGTAATACCCGTAAAACACTTCAGTATTTTTTCATTTTTTTAACTGAAGTTAGATCCTTTCTATTTTAAAATGAATGGTGCCCAAAAATTTGTACAACTGATAGAAAATAATTCCAAAAAGACGTATAACAATTATCTCTTACCCATATTTCTCTACCAAGGAAAACTGAGCTAGTGTGTGTTTAATTTCTTTAGTTCTTTTAAAATCAGGATTCACTCAATTCATTATCAGAAATTAAAAAGAGGTTGCAAGAAAATTGCGCCCAAGCGTGGGAAAAACAAATTTCAAACGGTACAAAATAGCCGCCACAAAGTGCAAACAATTTTCGCAGGGTAAAAAATGACGCCTCAAAAAGCGGGCAAGTGCACATGTTACAACTTAAGCAATGTTTTAATAAAATCTACATTTATAGTATGTAAAGTTGATCAACATAAATTCAAAGGAAAAAAGAACCAATAGAAAAAAAAAACACAATTTTAATTTATATAGGTTTTCCCCAGATTTTAGAAAATATTAAATAACGAGGTCAATACTTAATCTAAAAATTATTTTTCTCTTTCAAAAAAAGTAATCTTTTCTTCATCTTCTAGAAAAACTTTTCACCATATTTAATTGATATTTTCTCGCATTATTCGTGTAATGATTTCATAACACATCGAGATTTAAAGAAGGTACTCTTCCAGTAATTTATTTTTTAGAGAAAACCATCAATAGGATTCAAGTCACTACTTTGATCTGACCTTTTTAAACCCTGAAATATTTGCCCACATAACAAGGTTGTTACAACGTTCGCTTAGAATCATTTTCATGCTAACATAACACTTGATCTTCTGAATGTGACATAACTCGAATAGTCTCATCAACAAATATGCGGAGAATGTTTTGCTATATTTTTTGCTCGTATTTTCTTCAATTTTGTGTTGGTCCTACTCCAAACGCTCTTAAACAACCCCACACACTTAAGCTACCTCAACTGTGTTTAACAGTTGGGATGAAATCATTTGTCTGCAGTCATCTCTCACATTTTTCAGCACCACTTGCGTTCACTACTAGTTTTAATTTTTTTTTTTATTGGTTTCATGGAACCAAATAACTTAAATTCAATCATCATTAAAGCCAAATATACGATTTATTATGAAAGATTATCAAGCTTTATTATATTTTTTAAAAAGTGGTTCTTTTCTTGTCAATAACTCAAAATTTACAATTGTAAATTGTAAAACAATAAACAAGTACAAGTAGTTTCCAGTGTTCTTACTTCTGCTATTCTAATGGAATTTTTCAGTTTGTCTATTTTCAGGTGTAGTCTTTAACTGATGTAATTTATTTGAACCCTCCCAGAGAAATGCATATTAGAACTATGTCCTCTTATAGAAACGCTAGAAGGATTGTAATATCTAGTGAAACATGATAGAGTGCTTATCGTCTTAGTATCTATAGTCGTAGAAGAACATAGAAGGATTATAATTTGTTACAAATCTAACAAATTTGGACATGTTTCCAAGTGGTGTAAAAAAGCAGAGTTGTGCTACAATTGCGGTGAAGGGGCCCATAAGGGTTTTAGATGCAGTAAAAAAATATACTCTGGAAATCGCACGGAACGAGGTATGCCGGAACCTCAAAGACGCCTCTAGACAAGTAATCCTGGCTGCCCCTTGAGATGCAGAGCAATAGGATTTCTTACAATTAATAAATGCAGGTGCATAAGAGCCAATGAAGTATGAAAGAAGAATAGTTAGAGCCATCCGGGAATTCATTAGCAACGTTTAGCTCAAATTCCGGGACAAAGCCACGCACCACCCCAACGTCACAGTCAGGACTGCCTACCGCCCCCCTCCACGCCACGCCGGACACCGACTTCCAAGGTCCTCAGACTGCGTACCATTGGATTAGCTTCTGAGGTTTAACTTATCAATCTCTTTTATAAGGAGAACTTCATCGTTCCAAATTGAACTCCTCAAGACTCGGTCGTTTTTCATCGACAACAAACTGCAGAGGTTTTTAACTCCGAGATGCATCGCTGATCTCATCGCTTCTGTATATATTTAGGAACTTGCTGTACCTATAAAAATACATATGCGAATTCAAGATGAATATGAAAGCGTTGATGATATTCCCAATATTGGTTAAGAACTAATCAAACATCAACTCTCGATAATTTTAATACAGGTGCTAGTCCAGCAAACAAAAGATTTATATGGGTATATATTTAAGAATTTAATCAAAAAATTACTAATTTTACCCAAAAGCTGGAAGCTATATTTTACTTCTGCCAGTAAATTATGACTTTTTTAGATTTCTTGACAGAATTCGATCCATGGAGTATCAAAGAAGAATCCAATATGTTTGAATCAAAAGATTTTATAGATTTATTTGGTGATATTCATGATAGGGCTTTTAAAATTCCAGAAGTTAAAGCACTTTTAAATTCCAATGAAACATTTGACGCTGTAATCATCGAAGATTTATGGAATGATTGTTTTAAAATATTAAGTCGGATTTTTAATTGTCCACTTATTGTATTTACGAGTATTGGTGGTAAGTATAGATTAAGGATGAAGAGCGGATGAAATCTTACAATTACAACTCTCGGTCACGAACAAGGCTTCAATATCATTACAAAATAAAAAAAAAAACCTGAATAAATCTCTTGTGGGATATTTTATAAATCATACACGGTGTATCTGAAACAAGTTTTAATAACTTCGGCAACCACTTCAAATTTTCGACAATACTCGATTAGTGTAATAATACAGAGCATGTGTGAACAATTTTAAAATTTTTTGCCGAGCCGTTTTGAAAAAAGTGTATTTAAAAAATAAGAATTGAAAATTTCGAAATAAACATAATTTTCTACATTAATAATGCTCACTGAATTTATTTAAAAGATATTTACATGATATTTATGTGATATTATCACAAGTGTCTATAATAGTGTACGTGAAAACCATTAATTTAAGACGCGATAGAAATCTGTTAGTGATCTGGAACCAAAATTATGGTAATTTTAAGATCTTTTTAAATTCCAGATCAAAAATCAACACATTGTGTAAATGTACATGTGATAAATATATGATAGATTTAAATTATGTATATTTTTAAGTTTTAAGGTTTAATTTTCAACAGAATCTCCACATGGTAAGGGTTTTATATGACATAACCTTTTAACATGCTTCATAGTTTTTTCTTTTATTTTAGAATTATTAGAAGATTTACAAACCCTAAACAGGATGGTGAAGGTTACCCAGTGTGCCCCCTAAATTTTATTTTAGACAACTTTGAGCTGATGATGTAGATTTATAAAAAATATATTTATTCCTGCCAACAAATCATAATTGTTACACTTTAAACTTAAACTTAATACTACAAGAACCAATACAGGAAAAGACTATTTCCCTAGCAGTAAAAACCAAATTACAAGGCAATAATACATTTTAAGCGATGCACAATTTTCTTAAAGAAGAATGTGCGTGCATCACCATTTCATAATCTACTATTAGTGCTTATTACAAATGTACTAGAGCCATCTTATGTCAAATACATACTTTATTTATTTTCTCAATAATAATCTATTTTGTTATCAAGCAACCAGTTAGACAATTTATTTTTTACCAACCTATATGGCTTCACTTTCAGTTCATGAGGAATTATATTAAAAATTCTCAGAGCAGAAAAAGATAGGGACCTTTGAGTAGCACTAAAGTGGATAGATGGTACATACACGTTGTTCAGGGTAATTAGTCTAGTATGAATAGAGTGATCAACTCTATTTACCTTATGTTTGTTATTGAGTAAAATTATTACCACCGATTTTATGTATAATTGCTTTAGCAACAAAACCCTAGCCAAATCGTATAGTTGGTCGGTAGGAAATCTTCACGGTTTAAACAGTATTATTTTTAGAACCCTTTCTGGGCTATTACTAAAGACGTACGTCTACGAAACATGTCCACAATTTAAAGAGTGTATGTTACCAAGGTTTTCATTATATTGTGTGGAGTAGACAGTGTTGTTTTACTATTGAACTCATCAACTCCACTGAGAGAAATTTCTATAAAAAAAAATGATAGATTTTAGTTTAAGAGAGGTCAATAATGTTATTATTTGGATTTAAGTTGGCTAGATACAAAATTATAGAAACTAACATAACAGTTCTCAATTTCTTTGCCTTAGTATATTATTATTTAATTCAGCAAAATATTTTAAAAATGAAAAGATAGTACCTTTTCTCATAAAGAAAATCAAGAAAAATTATGTTTATTATGCTTTAAAAAAAAATATTCTGTGAATAAAATTGCTGGATCTTTAAAAGATAATATTTGAAAAGTCATAAATTTCGACTCAGGCGATAAACGTCTTCCCACAGTAATTTGCACTTCTTGTAAAATCTCAGTTACCTGATTATTTAAGATTTACAGCATTGCATAGAAATACGAGGCCTCAAGAAGAAAAATTATGTGAATGCAGTTTGTGTGATTTAGCGCGAAAACCAGGACATATTAATTTTCTAAATAGTGAAGCTAGAGTGGAAACAAAAGAAATAGTTGCAAAGTATTGTCCAAAATGTACTTTGGAGCTGATATGGGGAACCCTCATTTTTGCTTCCACTCAAATAATTTCGAAAATTTAAAAAAATATGTAAATGATATTAAGCTTCCGAAAGAAAAAGAATATTTAGTATATGATGTATTAAAAAACCTTAAGAAAGAAAAAATCGTTAACAAAAAACCATCTGAAGTAGCTATTTCTTTATCTCAAAAAAGAGGAAAGCCATTAAATGTTGTACTAAAGATAAATCATATTATTATTTTGACGTAATTAGCAAAATTATACCTCGATGAGAAAACATGTTTATATTAGATTATGAATCTAGAAGTTAAACCCTTCAATATCATTGTTTAAAGAAATTTCTAGGTGATATAGAACTAAAGTTATGAAAACTTTAAAGAATACGAGAATATAATAGAAATAAGAAAATATGTTTTCACAGATTTTTGACTTCAAAAATTACCATAATTTGGGTTCCAGAGCAACAGACTTCGGCTATGCTTCAAACTAGTGATTTTTACTAAGTTGGAAATGTGGAATCTTTGGCACAATGACACTACTCAGTACAAATCTATCCTATTTATACTTAGCCTAACCCTTGAATTACTCAGGCGGAACTAATGACATAGGCAAGGCCATCAGTTCCGGTCAAGTAACCAGCAGAGGGGACTATAAGGAATAGGCCCTCTGTCTTTATTTAAACTACTTTTACAATTTATAATTTCCATACTTTCCTTTGCGTTCAACAATCTCCTATCAGATACATTTTTAATTAGTCTTAGATTATCTAATGTTACAATATGATCAGCTTCAAGGGCATGTTCGGCAATGCTAGACTTTCCCGTTCTACTGTATTTTAAGTGTGCTAAATGTTCTTTAAATCGTGTTTTAATTGGCCTTTTAGTTTGCCCAACATACTTTTTGTCACAGTCATTACAACTAATTTCATAAATTCCACTTTTCTCACAATTAGGAATCTTATCTTTGGGATTTCCTAAGATATTCCTCAGATTGTCTGATGACTTATAGACTATTACATTTTTTAGGTCATCGTTTGGTCACTTTTCCTCTGAATAGAGTAAACTTTAATAACGAAAGGAATCGTATTAGAAATATAACTAGCGTTAATGGTTATGACGATGACTTAGCAAACAAGCTAATAAATAGACATAAGTTAAGGTTAAATATTCAGAATTCCACCTTTTTTACACGCGAAGCAAATAACACCAAGTGTGTCTCCATACCATATCCGAAATATAGCAAGGGAATCGATAAGGTATTTAATAAGGTAGGCCTCGCTTTAGTCTATAAGTCATCAGACAATCTGAGGAATATCTTAGGAAACCCAAAAATAAGATTCCTAATTGTGAGAACAATGGAATTTATGAAATTAGTTGTAACGATTGTAACAAAAAGTATGTTGGGCAAACTAAAAGGTCAATTAAAACAAGATTTAAAGAACATTTAACACACTCAAAATACAGTAGAACAGAAAAGTCTAGCATTGCCGAACATGCCCTTGAAGCTGATCATATTGTAACATTAGATAATCTAAGATTAATCAAAAATGTATCTGACAGGAGATTGTTGAATGCATACGAAAGTATGGAAATTATAAAATGTAACAGTAGTTTAAATAAAGACAGAGGGCCTATTCCTTATAGTCCCCTCTACTGGTTACTTGACAGGAACTGATGGCCTTGCCTGTGCCATTAGTTCCGCCTGGATAATTCAAGGGTTAGGCTAAGTATAAATAGGGTAGATTTGTAGTTTAACTTTAGTCAATCATCACTCCTCATGAAGCTAACATGGTTAGCGAAACGCTCGTGCAAAAATAAAGGGTTTGGTGTAGTGGTGACATATACCAAGTAGTGATATTTACGTATACTATTATAGACAGTTGCAATATTATTGCATAGATATGATGTAAATATCTTTTCAATAGATCAATGTAAAAAACTATGTTTATTTCGAAATTTACCATTTTTAAATGCACTTTCTTCAAAACGGCTCGGAAAAAAATTTTAAAATTGTTCACACATGCTCTGTATTACTAAACTAATCGATTACCGTAAATCCTGTTTCAGACACATCGTGTATAGTCAGTAGAGGAGAAAATTAATTTTTAACAAATAGATTCTTTATTTTATTCAAAAATGAGTATTAAAACTTTTCCGTATGATACAGTAAACTTAAATAAAAACGTATTAAACCTCTTTGTTCCAAAGCAAACGATTTTAATTGCTAACCTGTTCTTGTAATTCATACCTCACCATAAAAATCATATAAAATGTAGAGTTGTAATGCTTTAAGTTTTCCTATAATATAAACAAATTAAGATCACACCTAGTACTTGTGAGGAAAGTACTGGGTAAATAACTTTTTTTTTAGGAAATAATAACTATTTAAACGCATTAATAGGAAATCCGTTACCACCATCGTATATTGCCCATTTCTATAAAGTAGGACCTCATTTTGATGGAATGAATTTTTTTCACAGAGTTCATAATTTTATCATTTACTTAGTTGAAACATTAATAAGATATTTCTACTTGGTTCCCGTACACAATCAAATACTGAAGTCAAATTTCGACAATCCAGCCAACATTGAAACATATTATCACAATATATCTCTGGTACTGTTGGGTTCTCATTCAAGTTTACGTCAAGCTTCACCCCTCTTGCCTAACGTCATTGAGATTGGAGGATTCCATATTGATCCACCTAAAAAATTACCGAAAGATCTTCAAGAATTCTTAGATGGGGCAACAGATGGTGCCATATATTTCAGTTTGGGATCTCACATTAATAGCAAAGATTTGCCTGTTGCCTTGAAAAAAAACTTGTTAGAAGTGTTCAAAAAATTAAAGCAAAAAGTATTATGGAAATTTGAGGAAGAATTACCTGGCAAACCTGACAATGTTTTAACAAGGAATTGGTTGCCACAGAGGGATATTTTGGGTAAGAATATATATTGTATATATATATGTGCGTGCGCGTGCGCGTGCTCGTGTGCGTGTGCGTGTGCGCATGCGCGTGTGCGTGTGCGTGTGCGCGTGTGCGTATGCGTGTGCGTGTGCGTGTGCGTGTGCGTGTGCGTGTGCGGGTGCGGGGGTGTGTGGGGGTGTGTGGGTGTGTGTGGGTGTGTGGGTGTGCGTGTGTGGGTGTGTGTGTGTGTGTGGGTGTGCGTGTGCGGGTGTGCGTGTGCGGGTGTGCGTGTGCGGGTGTGCGTGTGCGGGTGGGTGTGCGTGTGCGGGTGTGCGTGTGCGGGTGTGCGTGTGCGGGTGTGCGCGGGTGTGCGGGTGCGGGTGTGCGTGTGCGGGTGTGCGTGTGCGGGTGTGCGTGTGCGGGTGTGCGTCTGCGTGTGCGTGTGCGTGTGCGTGTGCGCGTGCGTGTGCGTGTGCGGGTGCGTGTGCGTGTGCGTGTGCGTGTGCGTGTACGTGTGCGTGTGCGTGTGCGTGTGTGTGGGGGTGGGTGCGTGCGTGCGTGCGTGCGTGCGCCCGCGCGGGTGTGTGTGTGTGTGTGTGTGTGCGCGGGTGTGTGTGTGTGTGTGTGTGTGTGTGTGTGTGTGTGTGTGTGCGCGGATGTGTGTGTGTGTGTGCGGGTATGTGTGTGCGGGTGTGTGTGTGTGCGGGTGTGTGTGTGCGGGTGTCTGTGTGCGGGTGTGTGTGTGCGGGTGTGTGTGTGCGGGTGTGTGTGTGCGGGGTGTGTGTGTGTGTGTGTCTGTGTGTGTGTGTGGGTGTGTGGGTATATATATATATATATATATATATATATATATATATATATATATATATATATATATATATATATATATATAACATTTATTATCCGTATTTATAAATAATTGATTTAAACCACTTTAAAAATCAAACTTACTTCTGTATTTTAAATGAAGTACCCTGTATATTTTTAACATTTTATATTCTATAGAAAATCCTAGATGGCTTTTTTTGAACCACTGCCTGTATCAAATATAAATGGTTTGTAAGATAATGGCCTCTGGAAACTAGTCAATTGTTTCCTCTAAAACGATTTTTCGAGATAACATGATACAATAATCCTTAAAATTTATCATTCTTATAGTTTTAATATCCTACTTAATAAAGTAACTAAATTAATCTTAGCAGCCATTTTCAACTATGACAATTTTAAATTGTTCGAATTCCAAACTGAATAATTGTAGTACTGAATTTAGAAAGTAGACAATATTAATATTAATCGGTAGTTTTTTTTAACAACGCACTAATTGTGAAGTATTTACCATCGAAAAGGTTTCTAGTTAACTAGCTAACTACTCTTTTTGATTATATTATCTTCACACGTAAACCATGACTTCGTAAAGTAAAGCCTGAAAAATAATCTTATATTATTTACTAAATTGTTTTAGTTATTGGTGTTAAGCTATGAATAAATAGATTTTCTCAACAAGGGCAGTTAATATTTACCGTAGAAAGTGACTTGAAGGTTGATTTCTTTATTGGCAACCAGATAATAGAAAACTGTCTATAGTTAGCGATTTTGTCGACTTTCTAAATTTAGTAGTTTTGATAGTATATTCAAAAGTTTTACTACTAGTGCTTATTCAAAATTGAAATTTCGAGTACTTTAGACATTCGAAAAATGAAAATGGCTAGTAAAATGCAGTAGTTAATATATGTGCACTGGACTTGAATTCTGTTGGATAAGATAAAGGTTCTGTTTGCAAAGTATAATATACTTTATGGAAATCTAACAACATTTCATATAGTCTGGCAAATCTATTATTTTTAAAATCAAGTTGAAGCCCATTGTAGAGGCATGTTTCAGAACTTAAAAATGCATTTATGTCTCTTAGTTCACAACGATCAAATTTACCAATGTCAGCTTTTACATTACCACATCTATTTTTTTGGAAAACAATTAATACATGACGTCTCAGCTTTTGTACAAGTGTTTATATGCCAATTTTGTCTTATAGTTTTTAATAATCCTGGATATTCAACTAATTACCAACTTCGGAAAGTGATTAGAATATCGCTCTTTCTATTAATAAGTTTAGTAAGAGGGATGGCTACAGTAAGATGATGAACTCTCACACAAAGTTTGGTTATTGTAGTTTTAAGATTTTCTTCTTTAACAATTGATACTAGAGAATACAAATACTATAATAGTTTCTTCTTGTGAGAGGTAGTTCTTGTTGGGAATTCAAAATTATTTTGTTGCAGTCTTAAAAAAATCCTGAATGCATCTTTAATGGGGTACATAAAGGAAATATTTCTTTTGTCATAGGTCGTAATATTTTCTCCTGATTTTGCTTTTGAATACCACCCTCCATTTTCTAACTTTGCACTTTTATTTTGATTATAAGATATGTGTAGAAATTGTTCCTATATCTTGAACAGAATCGAAGGTAACACTATTTAAAACATAATGTAATGCTTTGAATAAGAATGTTGGTGCATTGTTGATCAATAAGATGTTTTTAATGGAGTATTTATCCTCTCGTTACTTATAATTCTAAATAAAGCCAGTGAGTTTGATTAATTACTAAATTAAATCCATTTATTCCCTATCTTTTAAAGATTTTAAATTTATTGTAATATAGAATTACCATTGTTCATTCAATCCTTTAAGATACAATCCGGTCGTTATGAATTCTCCCCTAAAATTGACAAGTTCGTCGTCCCGATCTAGTATTTTAGTAGCTATTTTATCTATTATCTTAGTAGTTATCAGAAAATGTATAAAACTTTGTGGTGATTCGATTATTTTACAACCAGGTGCTACACCGGGAAAAAACTGATGTATTATATGAATCGGATTACCATAAAGATATGATCCTTTAGCGACACTACAATCAACATTTATTGAATTTACTTTAATAATTTCTGTAGAATGCTCTGATGTATGTTCTTAATGTTTATTTTTAAACTCTAATAGTTTGCCAATTATTCCATCCCGAAACGTCACCGATGATGATTTAAAATGTGTACGTAAGGAATAATTATTTTCAAAAATGCTAAAATTAGTATCATCCTCAGAGTAATGATTTTGTAGATATTTATTTACATCTTCTAATTGCTTTCATTAATACTTGAGATTGAGTTAAAGGTCCTAAAATTTGCGATTCCAATAACATCATCAGTATTTTTGTCCAGACATATCGGAGGGTTTAATTCTTCTTCTGCTATTAAAGTTGCAGAATTACCACTAATAACACAACCGAATGACATAATACCTTATTATTCTTGTGAAGACTAAAGGTTAGTTATGATATATTATTATAAAGGAATTTTAGACATAGTTGACTGCGATTTCTTTGATTAAAAGCTTGATGATTGTCATAACTATAATTTACCATGTTTTTATTTACGTCAATATAAAACTATGTATTTTACTCGGATGGGGGTCGCAAATTACCATAACTATCAAAGTATAGTATATTTTTATCTTATTTTATATATGTTATCCAATAGGTAGCATCTCCAAAATAATTATCTAGATTAACAATACCACATTTATATATTCTAATTCTTTTTGGTAATTTAGTTCTCATAAATATATCTCAAAAATTGGAAATTCATAAAACTTAACATATTTAATTAGGTCAAAATTCATATGTGGTTTTGTAGTAATATTCTTCAGCAGTTTTTTGAATTTGGTGTTAAATATGGACCATTCTGTTTTATATGGTTTTAGATAAAGACAACCTCCTTTTTTTCAATTGCTATTGATTTCATCATTTCATTCTGTCTTTTATTTTCTGCTAATTTTTCTTTTGATGATTCCGCATCATTGACAACATTTGCAATGAATGCGCTGCCCCACCGCAAGCTCCCAAAGCCGATAAAACAGCAAGCAAGGATGGTACTACTCTTGCTTTAGAATTTACTACTTTACCACTATTTCTTATTGACTTTAATGCATTTATAATACTATCTTTTAAACTTCTAAATTCGTCCTTTGATTCCTTTTCTAGCTTAGTTGAGATAATAATATTCCATTTCCCATACAATTTTTTCTTGTAGTCTTACAGCTTTTTCTAACCCCATATCAAATTTTCTTTTGAATTTTATAGTAGCTGTTCCTTCTCCAAAAGTAGCATTGTTACCTTTAAATATAGTCAAAGCTTTTTCAGATAAGTTATTAGCAATGTATTTTCCTTTTACATCACTTGATTGTGCAGACGATATCGTGCTTTTTACACGCTTCATCCAATAAAATTATTCCTTTATCACCTTTTATAAGTCTTTTATCTAATTATGTTTAAGGTCCTTGAAAACTGTAACCTGGTACATATAATTCAAGTAGTTAAATTATTTATTAACGAATTTAAAAGACCACGCTGTTTTTTTTTTGTTATTTTATGATTGATGATATAGTATCTTGTTATCAGAACTTAGTAAAGGATTATTTTTGTTTTGGAGGACATAAGCATAAAGATTATTTACATCGGATATATTCATCCATTCTAAATCAACCGGTTCGTGATAACGCAAATTTAATTGTAATATTTCAACAAGATTCTACAAATTTAAAATATGTTCATGATGATCGTGTGAATGTTGATATGTCATTTAATCAATTTAAAGAATTATGTTTGTTATATTGGGCCGATAAATTTGGAATTTTGTTGATAGACAAAGATTCTAAAATAAAGTCGGGGCGGTATCGAAAACCATTTAATTTATATACCTACTTATACAAATAAGCGTCTTAACAAAATATTAATTACGGACGAACGATTGGCAAGAGCAATTGTCTCTCTTGTTCTGTAGACTTTTCAACCTATCCTACAAAAAAGGAATTTTTCTTTTCTGCTGGAAATTCGCTACAGTTCAGCCGATACCCAAAAAAGGCAAGAAGACCTTGCTAAACAACTACCGACCAGTCGCATTGATTCCAATAATATCGAAAGTCATGGAAAAGGCTATCAATCAGCATTTTTTAAAATATCTTGAATAATTCAATATTATTAGCGACCATCAATATGGCTTTCGTAAACATGGTTCACCAGGAGTTGTTCTAACTTATGTATCACATGTTTGAAACAACGCAGCTGAACACTGTGGCGAATCTCAAACGGTTGCTCTTGATATATCCAAGGCATTCGACCGTGTTTGGCACGATGGATTGTTGGCTAAGCTACACTCTCCTGGTATGTCTCAAAAGTTCTGTTTATGTCTGTCTATGTCTGTAAACTGGAGACAGTTTCCCCAAAGAGCGATCTCTTTGAGTGGCAATCGATGGGTTTCTTTCTAACACCTTCACTATCAACGCCGGTGTGCCCCAGGGTTCCACACTTTCTCCGACTCTCTTTCTCATTTATATTAACGATCTGTTGGAAAAGACCAGGAATCCAATCTACAGCTTTGCAGATGACAGATGAAGACTTACCACTCAGTTTGAACGCTCGAACATCTATCGACTATTCATGCAGCAAAAGGTCGTTCAACTTAACAAATATATGGAAAAAATTCTATCTTGGGGTGGCAGCAGTTTTTTCTAAAAAAGTTAACGTTGCTGAACCCGAAATAGTTATGTCGGGGCACTCCATTCCTCTAGCATCGTCACTCAGTTTGCTGAGCGTTAATTTGAGAGCAAATATGTCTTGGCATGAACATACTGCAAGCCGAACAAAGAGAGCGTCTCAAAAGCTGGGAATATTATTTCGAACTAGAAAGCTTTACACTCCACAACAACTGTTAATTCTGTGCAAAGCTAAAATTCGACCAACGATGGAATACTGCTCCCATATTTATGGCTCCGCTCTCAAACAGACACTGTATTTTTTAAATTCTATTCAAAAAAGCCTGATTGGAGACCCGGAACTGGGCAACAACCTTGATTCATTGGAACATCATTTTTTTCATGGAAACTGTTCTATGGATGTATCCCGCTTAATTCCTCCCTAAGCGGTACATGCTAGAAATACACGCCTCGCTAATACTTCACATCCGTATGAAGTTCCACTTGTTACTCCTCGTACAACCCTTTTCAAGCTGTCTTTTATATGGAGAACCTCATCTCTTTGGAATAATTTGCACTGGACACACGTGTTGCTCCTGTAGCGCTTAAGGATTTCCCTGCAGCACGTGTGCTAGGCCCATAAAAAAAATCAAGGAAAGCTGTTAAACAAAAATACGAATAATAAACAGACTGGTAAATACGAAGGCTTATAATAAGTGGTTGGAACAATTTTATGAAATCCCTAGTCAGTATATTGAAGATGGTATAAGAGATACAGAATATACATTTTATCATCATTATGGAATAGTTCACGATTATGAAATGGAAAGACGATAGTATCCAGATACACCAAGTTTATAGGAGTTGTTGTTTCAAAAAGAACCTCCTTTCTATTTTATATATATATATATATATATATATATATATATATATATATATATGTATTTATATATATATATATATATATATATATATATATATATATATATATATATATATATATATATAATTATACGAATATTTTAAAGAGGACTAACGCATATAGTAGGAATAACGATTACAAGGTTCATACAAGTATGTGACCATGTAACATCTACAAATGCAGGCCACACCAGCCATTACAATGAAATTATTTCTATTATAGAAGTACTAAAAGAAATCACTGCTATTATATACATAGTTGTATGAAATGATCTAATAGATTAATACAATGACACTTGGTAAGTTTAGCCGTCATATATCAAAATGTTACACAAGTACTATAGATGTGCCCTGCTTGGAAAATTCCATTTTTTCAAATGTTGAGAACAAAATTATAACAAATTTTAAAGGTGATATAATGAAAACAAAATAATTCAAAATTTTGAATCTAATTTAAAAATAAACATTACTAATCTAACGAAGATAATTAATGAAACTAATGATACAAAATGATATAAAAAAAAAACTAAAATTATTTGAAGTTAAAATTATTCCTGAATACAATGACAAAATATTAAGTATAAAAAATGGCAAACAAGAAAAAATTGAATTATTAAATCAGGTTTCTCAAAGATACTAAAATGTGAAATATAAGGAATTATGTCAAATAGTTTGGGAAAAGATATGAAAAGTAAAATATCTAAGGTAAAAATGATAATTAAGGATACAATAAAATTCGATAAAATGAAAAAGATGATGTTTCTAGGGATATAGTGTTAAAGTTTCAAACTTTCACAGATAAACTTAACAACAGAGTTGGAAAAGAGGTTAAAAGTTTTGAAAAAGTTTATGATGATATGAATAAAAATACTGAGACCATTGGTAGGTCTAAGAAACTTCATTCTCTAGTACACAACAATGACAGTGTAAAAGTTGATGGTGAAAAAAATAGAGAGGTTAGTGACTAAACTGATGTTGGTTTCTCAAAATGGAGTTATTAATAGAAAAAATCAAAACTATAAAAAAAGCTTCCAACAACAATTTATTTGTCAATATCACAAAAATAGTAAAAAACTTTATGAGGCTTTAGCACAATTACATAATCTAGAATTAAAATACCAAAGTAATATAGGTGATCAATTATTGAAAGATGTAAGATCTTTAAATGAAGAAGTAAGATCTATAGTAGAAAAAAACATACAAAGAAAAATTTAGCTACTAAAATTGCGACAAATATTGAAAAAATCGATAAAATTATTACCCAATTAGAAAGTTGTAAAAATGATTTTAAGGCAAGTACAGATGATGAATTACTCAAAGAAAAAGATGTGTTATTGGAAATGAATGAAAGTCAGATCAAACCTCTTAAAAATGAATTAACAAATAAAATTAACAGAAATAAAGAAGAAATTAAAAATAACAAGGAACATATAAATACCCTTAAATTTTTTAATGACGAATCCCGGTCAAAAATTCCAAAAAATATATTAGAAATTAAAAATGTTAGAGATTAGTTACTTAAGGAAATAAAATCTTGCTTAGGTAGGCTGAGATATCTAGAAAAGAATTTAAAGATGCAATGAAACTTGCATGAGAGGAATTAAATTCTACAGTAAAGGGAATGAGTTATGAAAAGGATTTAGCAAGGGTTTATTTAGAGACCAAAATTAATGTAAAAGTTGGAGAACTTAAAAATAAAGTCTAAGGAGCAATTAGTCAGTTGAAAGTCTTTAGAATAGTACTAAAATACTAATGCTCTTGGACAGTTATTTCAGTAAGAAATCCACGAATATGCATTAGTGACGAAATGTCAACATGAATAAAAATATAAACGAAACTGTTGTTGAAGAACAACGTAAACCCGCCAGAACAAATTATCAATGAAAAAGAACAATTGTAAAATGGTTGAAGGATTTATTGCGAGCGGATTTAGGTGAAATGCATCCCTATGCCAGACTTAATAAATCATATAGATATATTTTAGTATTAATAAATACGTCTACAAAATATGTTCGGACACACCCGCTTCAAAACAAAATGGAAAGGGTGTAACGTTAGCTATGAAAATAGTTTTAAATAAGGCATAAGGCCAGAAAATTTTGCAAACAGATCTCGGCAAAGAATTTTAGAATAGAGAATTTCAACAACCAATGAACGGAACTCTAAAAAATATTACGTGGAAATATTTCAGCAATCAAGGAAATTATAAATGGTATAGCATATTCCCAACTGTCCTAGAAAAATATAGTAATACTGTCCACAGAACTACTTTTAATATTAACATCAAAAATGCAAAAAATATATTTCGTTAAATTCATATTCATTCAAGAAAACCATTGAGTTAAAACATAAAAAGTTTAAAGTTAATAACTTTGTTATAATTTTCAAATGAAGAGAGGCATTCGATAAAAGTTACACTTCCAAATTGGCCTGCTGAACTTTTTCAATTAAGAAAGGTGCACTTAACAAATCCAACTACTTATCTCCTAGAAGATTCTAGAAATGAAAATATTGCTGGTAATTTTTATGCACAAATTTGCAGACAGTGAAAGATCCTCATCTGTATCTAGTGGAACAAATTTTACAGACAGTTGTTATTAAGTGGTAAGGATTGTATAAAACTCATAATTCATGGGAGTCTAAATAAAAATGTATTGTGATTTATTTACTTTATAAGAAATAAAATGAAAATTAAAATTTAATTATATGTTTATTAATAATTTCTAATACTTTGTCTATCATTATACATTCTATGTGTTTATTAATAATAATTCTTAACCTTAAATCTTGATACATTGTATATGTTTATTTCTTTCTTAGTATTAAATCTTTCATTATACATTTACATTCTAGGGTTTTTATCAAAAATTTTAGAAATAATAATTCCACAGTCTTTAATTATTCTTCTAAATCACGTTTTATCTGAATAATCTTATTTCCACTCGATTTTTTGTGCATTACTGTAAGCAAAGTCTCACACGATTTATAAGTACACCTTATTTTGTTTCTGGTTGAAAGTCATCGCTTTCTTCCGAAAATTTTCGTTCCGTTTCTTATTAGTTTATTTTCCAACTCGATGGGATAATAAGTCAGCTATTTGGATTTTTATTTCGATTTATAGCGTTGTAAACTTGTGAAATCACATTTCTTTAATAATTATTTAATTCAAACACTTCAAAATATTTTGAACACTCTTGTCTTTTAAAAATTTCAACTCTATAGCCAATGATTTATTTTATGTCCCATATTTTGTACATAGAATCATAAGCCCGCCACACATATTGTCCATAACCTTTTTGAATTTTTACAATCGAAAACTGATTGTATTTTAAAAATATATTGGTATGCTGTTAAATTTAAGAGGCGGCGGAGTATCACCGCTTAATCAATAAAAGTAATTGGCAAAAATATCTTGTTATCTCTGCAAGTTCTTTCACTCTTTCTCAATTAAAATCACCCTAAATCCATTTCGTCAACCAATCATAAGTAAAAAATCATCCAAGTCAATTCAAAGAGTTACAAATTTTATTGATGATTTATTTAAACAATATATTTGAGAATTTAGAACTTTATCATATTTACTTTTACTACTTTTGGGTGGTTTACCCATTATATAAACTATTGGTTGAATACATCCCGATATCTAAATTATTTTAAATGATATGAATATTAATATAGTATCCCCTTCTCTACTGTTTACTCTTATACCTTAAGAGAAACTACATCATGTCAACAAGCAAAGAGATTTTTGAAGACGTCACAGTAATAAAATCATTTAGTACAGGAAGCGACCACCGCTTAGTTAGAGCAAGAAAGCACGTAAATCAGTAATTAGAGAGATTGAAACTAACCAAAAGGATAATACTCATAAACACACATACACTAAAGGAGAAAGGTGACGAATACACAGAAGTGTTAAGGCGGGAACATGAACGTGAACTCTGAGGAATTACCTGACGTAGTTAAATACGAAATAATAAAAGCCCTAAAAGAAATGAAGAACAATAAGGCACCAGGACAGGATGAAATAATGGCGGAAATGTTGAAACAAGGTGAGCAGGAACTAATGGAATATCTTAAACAGCTATTTAACGATTGCTTACATCATGGAAAGGTTCCCAGTAGTTGGAACGAAGCAGTGACCATCCGATTACATAAAAAAGGAGATAAGCGCGAATTAATGAATTACAGACCGATCTCTCTGCTGTCGCAAATCTTATGGTTTATGAAAATAATTACAAACCGCTTAAGTGATAAAATGAACAACTGTCAATCAGTTGAACAAGCCGGCTTCAGGAAGGGTTACAGCACCTGTTAACTGTAAAAACCCTGATAGAAAAAACGAATGTGTCACATACCACTATACCTGGCCTTAGTCGATTATGAAAAGGCCCTCGACACGGGGGAATTGTGGGCGGTAGAACGGCCCCAAAACAACAGTAGAATCGACTCCCGTTACAGAGATCGAATACATACTATCTATAAAGCAGCTCGTATGACAATTAAGCTAGAAGAAACTACGAAACCTATACCAGTCTACCGAGGCGTAAAACAGAGAGACGTAATATCACCGAAACGCTTTACGTTAACGTTGGAAGATATCTTCAATACTCTGCCCTGGGAACAAAAAGGCATAGAAATCAATGGAAAACGGTTAAACCACCTACGATTTGCCGATGGCATCATCCTGATCTCTGATAAGTTTGAGGACCTGCAAACCATGGTTAACCAACTAGTGAAAGCCTCTGAGAAAGTTGGATTAAAAGTAAATTTTACAAAAACCAAAACGATGACGAACATTGACGATCCAAGAAAAATCAATAGAAAGGATCGAATCATTGAAAATATGGTATGTATATTTGGAACAGGTAATAAAGTTAAACAATTAAAAGACGAACAAGACTCTCGTGGGCAAGTTTCTCAAAACTAAAATACATCCTCAGAAGCAGCAAATTACCACAATACTTGAAAACTCGAGTTTATGATCAGTGTGTACTGCCGGTATTGACCTATGTCTGCTAGACATGGACCTTTACTAAAGCAAATATGGACAGGCTCATTAAGACACAAAGAGCAATGGAAAGATCCATGTTGGGTATCGGCTTAAAAGACAGGAAGACCACCTGGATCCGACAAAGAAAAAAAATAAGGGATAGGCCTATCACGTAGCAAAACTGAAGTGGTGCTTTGCAGGCCACAATGCAAGACAGGGTAATGAGAAAGAGGTAGAGACCATATATGGGTAGAAGAAGTAGGGGAAGACCCCAGATGAGATGGACCGACGACCTGAAAAGGATAGCTGACTTTGGATCGATGAGAGTAGGTTAAGACCGAAAACACTGGCATGATTTGGAAGAGGCCTATGTCCAAAGATGGCCGATGGAGGGCTAAGAAGAAGAGGAAGAAGAGACTCTAACTGTTTTGGATTGTATATCCAGTATATGAACTATTGGTTGAATACATCTCGACATCTAAATTATTTTTAATAATATGAATATTAATATAATATCCCCCTGCTCTACTGTTTACTCGTCTACCTTAAGAACGTTTAATAGTAGAATAGTTTATAATATATAATTTCCGATGAGGAAAGTAATAGAACTACAATTTGTACTAAAATTACAAGAATTGCATGAGAATGTAGCTTGCTAAAAATTTTTCTTTTCTTGCAACACTGATATATTTTTCATTTGATATCGTCTCAAACACAGCTAAAACACAATTTTTATAAAATTCGATCGAATTATCTTCATATATCCCCTTAAATGTTGCAATACCACAATATTATCATTTATATATCAATTATATACATCAACCAGCATAAAACAATAAAAACCAACAGCAGCTAATATTTCAGGATTTAACTTTCGTTTCCATTTTTTTAAAAGAGGTGAAACTTTGTTCATAGGTTTTGTCCATTAGATTATCTATTTCCTTGTCATAAGATTCTAAAAACATATTTAAGGCTTACTATTTAAAATGATATTGAATACTGAAATACTGTACAAAGCAAAGTCTTAATATAACAAATATGTCTAATGGAGATATATTTTATATATTTTCTTCAACCCATTGACGAAGTGAGATATCCTCGTGACCCCAAACAAGCGTATAGTAACCGTTTTAAATTTTAAATCTTTTATCAAATGAGGATAAAGCTAACTTATTAACTAATTCAGTATACATGTTATGCAGTCTAGAGTGAAATACATACATAAAACAACAGGTTTTAGAATTATCTGCTACTATGAATAATATTCAAATGTTTATTAGTACTGCAACTGACGGCCTTTTTTTATCAAAAACCCAGACCAAACTATTGGGGGACTGATCATCAGCCACTATCACTTGAGGAAACAACGACAGAAAGTGGATATCCATAATGGTCCTACGACATGCAGACTATATGGTGAAGAGGAAGAAGTCTATATACACTTCCCACATCAATATACGACTTTAACTCGAAACAGACATAAGCTGTTCGGAGACATACATCGTGGCGACAAATTACCACATAAAGGGCTTTAAAGGAAGTAAATTAACCTTCTTAAAGGGACGATGTTTATGTTAACAAGAGAGGAAAGCACAATAAGCCAAGAGGCTGCAGGGCACAAACAAGTATAATCGCCTAATCCGCCTATAACCAACCAACCAACTATGGGCAGCAACTTCTTTTTGTTCAAATTCATTTGTATGCTAGATGATACATTGGTACAGTCTACCCTCTCTGGAGCAGAACCTGTAAAGACTTATCGTTAAGTGTATTTTGGGGCCTGTTCATTCTCATCCGCAGTAAAAGGTAGTTCTCCACTGTGACACATATGCTACAATTTCCTCGGACCTTCATGTTCCGATTTCCTGGTGTAAGAAGATGATATACGATCTGCGACGCTTATAATGTACAACTAGCTGAAGGGGTGGTAAATGAAACAGTCTTCCGCACCTTGGTGGATGCTGTTCTTATAGCACCCATGATACTATGAAAAAGCGTTGAACTCTAGCCTGTGTCTTACTCATTTTTTCCTCCATTACAGAACACCACACTGTGGCTGCATATAACAGTTAAGATTTTGCTGAATATCAAGGGAAATATTCTAGGACAATCACAAGCTCATTTTTATCCCCAAAAGACATTCGTAACCTTCATTGTTTTGATCTGCACATATTATTTTCAAGTCCTCTTTTCATCCTTAATATTTTACTGACCCCAGTACTAATACTGCAGTTAATAGCCTAGAAGTGTGAGTTAGTTAAGCTTTTTCAATTTTTACAAACCAGTAGCACTGTTTTCGCCCATATTACAATTCAACATTGCCGAGTCTCGAGTGCGCTTGAAACATCTTAGACATTCGATCATACTTAATATGAAGGATTGTTGTCCAAACGACTCTACTGTATTATGTCAGATTATAGCTCTTGAATTTTTAACAGATCGCTCTTTGTAAGCGGCAGTGTATCATCTTTCTATTGCCTCCATTCTCAACCTGGTGTTCTCCAGGGCTCCATAGTGTCTCCCGTTTTTATATGAATATATGTTAAAAGAGACCAATTATTCAATCTTGGTTTTTCCTTTACCTTGAAAGCGTGAAACACTCTCTGCCCATGTGAATAACCGCAGATTACGGGCAATTATGCAGCTTAATCTGCATCCCGACGAAATTCTAGGAAGAGTTGTTGACTTGAGCTACTGCTCTTTTAACAACTTAGACATTTGCTTCAAGTTTGTGCGCTATGTTGATAAAAAACATAAGAAATGGACGTAGAAAAAATTGCCAAACAATAAATGAAAAACGACTTTGATGAAATAAACTGCTATATGGTAGAGGAAACAACTGAACAAATGAAAGACCTCTTTTCATTTGTTTAGATCTGTTGTAAAAATAAATTTGTTTGAAGTTATGTCAACAAATTTACATTTTTACTATATTACTATATAACTATTTTAGCTCATCCCAACATTAAACTTTTCATGACTCATGGAGGACACGGAAGCACTTTAGAGACCGTATATCATGGAGTGCCTTGTCTAGTAATTCCACTATGTTTTGACCAATTTAATATGGGTTACACAGCTGTCCAAAAGGGATACGGTTTAAAAATTTCATACAGAGATGAAAATGAATCAACTTTGCTGAAAGCTATACAAGATCTGTTGTACAACCCAAAATATCAAGAAAATGCCAAGAAAATGCAGCGTCTATTCCATGATAGACCAATGAAACCAATTGACACTGCCATTTATTGGATCGAATATGTTATTCGACACAAGGGTGCTGATCATCTGAAAGTGTTTGGATCCAGTATGCCCTGGTACCAATTCTATTCTATCGACGTAATTGTTTTCCTCCTAGGATTTATTTTCGTGACAGTATATTTTTGTTATTTGCTTATTAAAACATTGTTTTTTACACAAAAATGTGAAGATAAACAAAAAATACTTTAGTAGCATGGAGACAGTGCAATTGTGTAATTTTAATAATAAAATCATGTTAAAAAAATGTGTGAACGGGAAGAGATTATTTTATTTCTCCTTAACGTGTTTTTTTTTACTTACTGAATACTGGCATACTGCCATTTTATTTTGCTAAAAGCTAAAATATAAAATACGTTAAAACTGACATTCGTAAAATAAGGCAGTACAATAACAAAATACATAATCAAAATTAGAAAACAAGAAAGAAAGGAAAAATCACGTAAATTTGATGTCATGTGGGTAAAAATAATACCTCGAAAAACCATTTTTGAAGTATTATAGTTTATCTGTTAGCTGTATCTCTCAAAAAATGACATTAACTCTAAAACATTTTTCGTCTCTCTTACAAACATGATCGATTATCTACAGACTAACCATCCAATAGCCGAAGTTGTGTTTTGGGCGTCTATAAGATACACAATAAAAACTAACTGAACTATTCGAGTACCACCGACGAACAAAGCAATCAATTGTGGCCTTGTTCAGCTTTTAGTGAGCCCAAAACCATGATAGAAACTTCGCCAGTATTCTTGACCTTGTTTTAACTATCAGTCCAAAGATTTATCAACTAGTCTCGACATCGAGTGACAATGACAAAGAGGCACCAAAACCACGCAAGATTTGCGTTTCCTTGGTTAGATGATTATTTCAAATCTGATGACCCATTAGACTGTTCTGTCAGAAGGTTCTCGATATCATTTTGATTGTCATGGAAGCTTACATCCCTTTTTCGAAGAAATGCCTTTTCAACGGCAAGATCTGATTCGATTAAAAATGCAAGGAAGTAGTTACTTCTAAACAATTCACCAACTGACAATGGCGTGAAACCCCTAACGACATAAATCTTTGTTAATGCTCGGAACAAATACAAATAAATAATGGATGAAATCAAGGAGACCCATAATCAAAGAATTAAAGGAAGAGGTTTTACCTATATCAACAATTTCAGGTCATTTTGGTCGGTTGCTAAAGCTTTTAGTCTACATGTCACTAAATCCACTATACCACCTCTCACATGTTCAGAAAATATTACTGCAATAACACCTGTTTTTGTTTTGCTTCACAGTCAACATTTTTAAAGAAAAACAACACTCCTTATTCCTAATTTGCAATCAAACTTGCCCGAAATTGTCTTTAGAGCGCATGTTATGAAACCTTATCTTATTAAAGCTAGACATTGAAAAACCTTCTGGTGCTGATTGAATATTTTTTTTGACTCTTTAACTGATCCTATAGAAAAGGAATATTTGCGTCCAGCTGGGAGTCTGATACACAAAAAGGGAAAAATAACTTGAAAAACAACTACCGACCAATCGCATTACTTTCGGCAATATCGAAAGTTATGGAAAAGACCATGAATCAGCATCTTTTGTAATCTGTGGAACGGTTTAATGACGGTTTAATTTATAACTTACGATACATATATTTCGAACCACGCAATTGAATATTTTGGAGAATTTAGAGCGGTTACACTTCATATATTTAAGACATTTGACCGTGCTTGGCATGATAGACTATTAGCTAAGCTACACGCCTATAATATGTCTGAAAGGTACTGTTTATAGCTCTAGAGTTTCCTTAAAGAGCGTCCCTTATTTCTGGCAGGGGAATGGATTTTTATCCAAAACCTTCACTATCACTACCAGTGTGGTCCAAGGCTTCATACTTTCTCCTACTCTATCTCCTTTACATTAATGACCTGGTGAAAAAATTCAGAATCTAATCTAGAGCTTTGCTTTTGACAATTATCCTACTTCTTCACCTACCTTAAACTTTACCTATGCCAATAGACACATGTAACAGGAATTTATCAAAGAAGTGGAAGAAATTCAATATTACGGTGACAGTAACAGGTAGAATTTAATGCTACAAAACCCAAGCAATATTTTTTTTTCAGTTAACGTTGTAGAATCTGACACAGTTCATTCAGCTTGGTAGATGTTAACTTGAGAGTACATATATCATCGCATGATTAAGTTACATACATAGCAAAGAGAACTTCCCCAAAACTGGGAATATTATTCAGTTCTAGAAAACTATATACTACATATAACATTTGATTCCTTGTAACCGTTAGTAAAATAAGCCTAGTATATAAACTCTTTTATGAGAAATGTCTAATTACTTAAATAAATTATTAATTACAAGAGAAAATTTTCCCACGATATAGAGTATTAAATTAATAATATAGTTTTTTACATTTTCTAAATTGTATTATTAAAATAACAAACTTTAAAATAAGCTCCTTCGGATAGTAGGTCTGTATAATGTCTGTTTAATGTATTTCGAAATCATGTTACCTAGTTATGAACAGTGAAAATAGTCATATTATGCCACATAAAACTAACAGTTTCAAAAATACGAGGCATGTTTTTTAAGTAAGTACCGTTTTGGAATTAAAAAAAGACGTGCAAAGATATCGCTATAATTTTATTTTTACATGAAAGCCTGTACCTTAATCTACTTTTCTACATAATTTCCGTGAATATTGAGGCACT
This sequence comes from Pachyrhynchus sulphureomaculatus, assembly GCA_019049505.1. Taxonomy (NCBI): domain Eukaryota; kingdom Metazoa; phylum Arthropoda; class Insecta; order Coleoptera; family Curculionidae; genus Pachyrhynchus; species Pachyrhynchus sulphureomaculatus. Next base: position 87,425,377 of record CM032454.1, on the reverse strand, counting down.
TGTCATAACGTGGCACCAGTTTTTGAATACCCTCCTCATAAAATTCTGCCGCCTGAGAAAAAAGTTCTCGGTCACAATGCGATACAAAACACTACGAGAATATTGAGGAAAGCAGTCGCACAATGATGAAATTGTAAAGCGTCTGTTTTCTCTCACCTTTTCGTCCACTTTCTGCACCAAATCTTCATTAACGACCGAAGGACGCCCACTCCGTTCTTCATCATGCACATTTGTACGGCCATCTTTAAATGCTCTCACCCATTTCCTTACCATTCCATCACTCATAATGTTTTGTCCGTAAACTTCACAGATCTCACGATGAATATCGATCGGTTTTACGCCTTTAGCACTAAGAAATCGTATAACAGCCCGTACTTCACAATCGGCGGGACTCACGATTGTCGGAGGCATCTTAAACACTCAGTAAACAACGTATACAATGAAGAATCAGACTGTAATGGCGTCAGTGCGTAGACATGAGATGTAGGTTACCAGCGCGCATGCGCGGAACGCCGACCGTATCGCTGCGGCGGCGGAATCGCAAAACGGTACTTACTTAAAAAACATGCCTCGTATATATAGTGAGGCTGAAGTCAAAATGGAATGAATGTTCTGTAAACATTTTTTAGTATTTTTGTTTTTTTATGGGTCTAGCACACGTGTTGCAGGGAAGTTCCTAAAGCGCTACAGGAGCGACACGTGTACGGAAAAAGCGATTCACGTTGTTCTTGCATCGCTGTAATGACATAAAAACCTTTAAATAATACCAGACATTATTCTCAGTGTTGTAATGAAGTTTGCGATTTAGCCCGCGGGGATATCGGTTATCTATCTGTGGATAGATGTTCCGTTATGTTATCCAACGGTTAGATCTCAGACGCATGATAAGGACTCACCGGGCCTCGGGTAACTTATTACAGTGGAGAAACGGTAAACCAGGATTCAATGCGCATGTCATCTTTTGCTGAAGGTAACCTATTTTAGATACGTCCTGAAAAGTAGAAAGGACTGGAAAAAGAAATGAAACGAGATGTAATGAGGGAGGCAGTGAGGGATGAGTATGTGCGAGAACCTGGCACGGAATTGAGCGGAATTCGTACGATGGATAATGGTGCATACGATGATTTCTTTAAAATGACTGCAATCGATCCCGTTGATTAGAGCGGGTAGGAACCGGAATCACTGAAGACAGGTGATGGTGTGACGAACGAATAGACCAGAATACCGCAGCTCGCCTTGCATCTTTGATAAACGGAGCAAGATCTTCTCTTTCGGTTATCACGATAATATCAGAATGTCGACTGCGGTGGGTACCTTCTCTCCAACGGCGTCTAGTGGCAAAACTTATCGGGCTGACTCTGGTCAACTAAACGCTACCTGAAGTGCAGGTGACGGTGAACGGGAACGCAAATGACGGCGGGATCCGTTGTTTTCGGCGAGTAGCGGGGCATTAAAAAGAAGTGGTCAATAAGCAACTTTAACGATCAGTTGATAGGCGGAGGTGCTAAATATAGTGTGATTCTCACTCTGTGGAAACCTCTTCTGGACTGGCAGCAAGTGAAGGGAAATTGGAAAATCAATGACAATTAGAAAGAAGGAGTATGAAAGATGCATTAAAATGAAACAAATTGTATAATCTGCTGTAGCTGAACATCAACACTCTACCGGTCATACAGTCAATGTAAGAGATTCCAAAGTCCTCGCTCCTGCTTCTAATTTATCTCAACCATAGTTTAGGGAATCAATTGAAATTTACAAAGACCCTAACAACATTAACAGAGACTCGGGTTACGGTCTACATTACACGCGAAAAACGATCGTTACACCAGCTCAGGGTTTTGTGAACCCGGGTAAGGTATAACTACTTGGCTTGCGCTAACTTCTTTGAGTTTATCAGTATTATAATATCTAAGAGTACAGGTTCCTGAAGATGTTTCGTACAAGCATAGGCAAAACGTCTGAAAAGAACTAAAATTTTACACTATCTGATTCCGAAAACCAGGATTTTTCAGCGGAGTTGTTAGTATTGTTCTTTGCGGTTAAAATTTTCTTTTAGTTTTTGTAATTAACTTTTTAACTATATGTTTTCTTGTTTCTAAAATGTTTTTAGTTTCTAAAACTAATCTAAGAAATTTGATTCATATAGGGTGCTTGTCTATCGGTTTACAGATGTGTTGGCGTAATAATTTCTTATCAAAATGCAGGGTAATTTATTATAAATGGGCTACCCTTTAAACTTAATTATTTGAAGAGTTAGGTAAAAATGTTAAATATAGAAGGTTTAAAACACTTATCGTGTTTTTGACTTAGGATACTAACTTTATATCGTTAAAATAAAACATTTTATTTATTATTTCAAATAAGAAAGAAAAAATTCCTTTTCTAACTATTCCGAGATTGGCTATGCAGGTTTGACAATACCTCAAATTGACATTGTCAATTTGCGTTATTGCATGTATTTGTTTATTGTAAGAATTTTGATACTAATAAGTTAAAATTAAGTGTAAGTAAAAAAAATTTGGAGAGCGAAGAACAGACATATTGAGTTAAAAATCAATATAACAAAACGCAAGCACAAGACTTTATTCAAAGCAAAACAATCCTCAGGGTAAATACATTTCCAAGAATATATACCTCATATCTAAACTGGAGTAACTAAAAAAAAAACGAAAAAAGAATAAAAATAGAAAATAAAAATTGCGAGAACGAAAATATTAAAAATAAGTTCGGTCATTGGATCCTACATATAATACTATAACTATTACAAATAAACTAAAACTGATTTTGCTAAATGCTCATCATGTCATAATATTTATTCCACGTATTCCATATAACTTCATTTTTCTGTTAATATGGCTGCAAAAATGACTCCTTAACTTTGTTCATTTAAAACTGTTACTCTTGAGTGATTTTCTCCCTTAGAGTATTTACTGGCAAAGTTAGTATATTTTTTAATTTATCTATATAGGGAACACACTTAAATCTACATCTTAATCTTCCAAATCCTTTCAATCTATAATGAGAAAGTTTCAAAAATCAGTTCCATATTATTATCGGGTGTCAAATATTCAACAATTTCAGTTCCTCCTTGCAAATATGTGGTCCCATTGAAATATATACTAAAAAAAATATATGTTAGGTAATATTATTCTATTATTCAATATACCACACTAAACTCGAACAGATTGGCGGCCAGATTGTATTATTTCTTGTATCGCTCGAGAATTTTGGTTAGCCCAAATTAAAATCTTTGGTTGTTAAGAAAATTCGTAAATCCAGACAGATAACTTTATTAAACCGTTGCGTGTCTTCTTTCATACGTTGCATTATCTCCTGATATAAGCCAAAATGTAATTCTACGTTTTCTTGAGTTAAATGCCCTATAATAAGTTTCACAAAGAGCTTCATCATAATCTGTTATACAATTCTCTAATTTTCTTCATTTAGTTGTTATAATAATCAGGTATATTAAAAATGCACAATTTCGTATTCTTAGTTCTTATAATTTTTTTCCTCTTTATGAAGCCCCTTTATTTCATTTAAACGTTATTTTAGTAAAGTTGGAATTATATATTCTTGAAAAGATATTTAAGCAAAAGATTCTTGTTTGCATTCCATAAAACTTTATGTATACTTGCTGTTCTTGCACACTATTTTAACCAATTTTAATAAATATTTTGCATGTATCCTTTTTGTCATTCCTCAGATTTTTTTACACTCACAAGTAATTTTAACTTCATATTATTAAAATTCATAACATAATAAAATGTCATTATCGAATTTACCACAAACGTATATTTTAGATTAGACTTTATAAAACTGAAATTTTAGTATATTTTGCAGAGTTTCAGTAGTATCAATTTTTCTTAGTTTTTAATTGAAATGATGAGTAAGTGGCTGGCCGTGGCTCAGTGGCATAGTACTTTGCTAATGTGCAGAAGGGCGAGGGTTCAATCCCGCAGGTCGGTATACTTATTTCTTAATTTATTTAAGTATATTTGGCCTGGCCCCGTATATAGGTAGTAGTTGTTTGCAGAAATGCAAAAAACGTCCGTGGCAGCACTACCGCGTTGTTTAAAAGATGCCGGAAATACAAAAATGTATGTTTCGGCACTTTGACAACGTTGACGAGTATTACGACATCCTCGCCGATATCCTTGGGATATGGAAAAAAGGTAAAATCCCTAATGAGGCAAGGAGGTGAGCGATAAAAAAAATATAATTAAGCATAATTATGTATACCGAAATAAATAAAGATTCAGGGAGGAGATTCAAATATCTGATAAATTGACCTGATGAGAATATATTTTTCAGTCGGGATTAGAGAAATCTATAAAACATATGGCAGAGATTATAGCTTAATATAACAATATACCTCTGATTCCGTTAGGTTTCATACAATTTTTCGCCATGATGGTCCGTTCTTAACTAACGTAATGGAAATTGGCATATCTGCAAGAATTCTTAAATGAGGCAAAATTTGGGTGTTATGTATTTTAGTTTAGAATCTCATGCTAATACTAAGAATTTACCGGGTGTAATAAATGGACGTGTACGGAATAATTATCTAAAAAAACCTCACGATGTTTTAATAAAGGACTGATTAACACAGTATGTATGTATGTATTTGTATACAGATATATATATATATATATATATATATATATATATATATATATATATATATATATATATATATATATATATATATATATATATATATATATATATATATATATATATATATATATATATATATATATATATATATATATATATATATATATATATATATATATATATATATATATATATCTATATATATATATATATATATATATATATATATATATATATATATATATATATATATATATATGTATATATATATATATATATATATATATATATATATATATATATATTTATGTATATATATATATATATATATATATATATATATATATATATATATATATATATATATATGTCCTCCGCCTGTTTGTTAATTTCTTTATTTGATTAATAGAGCGATTTGGAGATCGACCTCTATTTCGTTTGCCCTCTACTTTTCCCTGGATGACGAGCTTTTCGATGCCGCCTCGTCTGACAAGGTGACCAAAAAACTTAAGAATTTGCCTGGTTAAGAGCAGGTATTCGTTGACTTTGATCCCTAATTCCTTCAGAATGGAATCGTTTGTTGGTTTTGCTGTTCAGGGATCCTCATCATCCTTCGGTAATAGGTCATTTCGAAGGCCTATATTCTTAGGCAACATGCAGCGTTAATCGTCTAGGATTTTGATCCGTAGGAAGCGATGAGAAAAATCAGGGCTAACCTGAACCAACAACCTTTTTGTTTGTTTTCCGATATACCAATCCTTCCGTATTCTTGTCAGATTTGATAGCGCAATCTTAGCCATGCCGATTCTCCTCTTTAGTTTACCTTCACAGTCACCTTTATTAGAGATGCGCACCCACAAATAAATTAGGTCTTTTTTTCCTCAATACCGTGTAGGGCATGAAAAGGGCGAATTATTGTTCCCTGTCCACTATTATTTGGCTCTTTCTGCAGTTTATCTTTAAACCGGCCTCCATACTGAATCTCTCCACGCGTTGGAGCAGCTCCTGTCATTTCTTCTTCCGAAGATGCCAGAAGAGTAATGTCGTCGGCGTATCTTAAGTTTGATATTTTTCTACCTGCCAATGACACTCCATCATCCTAATCTTCGGGGGCCTTCCCTATAATTCACTCCCCGTAGAGGAGTGGTAACAAGATGCAACCCTGTCTGACTCCCTTCCTAACTTGAAAAGGCTGCGACAAGTCACCGTCGATTCTGACATAAGCTTCATTACTCAAGTATAGAGTCCTAATCAATTCTATCAGATGTCCCGGCACTGCCATCTCCTGTAGCACTCTTTACAAGTGGCTCCAATCAACTCTGTCACAGGCCTTAGAATAATCAAAGAAACAAAAATACTGGGTACGTTAAATTCATAAAATTTCTCTATCAGTTCGCCACTTGCGCCAGATCAACCGCACCGAAGTCCATCTTTTCTGCCCTCTCTGTGATCTTCACTCGTATCCCTGAGCAAGAGTAAAGCGTTATACGCCGCAATACTATATCCCTAGCAGAACTAAGCCGTAAACCTTGCGATTCAGGCCCACCCCCACTTGGACGCGCCTACCTAAGTGGATTCAAAGAAGGTAGGTTGCTCTGGTTCCCCTTAGGCCAGGTTAATGCTTATGTATAATACCATAAACAAAAGCATATATATATATATATATATATATATATATATATATATATATATATATATATATATATATATATATATATATATATATATATATATATAGCCCCCATTGGCCAGAACCATTCGACCAATAGAAACACGCCCCAGCACACAAAACCGGTGCCCTTGGAACCAATCTCGACATTAATCCCCAAAACATCGTCTCTTGATCAATATTTTGAA